>OX424575.1:156753920-157353920 GCA_949152435.1 Gastracanthus pulcherrimus | reverse complement strand
GTGACCTTTTCTGATTATATTTAATTACTTAAAATAAGAAACTTTTTGAAAACCCTTAACATCCTCTTTGCTGCAATCTGCATAGACAATTGTATTAAATAAGTATAATTATTTTTATTTATTAAATAATCATTTAGTTAATTCTCCATTAATTATACGCCCAACTAAAAATGTTAAACTTACTTTCTTCTTTCCTTTGAAAATAAAAAGTTAAAATAAAAATAATAAAATAATCTTACAGTTAAAAATCCACATGCTTCAGTACAACTTAAAACATTACGGGAATCAATGACTACCCTCAACAAGCTCTTGACAACGTCTATTAATGCCGATTAAAGGATCGCCGTTAACAGGCCGGCTCAACAAGGTCAATTCGAGCCATTTACCGCTGTGGCGGGGCTACGATACCCTCGTTCCCCTCCTAAAACGCATCGGAGCGATCGGCGAGGGCCATCACCTGCAGCCGTGCACAAGCCTATACAATGACCTACCCCAACTGCGTTTAAACCAACCGCCCGGCGTGGCGTTTCTCTCTCTCTCTCTCTCTCTCTCGCTCGCTCGCTCTCATGTCATCGATTTTTGCGCAGTGCACCCCCCGCCCAATAGCGAACCTTGCGAATTTTTGAAGGGCTCGACAAGGGGGCAGACCGCTTTCGGCAACTGTTGATGCGTGCGATTCGTCGGCGTGCTTGCGTTTGTTACGGATTGCGTTTGAATAATAAGAGGGTCTGTTTGGATTTTTGTTGAAGTTGCTATGCATTATAAATTTTGAATTATATATTTTGCTGCTTATTGACTTTTAATTCTTTGTGATAGGTAACCACGAAATAAAGGTATATAATATTTTTGTCAATATTTCACTAATAAATTTAAGTTATTGCTGGAAGCCTCTTTTAGCAATTATCGAAAGCTTTTTATTAACAAAAAATTTGTTATCCATTTTTAATAGGAATATACATATTTAGAATTGTCTTCTTTTAAAATAGTTAATTAGGCAATATCATTGAAACATCATAGACTCTATGCATATCTGTCAGAATAATTTTTCGTATCAAAGTTAACGATGAAAAATACTTGAAATAAATTTATAAGTTTTTGAGATGCCAAATCGTTATTTGGCATCTCAAAATGTAAAATATAAATTTATTTTAAGTATTTTATCTTTTTACCAAATTCGAGTATAGGTTTAATTTCATAATTGTGATCTTTCTGAAAACAATTCTTTGAAGCATAATAATTCTTCGACAAGTTATTTTATAGTCTGGTAAGGTTTTTCCTAAGATATTAATAAAACTAAGCGAATAAGATTACATTTTTATTTAAATTATGCTTTCAAACGCTATTGATTTAAGATGCGACTTTATTTTTAACTTTATTCAATATCAAGAATCATTATCATATTCAAAACTTTGTTTAATTTGTAAGCAATTTAATTAAATATACAAAGGTTAAAAAATCCAACTACATACGCTTACCGCTTTAAAATCACGAATTACAAGCACACATCATCACCCCATCCAACAATCTCCAACACCCCTCCCATCAACACCATAAAACTCGCCCCCTGTACAAAATCCCTCGCAACAACAACAAAAATCTCCGAACCCCCCTCTCCTCCTCCCCTACACACACGCACTCGCTCAAGTATAGGTGAAAATGGCGTCAGCGCCTGTGCATTGAACCCAGGGCGGCGCGTTATCGAGCCGTGTCCTCCCCGTGGCGCCCCTCCCGTCCCGATGCACACACGTCGCGCGGCTCGCGTCGGCTCGTGACGTAGTCCCGGCATCGGGCAGAAGCCTCGCGCATGTGCACCCCTCCCGGACCTGCCGCAAGCGGCCGCGCAGTGGCGCAGCTCCGGGTGTGCACGCACAGCGCGCCGGTGTGCGCAAGCGCAAGTGCATCGTCCCCCTTAGGCCAGCGTGTACCCCCTCTGCACGGCAGAGATGGGGAAGTTGGGAGGGGATGGGTGGACGGGGGTTGGGGGGATTCTTTATGGGGAGAGTTAGGAGGGATGGAGGGATTGAGGGATGGAGGGATGTAAATGATATCTGAATTTCGCGATGTTCTTGTGGAGTTCTTTTAGTTTCTGGGTTAGCTGGGGGCATTTTTTTTGGGGAGGGGGAGGGGGAGGGTCGTTTTTTGGAGGTTTATTGGGATACGTTGGCTTGGTGGCTTTGGGTTAATAATTTGTATTGAATGAGAGATTTTGTTTAGTTATGCCTGAATGAGTTCACTTAGACTGTTAATAGTCTGTTAAGAAATATTTATTTTTATTAATAATAATTATGTATATTTTTTTAATTTAGCTTGTCCTAAAGAGATTAAATAAAATATTTAAAAAAGATTTGTTATATCTTATTCCAGAGGCTAAATGTTTTGTATTTAATAAAAATTTTCAATTTCGTTGCTTATTAAAATCTGAACACAATTATTATCTCTCGCATTTACAATTAATTTAGGGTTTTGAATTATTTTGAAACCAGAATTATTATTATTCAGAAAACCTTCTTGCTATTGTTTGATTACTATATTTAATTTCATACTTATGTATGTATTTATCTAATTGCAATTTTTCTTGTTTGTTGTAGGTGAGTCACAGAGATTATCACTCTTCTAATTTCTCTGCCACGTAAGTCAAAGTATAATTTTGATTTATGTTTATTTATGCATGTTTAATATTTTTAAGGTATACCAGATTCTTGTTATATTGCCCAGCGCTACATGATAAAGATAACGTAATATTCAATGAAAAATATCTATATTCAAGTAAATTTAAGTTCAGTTGTAACCTACTAGCACTCAAATGCGCTTAAACTGGTAAACGATTTTGTATTTTCTTTTGATACTGAATATTACAAGTAACTATTTTTTTATTACCGGAGATGTAAGGATGTCCATACTTATAATCACTAATACGAAAAAACGGAAATGTAGTCTTTTGGATTTAACGAAAAATTATAAAACACTGAAATATTATTAAATTGACAATTTAATTTACCTAAACAACAGTTTTTGTTCTACATATCGATTCTTTTCTCATATACGACTAATTATAAATAACACAGTCTTAACCAGTCTCCTTGCATTGTAGTTTCTTGAAATATTTTTCATTTTTTCTCCGTCCTTGAGATGTACTTAGGGAAATGGGTTGCCTTCTTTATGCTGATTACCACGGCCAGACGTAATTGAATTTTTTGCGCTTTGCTCAAGAACTTCTTTCATTTTCTTAGTTGCTGGCTTGACTTTATAAATATATTTTTTTTAATTTCTATATTTTTCGTTGTTAACATCTTTGTCAACAGAGGTTTATAATAAGATGCCGCTGCATCTACACTTTTATATATTCTGATTAAAGAAACCAAGAACTGAAATTGAATTTTGTGTCATATTTGTAAATTCCTTTATATTTCGCTCTGTACGTGACTGTATAACTTTATTTTTGCCATGATTTGTCTTGCAAGATCTTAACATGTTAAAAGAAATATCTATACAGTTTTTTTAGGAAGTTAAAAATGAGAATGAGAGACATATCTATTCATTTTAAATAGATTAGGTAACATGTAACTATGAAATGATTTGCTAAAATTATTGGTCAATATAACAATAAAAAATAATCGGCATCTTACGAATTACAGAACCATTATGTTATTCAATAAAAATGCAGTAATTTAAAGCCATAAAAGAAACTAGGCTTAAATAAGAATTTTAAATCTCGATTTTAAATCTCTACCATTAAAACGATAATAGCGCCATAACAAAAGTATCTGCACTTTTGTAAAGTTTTGTACTTACGCAATGACTAGCTTACGATCTATACTCAATAGTTCGCGAAGTAGTTTTCTCCCTTAAATGCTCGCCAAAAAGACACTTCGATACAATCGAGCAAACAATTCATAAGCGAATTCTATGTACGCAAACTGCGACAGAAAGATTGCAATAGGAAGCATAAGGCACAATTACAGCCGGTTCTCTCGGCTCTACGCGAAAAATGTGAAAGCAGGAAGTTACGGCTTTTTCGCCAAGAATAAAAGACAATGAGCCAGTGGAAATACAAATGTCGCGTACGTCAAGATTCTATTTGTTCGCATGTATATTTCATGTGCAATGTACATAAATAACAGGAGGTGACACAATTTTAATTATACATTAGAATCGATGGATAAAAGATTTATGAAATTGTCTTTTACTACTCAAGAAATGTACTATTACTACTTAAAAGTTAATTCTTCACTGAAACATAAAATATCCGACACAATTTTTCTCTTAAATTTGTATTATTACATTTCTCATTTTTATGCTTTATATTACACTTAGTCTAAATTAATTTGATATTAAGATATACGATATCTATCAAGGGTAATTATTTTCTTAAATAAATGTTTGCACGATTAATTATTATCATTTATTATTCATTAATTATTAGTACGTACTAAATAATGTACATCTTGCAGAAAAATAAGGTTTCATTATTGTACACAATGTAATTTTCTACGTAATATCCTTGATTATAAGCTATAATGTAATTATGTACACTTCACTTTGCAATTTGCGCTAGCTCTGTTTCGAAACTTGAAATTGATGAAGCTTTTTTCACAAAATTAAATTTGAAACTTCAAATGATGAAAATTCTTGTTTGCATTCTTTTAATAACAGAAGAACAACTTTTGGATTAAAATTTATGAAAATTTCATAGTAGTTGAAAATATGTTGAGATAAAGTTAAGAATTGTTAAAATTCTTATTATATCTTAATTTTTGTTTGATAATTCTTTTCTGCAGCGTCCCGTTTTGCTTAATCTCTTTTCAAAAGACTATTCATAACTTTATCTAAAACATTCTTTTATACTCATTCCTCAAATACAACAAAATTTAAAAGAACAAAAAAATATATAAGAATAAGCGAATGCTCAAACCCCACAAACTACTCAAAACCAAACAAACACCCAACCGATAGCTACAAAGAAATCAAGCGCAACCCAAGTCCATCCATCTGAAACATCCTACATCAAACCTCCCAACCAACAAACGCTAAAAATTCTCTCAAAACAAAGGCCAACCCCTCCCCTCCCTTCCCAACCACCTCAGCCGTTCTCGACAGGGAGCGCGCAACAATGCAAGCCACCTCAAAACAAGCGAGACAGCAGCGTAACTCTCTGCACCCACCGCGAGAGGAGAAGCCAAACCTCCTCGTAGTGGGGATAATCCAGCGGTAGTGGGGGGCGAGACTCGCGGCGCCGGAGGGGAATGCACGTACACAGTCGCGCTGCGCGTGGTGGGGGGCTGCAGCGGAGAGCGGTGCATCGCGCCGGTGCATAAGAGAGCGGCGGGCCGAGGAGGAGGGGTGGGGGGCGGAGATTTCCCCCTACTCTAGCGCGCGACGGCTGGCCGTTCATGAGCGAGGCCTCGGGGAAGTACAAGAGCGGCCGCTGGCCGCAGTCGCGCCGGAGAAAGTCACGGCGCCGATGCGACACTGCTCCCGATGCGCGCGGTCGCGGAGGTTTCTTGCGCCTAGCTGTTGCTCGCGGGAGTGGGTATGAGGCGAGCTGCGCCTACGGAGTAGCGGAGTTGTTGAGTACCAGGTGGTTATGCGATGAGGGTTTCTGCTTTATCGACGTTCTCGATTTATGCTTTATTTAGCTGTAGATTAATTTGTCGTTTATTCTTTTCCGAGGTTTGTCATGTAGATGAACTTGAATGAGATGTATTTTTTGTAGCTTTAAGTAAAAATAATAGGTACTTGTTGGGACATTGATGGTGATAATGATGATTTAAATATGAATTGATAGATTTTAGGAGAAGTATTTATTTGGGAATGGATTTGATTGCGTTGAAATAAATGAAATATTTTTAATATTAGAAATAAAAATATGATTTTTAATTAACTCTTCAATGAGCCTGAGAGAAATATATACCCCACTCGAGAAATAACTAATAATTTTGTTGAAAAATGACTACGAAATTATAAAAAAAATCTTTTTCAATTATTGTTATAAAAGAAGTGGCCGATATTATTAGAAACAATGGAATTTTGCGATAAAAATTTCAAGTCAAAGAATCTAAATATCAATATTTAACAGTTCTTAATAGATTATTAAGGTTTTCTCTTACGATTTCATTTTATTCATAAGTATATAATATTACCAAAACAAGCAATCTTTTAAACATTTACGAATTAAGTCAAATCAAAATAGTTTTATTTTTAAAAAATAGATCCAGATTTATGAAATCTAATCAACATTTTCATTTAATTGCCAAATAATAAAGAATCTCAATTCTTTTTTTAAGCTTTATCTCAAATTGCCTTGCGCAAGTAACAATTTGAAAACCGGTCATTCTTGTTTAGAAAGCCGATTTTTAAAAATAATTTTAAACACTATCAATATCTTAAGCTAAAAATTGCTACTTAACCTTTTTCATTTTAACCCTGGTAGAAATTTTATCAGAATACCTGTCAATTCTCAAACTTTGTCATCAAATGGCCCAGTTGACTTCCGAATTGATTGTTTGGTTCTTAAATCATTAGAAATATCCAAACATAACATGCAATTGCACCAGAAGTCTGAAGGATATACTTTAGCGTTCACAATATGATATTGTTTTGAGACAAACCAACTGCTTTAATTGTTTTTATTTTAAATGTAATGATTTATATGCTAACAAGTTCTTTACCAGAAAAAATGTCATATTTAACGAGGTTTTCAGCTTGAAACTAGTCAACGCTTCTACCAGGGAAGAGTTCATTACCTATGTATATATAGTAATAAAAATGTTTTGTAATCTTTATAAAAACAGTTGCCAATAATTTAAAAGTTTACTGCAATAAAATTACTTATCAAATGGCTGCTCTATATTTCTATATTCTAAAACATAAAGTAATTCCAAGTAAGGCTAAAAACATTCGCAAATTGCGCTTAAAATGCAATGTCTGTTAGCCGTCACTGTTTACAGCCTAGCTCGCAACTAATTATGATAGGCTGGCTAGTTACGCGACGTCGTTCCCCCCGTTCCTCGACAGGGAAATACGCTCGCACATAAACACGAACACACAGACGAACGATCTCCTGCATACATGCTCGAAAGAGAAAGTGCTCTCGCGGGATGAAATTGCGAGTCGCGGTACCAGCAAGCAAAAGAGCGAGAGACAGAGAGAGACAGATACGTACGAGGGAAGTGGGTATTGCGCAACCGATGCGATCGCCGCGCTCTTTCTCTCGCGCGATTCTTCGGGGCCGCGAGTTATGGCTGCGAAGTGCACTGTGGGATGTAAGGGGGCATTGTCACCTTAGAGAATTTTATCACTTTCATCGTGTGCTTTTGATGCTTTTCGCACGAGCCGAGTGTGATTGACGATGGAGGAAGACTAGATCGTATTCGGTTGAGAATTTTTAGCTTTTGTTTTATAATAATCTCAGCATATGAAAAAAGTATATGTATGATTTTTCAAGCATTTGCTGTATGTAGAAATTATATATAGATTATGTAAAAAGGAAATTCACAAAAACATCGCCATAAAAATGACAAAAAGAAAAGACTTTGCAGAGGTGTGTCTTAACATAAGGTTTAAATATTTTGTGGTTTTCCTCATAAATCATTTACATCCCTAATCTTATACTTGATCTAATGGCTACTTGCATATCACTAGCGACACCACGAATTTGCGGCAAGCTAAAGAACTGTCTGATTGCTAAAATACATTGGTTTATGTGCAAAGTTACACATAATATTTTTTTTGTTGTAAACTACTATCGTTTCAAACGCCTTCAAATTTGTTTGTAAGGTAAATATAAATTTATCTTATATTATACAACATTTTGCCAATGTTTTAATCGTCTAGTGATTAAAAAAGTTATTTTTCTAATTCTCTCATCGAGCTAATACATTTTAGCAATCGAATAGTTCTGAGATTTGCCACCAAATCAGGTAAAATACGTGGGTCGCTAGTGTCATGCACGTAGCGAATGCATAACTTATTCATAATCAACTTTACACAGTGCAAGCATAGTTTATTCATACAGATTGTTTTCGTGGCTTATTTTAAGTAGATAATACACAGTGTTTGAACTTATTTAAGTTATTTATATTACTATGATTTATTTGAAACAATCAAATTAACTTTTATTTTAAAAATCTGGATTGTATAAATTACTCAAATTTTCATAATATTCAAACGTATGACCTGCGAACATGAAAATATTTCTCAACTCTCCATCACCGCACATAAATCCAGAGCAACTTCTGATCCCAATTTGTATAAATCAACAAAGCTACCCAATCATCTCTCGCATCACCAACCGCAGGATCCCAGCAAAAGGAAACATCGCATGCAAAACGCCGCCGCATACCGCTCTTTCGAATTGCGCAAAAAAAAAGGAACTCTCGGCGAAAGTAATGGCGCGAAGATATGCCGGCGATTCGAGCCGCGCCGCGCGGCGCAACGTGTAATTTTTGAAAATCACGCGGCGGCAGGTCCACGCGCGCCGGTATACTGACGCAATCACGCGCCTCTCGTTAAACCGATTCGAGCTAGATTCACCATACCATGCGCGGATCGATGAGCCACGAGAAAGAGCGAGAGAGAGATATTCATGCACATGGCTGCTGCCGCCGCTGCTTTTGCACCGCGGTCGAGCGCGAAATCGATGAGCGCTTTGAGGCTTGCGATGGGAGATTGCGGTTTGTAGATGTACCTCGAGGGTTTAGAAGACGCGCTTTGTGGAGAGGTTAGCTTGTAATACTGAACTAACACAGATGGGAAAATTATATATTAATTTGATGAAGAGAAATTTTATAAGAAATTAGAGATACGTGAAAAAATATTTTATTATCTTTTGAAGTTTTTCAGTCTGTAGTGATTATTGATTATTTGCAAATTAAAGGAATTACCGTCAAGGATCCAGCTTCTTATCAGCCAAGAGTAATTCCTAATAAGCTTTTAGATTGTTTACATAAAAGCAAATTTTACTGAAACATTTTAGGTTTCAAGTACAAATTTTTGGATATTTAATCATTCTATCTTAAGGTTTACAAAGACTCATGTAAAAAAAGAAACAGTTCATGTAAAAAAGAAGGGATCCAGAATAGGGTACTGATAAGGAACTGGGACCATGGCGATAAATTGTAAAATCATTCATTGGTTAAGATTAAAAAACAATTTATAATATACAATACATCAGATAAAGCCAACTATTGTAGGAAGTGATACCTAAGTTATCAAAATATAAAAGAAAAAAATTAAACTCAAAATATAAATCAATTGTGTTTTTCCTGAAGTTTAGATCAAGACCTTTGATTAATCGCAAAGTTCTAGATTTCATTCGAGTTCATATTTTCCTGCTACAGTTTATCTGTATCGTTTTATTATTGTGCGAAATGTTCGATTTTATACGTGCGGGCTTTATCGGGAGTAGCTGAGATTTTTAAGTAGTTTAAATCCGTCGAGGTCAGACTCGCCTTGAAACTTGGTTAGGAGTTGATCCGTTTAATTTATTATGAAGTATTTATCAAACACTTCAGAAAACTTGGTTTATTATTATAGCGATAAACTTGGTAATTGTGTTTTTTTTTAAACAAACGCATTCAATATGTATATCGAGTATGAATGAATAGCACACTATTAAAGAGTATTTTTAAATATTGTTAAGAATTCTAGATCGTTCGATGAAAATTTAAGCTATCTAAGTGTAAATAATATACAAGTAAATATACGTATAAACTGTGAACAATATTATATAACATAATAAACTCGAACAAAAATAAACGTTAATGTTTCATAATTATTATCGGCAATAGCACTAATTAGCATAAAAGTTTTGATATTTATAAAAATTATCATACTTCTATATTCAAAGTGTCAGATATTTTGCATGCATCAAAAGATAATACTATATCATTTTCAGATTTTTGAATCGAAAATAATTTTAGAAAATTGCTTTATCATTTTGAAAAAAAGTTAATAATACGTTTTACCATTTTTACTTTCACAATATCCTGCGAGCCTACATTCAACCTGATTAATTCCTTTTTTTGAAACTTTATATAACAAAGTAATAATATCAAACATTACGAAAATACGTTTTTAATTTTGCAACTTCGACCCATCGCAAGCTATAGAAACCAAAACTCCAGAAAAACACTCATCACGCAGAAAAGCCAGTTACCCATAACTCTGCACTCTAGAAAGAAATTTTCTGACGTAATCGCGCCATTGGACGGAAAGCCATACAGACTCGCTCGCTCACTCTCTCTCTCTCTCTCTCTGTCCGTTTTCTCGGCGCTTCTAAGCACTCCCTCTCCTTCCATCCGCGCGCACAGCGCGAAAACAAGGCGCGCTCGCGCTAGCTTACGTAACGACGTTCTCTACGTATAGAGCTCGCTAGCTGCCGCTGCCGCCGGCCTGCAGAGGCCCGAGCGAGCTGCGCGCGCGCACATACGACCTTCCTCTATGGAAAGGATGGATCTGAAATAGCAACGACCCGTATATGGGTCAGCGTGCATTGTGCCGCCGCGACCCTCTTCACGCAGAGGCGGTTTTACGCCTCGAAAATAGACGCTTTATCAGCGCTGCTGCCGCTGCCGCCGCGTCGACTCGACTCGAGCGACAACGACGAAGCGACGAGACGGAGATAGAGAGATGCGCGCGTAATTTGCGCGAGGTTTTTTTTTTTATTGTTTGTAGATGGTGAGATATGGGTGGAGGATTTTTTTTGCGGTGGTTTGTTAATTGGGTAAGAGGATGGAGGGTTTTTTATGGGGTTTTTTTGTAGGTTGCGCTTTTGAAAGTGAGAGTTTTTGTTGGATTCGAAGTATAAATGATGAACGTTTTTAGTATTTTTAGTAATAGGTCTTGAAGCGGCTTTTCTCTTATTTAACTGTGATAAACCAATATAATAGATTTTTCAAAAACTATAATAGAAGGCTATTTTTATAATCAAATCTAACGCTTTTGCTCCGGTAGGAGTCACCGGTGTCTCGTGTAATTTTTAGATTACAGTTTTCAGTTGTCAGCCATGCAAACATGATAATCAAACAGTTTCCACCGATTCTATAACTGTTACAAATAAAAATGTAGAAAGTATTTTTTTTAATTTACACACGTGTACGTAAATATTTTTATTGATTCTACAAAAGCTAAAAGTTCTAATAATAAATAATTATTTAACAGTCTGGCAAATTATAGAAATCATAGAAATTAAAATAATTGATAAATTAGTCCACATTAAATTATATGTATTACACACAAAATTTTAAATATCTTATTTTTAAAAGAACTCATCATGTAACTTATACGTCATATAAAGCATAAAAATCAAATTCAAATAATAATCAATTTCGCTACTTATTGATAAATCATTTGTTATATTAACAAACTATTATTTTAAATTATTATTTCTGATAGATATAGTATATATTTTAATGAAAAAATAAATAGACGGGGAACAAGTTGTATGAATCAAATATACCTGTATCTAAATTTTATTTAATTTTTGCAAAATCAAATATTAATTAAAAGGGATTCAAATTTGAACTATTGTTTATTCTTTAAAGTTATAATAAGGTTTATTCATGTGTGATATTATAAACCAAATTTGATGGTTATTATATTCACATAGCTCTAAAAAGTTTATTTTATGTATCCAGCGTTTTAAAATCAAAGTTGTGAAATTAAGATAATCTTCGAAATAATAATTATTTTATCCCCATGGTATTAGTTACACATGAAAAAAGCTAATAAATAAATGAACAACGTCACGAAGCAGCTTTGACTGTTGATAACAATTGCAAATCAGTGTTGTTTTAGTCTTTAAAATGTAATCACGTCACAAGTGTAAACATTCTAGCTTAGTGTAGAACGAAATAAAGTGATTTTCAAAGTAATCAAGTATTTAATTATTCCACCATCTCTCGCCGGTAAATTCTAATTGGAGCAGAAACAATTATTTTATAAATAAGTATTAAATTACTTTACACGAGAATAGTAAACAAGGCATGTTCTTAGCCCTTGTACTGCCGAGTAAAAAAGATTAATATTTTCTGAAACTTTGTTTAATAACACCGTAAAATAGTCGTAACGCAATATTTCAAACAGCATTTGAAAAATGACATTAAGGGAGTAGTATCGATTTCGAATTAGTGTTCGGAAAACTCTAAATTTTTGTATACTAAGGTAAAAGTACCAATGATAGGACACGTCCCTATGATCGGACATTGTTGAAAATTAATATATGGAAATTAATAATATACGGACATAATGAAAAGTGTTTATTAGATACATGAAATAATTCGTAATCACCCCAGATTTATAGACTAATGATTGATAAATGATTTTTATAGTTAACGTTACGAATATTTTTTTATTTAAAAATATGCAGAGCTATGAACAACTGTCCGATTATTGGGCTTAAGCGTCCGGGCATTGGTACGTTTACCTTAGTATGTATATTTTTCAAACTTACTCATAAATTTTTAGAAAGCTACACCAACCCAGACAAAAGATATGAAGAATTTTATATTTACGTTTTTAACACGTAGCCTTATGGGAACTTACATTTCCAACAGGGGCAATCATGAAATTCATGAGAACTGCTGTTATGCTTCCGACGAAACTGTAAGAAATATGTATATATTTAATATCCCATGAATATAATGCAAAAATCCAAACGTTGATTCACCAATTTTAAGAGCTAATATAAGCAAACGAATAAAATTTTTCACGTTCACTCAACCCTTTACGCACACGATTTGGCCTACCACGAAAGTAAAAAACGACCAAACATGCATTTGACTCACGGAGTACCGATAGTACTCCCTTAAAAGAGTTAAAGTACAAAGTCAAAATCTGTTTTATTATTTATATTGCATTTCATGTAATACACATTTGATGTATTACTTTATGTAACGATTATTAATTTTATAAACTTGACATAAATCATTATAAACAGGCGAATATATTATTTTTCCCAACGCAGGCATGAAATTGTCCTTTTTCATGTCTAAAAGTAGCGTAGAAAATCGGACATTTCGAGCGTGTTTGAAAAAGTGTGAAAAAATGCCCATTTAACCGGGAAAAATGACTTTGTTCCCCTAGAGGAAAAATAACTTTTTTTCTCGCTAAACCGGAATTAATGCTTTTCAATTACGTTGTGCACGACTCTAATTCCGCGATCACCTACCCAACTTTAATGCATGAAGAAGGCCCTACCCTGCCTTAGTTGAACAGCATACGATGTAAAACACGGGGAGAAAAGCTATTTCAGACTCGGGTGAGATATTTTCAGCACTCGTCTTTGTCTCGGACGCCTTCGTCGCCCTCGACTCCGACTCGTGCCGTACACCTCACCCACGCTAGAAATAGCTCTATTCTCCCCTTGTTGTACAATGCACTATTTAAATTATTATTCTCTAAGTCAGATTTTCATAAAGGTTTAAAGAAAAGTGTTTTAATTTTTCAAATCAGTTTCTATTTACCTGTCCCCGAGCTTTTTTCGACAAGTGATAAAATAAAAATTCCTGTGAGTTTTTGATTTAAACAAAGTATTCATTAAAGTCTTTGAACATTGTCTCATTAATTGTTCGTACGAATACTCAAAAACCATCTTAGTAACGTAGAAAAATTATAAAAGTATAAATAGTAAATTCTAACATTGAAAATACATTGTAGTGGAAAAGATTCCATGATCCCACGCCAGCATCCAACACTCTAGTAGTAACATCCCAGCCCAGTAAGACCAACGTATCTCTACACGCGCCAAACAACTCCCCACGCAATGAAAACGATTCCACTCAAATTTCTTCACCTTCCCTCCCAGCACCCCCATTCAAATTCATCCCCAATCTTCGACAATACCCCGAATCTTCCCGCATCCCCAAACACGCCAGCTCTCGTTTCACGCCTCGCCACCTTCCACCCGCCCACGTTACACGTCACGCGTCCCCTCGTCGAATTCGCTTATTATCCGTGGCCCGGTGCATAATAATACCGCCTTGCATTTCGGCGTGTGCCAGATTTCGGGCACGCGCGCGCGTGATACATGGGGAGGGCCGCGGCCGCCGCTGGTACGCGGTGCACGCCGCATCGCACAGGGAGAATTACGGCCGGATTAGCCGGCTGTGTATGTGTGTGTACGTGGACGGGCGATCGTAATCGTCGTTATCGCGCGGCCGATTAATTGCGCGCCGCGGGACACTGCTGTAGCTGTGGCTGCAGCTCTAACCCAGTTCTTGCTGGGATTTTGCGAGCGGATCGATTTTTTTTTGCAGGAAAGCGTGACGTAAGATGAGTCGAGGAAGCGGGTGATTTTTATGAGGATTTCAGTGGAAATGATGTTTTGAAGGGTTTTAGGATTGAAAAGGGATGGACTTGTTGTGCATGTGAATTTTTTTGGTTAAGACTTATTAAGACATAACATTGAAGTAGTACATATGTAGTTGTTTAAGAAAATATGCATGTTTGTTGAAATAGTGAGCATTCAAAAGAAAAGTCATTTTTTTACAAAAGATTTATCAAAAAAAAGACTGTAGCTTTATTTAATATTTAGCAATACGTATATCCCTCTATATACTGCCATCAAATGCCAGTTTGACAAAATTTCGTTTAAAGTTGTGAAATAAAATTCGAAATTGATACATCCTTCAATAAATTCACTTAAGATATCATTTTCTCTTTCGATTTGAAAGTCAGACCACATGTATATTATTTTTGAGATTATAAAAAATCAGTCAAGCAAAAAGAAAATTCTATTTTCCAAAATAGCATAGTTGGGTGATGCTTCTAAGATAAATGTTCGCTTGTAATTTATTAATGAATATTTACCTGCCTATTTGTAGATAAGCGAATAAATCATTGCTACAGGTTATCACTCTAGATAAAAATATTTTCCTTGATAAATGAATAAGTTTAAGAAACTATGTTACGTATATTTTTCTCTTGGTATTTAAGAGCTGTTCCACTCAAAAAAATTCGAGGAAATCTCGTTCGATTTGGAAAACGTAAGAAAAACGATAGTGACTATTGAACTTGAGAATGTACGACGCTTTAGAATCATCAACATTGGCATTCGAAACTCATACGTTCGAGTTTCACGTATATTTGCGTACGCACGTATATATGCGTGTGTGTGTATGTGTGTGTAATCTGCCTGTAAACGTCAGGAAAATTTCCAGCCCAGCAGTGAAAGCGCGGCGCGAGCTTTTCGAGGCCAGGTCGTTTATACGTGGAACGTGATGCATGCTTTTGCGAATATACCTAGGCGAGCGTAAAAAAGTATTGGTACACGGCACACTACTCGTTTAAATAAAGCCATTTGAAAAATACTTTTGCAGTCGAAGTTTTTACGCTCATTTTAGTTTGGTTCATTTGAATTTATTTTCGTTTCTGTATTATTAAGAAGTTGTAATAGCGATATTTTTCTATTTATATAAATACATAATTTTGTACAAAGTTAAATCGAGTAAAGGAATTTACAAGATGTTTGTGACTAATTATAAAATCAATATTCAAATAAAACATGATAAATAAACAGGAATTCATTGAAAAGGAAAAAAACGATAATAATGCTACAATCTTATAAAACAAATTCTCCACGCAAATTTAAAAACCTTATTATCTATTAAATACATGCATAACATTGCATCATCCTAAATACCACTCTCAAATTTTGAAACATCCTTCACTCGTGAACCCCGATTGAAATTACCCTAAAAGCTTACAATCCTTCGCGTCCGCAAACCCTAAAAATACCGCGTCTCAATCGTCGCACAAAGAGCGCCAGAAGAGGACAGAGCCGACCCCCTCCGACCTTATTCCGCAACACACACAAGGAATTCAAAATTCATCCTTCCGACGAGATCCGCGCAACAAACGTCGCGCTATACTCGACGGATGCAGTGCGGCGAACAGTCGAATGCACGCGCGTAACGCTCGGAAAAGAGCAGCTTACGGTGCTGGTACACACGAGCGACAGAAGAACGAGTCGAAAGAGGGATGGGGGTCGAGGACTGCGGCTCGCAGCAGAGCGCATAAAGGAGGAATAGTCGCGCGGAAAGGGGAGGGTATCCGCGCATCGGTTACGTGCAAAGGGATTAAATTGCATTGGGGCTTTGTGCTTTTTGCACGTGAGGTGAGGCTCGAGAAATGTATCGGAAAAGTGTGGATGCTGGATGCTTGGTGGAATTAAGGTGGTTTTTAAGCTGTCCTGGAAATTCCTACCTTTTGTGCTCTAAATATGCTTGATTCTAGTTTTAAGTTAGAAATTCGTAGCGTGTTTCGCGCTCTTATTTTCAGATAATATTAACAGTTTTTCTAATAAAAAAGGCAGAATTTTACATTATATGTATTCATTACATTATACATTATATGTATATTTGACATATAAATTGTTTTATGTTTTAACAAATATATTAAGGGGGTGCAGGTAATGTAACCACGTTAAGGTACTTTTGATTCCCAGTAGATATATATCGAGATTTGGTTATTTGAACCTTTAACTCTAATAATCATGAATTTTTTTGCAAAAAAATGTAATCTCTGAATTTTAATTAAAGAAGTTCTAAGTAGTTAAAAATATACCAACAGTGTTCGTAAAGTGGCCATCTATCAGTTCTTGCGCTAAATTCGTACAGTAAATGCTTCAAAAAGTCAAGACTAGCAGAGACTTCCATGATGTGTTATTTAACTACATGGTTCCGTAATGTACGCCTTGGTGTCGATATTTTGGGATTAGTAGGCCTAGGAATTTTGAAAAAGCAACCGCCATTTTTATCGGCAACGATTGCCTCTTGTCTTGCGATGCATTCGTATGGCCACTTTACCAACCGATAAACGATTATGTACCGAATGATTTTTTTTTTTCATTCATATCACGGTGACAAAAGTGTCTCCTTTACATGCATGTATTGCTAAGAAATCAAAGTTTTAATGCTTTTGCACGTAAACATGACACTATCTTATAATTAGAGGGTGCTATCAGCGGGGTCACCGGGCCTATCAACATCTATTGTCACAGTACATATCGACGGCTCCAATTGAAAAAGACGTATCTCGCAGAAAAAGTTGGAAAAGACGCTTAATAAATACATAAAACAAATAAAAATAGTATAAAAAATATAGTAAAAATCAAGCATTGGAGGTTGTTATTATTTCACAAATTAACGTCAGTCTGCACTTGATTTTCTGATAGATAATGGCCAGAAACTACACATTTTTCTAGATTATTGTTAACATTAAATGTACCAGTTATTTAGTGGTGCTACCGCAAACTACCCAATTTCTATTTAATAACAGACTCAATTTTCACAAGCGAGAATCTGTTGAATAAAAAAGTGAATATCATTGATCATTACTTTTAGAGTACATTTTACACTTAAGAATTACGTTCAAAACATTAATATCCCGTTTTTTTTGTTCCAGGTAAGTGGCTCAGACTCTTCGAATTACTAATTCAATGTAAGTATAAACATTTCGCACTGCAAACACTCTCCATTAATCTACGTACACCAAATCCTCAACAATCTTACAACTAATCCACAACGCTTACATAACCCGCGATCGCACTATCTCCAAGACACATAACTTCCTACCCTCCAATCTTAAAAAAAAAGAAAAAAAAATCACCGAGCGCCACCCCCTGTGCGATCAGCGATATCAATATCGCCAACCCCCCGGGCCGGGCGTTCCTTGAAAATAAAACACACACACATACCGCGTGCTCCTGCTCGAACCTCGACCCAAAAGCGGCGCGTCGACCTCATCGGCACACATCCAAGTATCCCTCCCTCCCTCTCCCGCGCTGCAACGTCGAAAACCACCCGAACTCTGCAGGCAGCAGCAGCGGCGGCGTCTAATCAGAAAAACATCGCAAAAAAAAAAGAGCGAGCGCGCAGCGGAAAGCTCTCTCCCCCTTGAACCTCGACCCAAATAGAATCCATCGACCCTCTCTCCTCCGTGCAACCTCTAAAAAAGAAAACGCGCGAGAAAACCCTTCTCTCGTCAAGAGAGGAAGAGGATGCAAGCGAGAGAGAGAGAGAGGGGGAGAGAACAAGAGCGTAGATCACACAAAAGAGGCGCTTCTCAAAACAGCGACCTCACCTGGATCGTGACATAGGCCCCCGCGAGAGCAAGAGGGAGACACACACAGAGGGTTGCTGGAGCTGTAGCTGGAGCCGTAGCTGCATGTGCACGTCGGCAGCGTCGGCGTCGGGGGTAAAAGATGAAAGTACTCTATGGAGGTCGAGGACGAAAGGGTGAGAGCGCGACTCGCTGCTTCGCGCAGGAGGGGCGGCAACGGCGATGGTCTCGTTAAAGAGGGGATGCGGAGGAGGAGAGGGAGGGGAGGAGGGTGAGCTCAGCGCGTTCTTCAACCTTTGCCCCAGAATGCTGCTGCGCGCCTCGCGAGAGAGCTTGCTTGCCGCTGCCTCTGCTGCACGCGCGCCGCCGCGTGCTCGGGCTGCAGCGCGTGCACGGGGATTCCGCGGGGTGTTCGATCGAACGCCAGGGAGACGCGGGTTTCATGCTCGGCTGGAGAAATCGAGCGGGAGAGGTGCTTCTTTTTTTTTCCTTTGTTTGTTTGTTTGTTGGGTGAGTGGGTGGGAGGGTGCTTCGATGTGCTGGGGTTGAGATTTGTGTTGGAGTCGTGGGTGGGTGGATATTGTGTAAATGTAGTTTTGATTTTTTTGGGTTGTTTGTGTAATAAGTGAAGTTGTTTGTAATGTATAGTGTGAATGCTAGGATTACAGAACTGTAAATGATGTTTGGAGAAATATGCTAATTGATATTTTAATTAAATCAGAATGTCTAAGCATTTTTTTATGAACCATATTATATATGAAAAATGCATACAATAAATGTTTTTTTTTTAACGAAATAGTCTTTTTCGCAGTCTTAATCAGTCATCTTGATATTATCAGAAAAGAAACCATAACAATAATTTTTTATATTCTTTTCATTCTCTGTCACATCCCTTGTGTACATGGAACGATGTTTTACAGTTTGACTTTATTGGCATTTTCTATTTTAAATATTCAGTAAGAAACATTTATAATATTTTCTTTATTCCACGCAAGATTTTTCAAAAATTTACAAAACTGATCAAAAGCTTCTAAGAAAAACCGTTTGATATTCTGCCAGGAATTATAAATATTCTGCTGTAGATTCATATTTCATCGAAATTGTAAGTAACTATACTTTATTGTTATTAAATGCATTTTATGTTGTAAATATACAAGATTTTAGTAATTTTACCATTTCGATATATTGTATATTGTATATTATATTCTCAAATTTGACTGTTAATTGTAAAACTACAATAATTTGTATATTTACAAAAATCTAGTAAAAACACTAATATCTAATATAAAAATACTAAATTCGGGATAGGTTTTGGTAAAAGAGCGCTCAAAAATCAAAGTTTTTATAAGTTATTTTCACTCAATACTTATGCATCTACCTTTTGATTAGAACAGTAAAGGATAATGTCAAAATTAAACAAGCAGTTATATGAAAGAAAAGAATATGGCAAACAAGGTACATTTTAAGATTTAACTAAATCTGAAGATTAATAATAATAACCCTAAGAACTGGGTTTACAGGGTCACTTGTAAATTTACAACGCGGCTGATACATTTACAGTTTTTCAATTATAAATACTATTCTAAGAGTAGGTCGATTTTTCCAATTCTCAAAGTAGTATTTTTGCAAATCAATATTTACAGGTGGAACGAACAAGAAAAGGCAATAGGAATCTATTTTGGTATAATAAAAATAATGAATTTCAATAATTCATATTCTTCTTGTGTCTCTAATAATTTTGGGCGTTCGTGTTCTATGATTCATGGTAATATTCTCGCGTGTGCCTTACGCAAATTTAGGGCAATTCGTGTGAATATTTAGGCTCTCGCCAGCAGCTTCAACGGTACGAATTTTGATACGAAGAGATTCGAGGGGAATGCTTTTAATGGAGCGCGCAAGTATCCGACAAGGAAGAAGCGAATTTAATTAAAAGAGTTTCGTGAAGCTATTTATAGTTGAGCGCATTACGTAGTGGAAAATCTCTTTCAATGGTTTTTCAAAGTAATACGAAATTAATTAAAATTTTTTAATTATTAATTTTTAATAAACTTTTGCGGTACTGTATTATATAAGTAACAAATAAATGATTAATTATAATTCGTTTATTTGATGCTTGAAAGAATATTAACTGTACGTGCATGTATGTGCACATAATAATGACAAAGATTCAATCCCAATTAAAAAATTTTGCGTACCTTTATTGTCTTGCGCACATAAAACTGCAAAAATGAAGAGTTACAAATCCAAACCACATTTATTATAATTTTATGAAAGGCTTTATTGTACGAGAGTGTGCGCTACTGCATCGGCGCACGAAAATTCCGGCGAAGCTCTCACGTGCTTGCGGTAATCATCATTAACCCGGTCGGTGCCCACAAAAATTCTGCATAACGCGAATTGGATCACGCGGCCCCTCCTCTCCGGTGTCGTTTCTTTTTATATATTATATCATCCACAGCTTTATATAGCTTCATATTTTATATAGCAATGCAGTTATGAACTTTTGCGTAACTCGTTATTATTTTCTTCATTTTTTAGCTTAAAGTTAACTGGGTGATTGATGATATTGGGTCGGATAATGTTATATTTCTCCGACAAGATTAAAGTTTTACGATTGCGCACTTCATAATATCACAACATTTTTAATTAAAGAATTGAGAAAGCAATTTGTTTTGTGCATTGAAAATTTGTTTTACTAGTAGAGATTAAGGGGAGAGCAACATGTATTCAAATCTTCAATGTATCATACGAATTCTAGGTATTATATTGATCATTTAATTTGTATCAAATCGTGTAAATGAGCCATATTTTGAAAAATACTCATGATTATTTGTTTTTCAAAATACGCGCATACTTTATAAATGATCAACCAACTTTAATGATAATTTTAGGATATTCTATTTTAATCAGATCAAAAATATAGAACAAATTGTAGGATATAATTATAATTAATCGTGTTTACAGTATAGTGTAAAAAGAATGTCATTGAATGAACTCAAACATACGTCTTCCATTTTCTTACACGCACATAACGCCATGAGCAACGAATTAAAATCTGTTCATCCCCATGAAAGTCTCCGCATCGAAGCGAGAAATCAGATCGCACCTCGGGGACGAAGGCTGCGTCGATCAATTCCCAGAGCGCCAACTCGCGACTTCCGATACACCCCCGTTGAAACTCTCTCTCTCTCTCTCCATCCGTCTCCTATCTCCGAAGATTCGAAACTCGGACAAATCGTCCTACACGACGTCGTTGTCTGTGCGTCGAGACAGTGCTCGACCTTCGGCTTCAATGAACTCGAAATAACGCCGAGAGAGAGAGAGAGAGAGAGAGAGAGAGAGAGAGAGAGAGAGAGAGAGAGAGAGAGTGAGAGAGAGAGAGAGAGAGAATGAGAGAGAGAGAGAGCGTAGGATATAAGGAGAGCGTAGGTCTTGGACTTTATAGCGAATCACGCGCGTCGTGCTAACGTGACCAACATAGCGCGCTGCTACCCGACCAAGGTCTTCGCTTCCCGATGATGATGATGCTGTGGCTGCATCTACTTTATCTGCGTCAGTCTGTCCTATGTACACGTTTTCTTGAAAATTCGGTTGGCATTCTTTGACTTATCGGAGATGTTTGTTAGAATTGATTTTTATGATATTTTGGCTGGACAAGTATATATATATATATATATATATATATATATATATATATATATATATATATATATATATATATATATATATATATATATATATATATATATATATATATATATATATGTAGACCGAGTATATGTAGATAAAACATTATATATATATGCTCGGTCACGGAATCGTTTTTGATCAGCTATAAGTTATTTCTGATTAGCTCCTGTTTTCATAAAAATATAATGTTAACATTTTTAGTATTTTAATACAAATTTGTATATACAATAATTATTTTTTAGCCTTCAAATAGTTTTTTGTAACTAGTTTGAGATAATAATGTACGTAAGAAAATGATCAGGAGTTGTGTACTGATCTGTTACAGTACAGAAAGTTTACATACATATAAAGTATGTTCTGCGATAAAGCCCGACATGAAAGTATATTATTTGTAAAAAAATATAGTATATTTTATAATAAATTATAGTATATGTATTATATATACGCACTGAAAATCATAAAGGAATCAAAAAAATTGAATGAACCAGATTAATCATGTTTTCTTTATGCGTCTCACCCGAGTCGGACGTTACCTACTTATCGCTAAACCTGGCTGACAATTTTGACAAATTTCTGTATTTCATTACTTTTATATGCTGGAATAAAATATTTTCACTTCAAATATCTTATAAACTATGCAATACAAATGTAAAACTTATATTTGAAAATTAATAACAATTTAATGGTGAACAAAAATAAAAACATTCTTTTTATTGAACTCAAAAATCTGATAGCTTACAACTTCATTTGCAAGGCTAATATTTCTAGGAAATTACTTGCATACTGTTCACAGTAAAAGTTATTTAAAAAATATGGTCTATTAAAATAACCAATCAATATGCTATCTAATAATTTTAATCTTCTTCTATGTATTTTTTTACGCTTGGAACTTTTATATGTAAAGTAAAACACAAATTGTTTTACTATTTACTTTTAGATAGGTTGTTGGCAGAGTAGTGTTTCATTTATTAACAAAAATTTTTCAATAAGGTGAAGAATGTATATAAATAAAATAGATAATGGAGTATCAAAATATAATAAATAGATAAATTGAATATATTTTGCCTAAGTTGTTCAACATATAAGCGTGATATTTTATATTTAATATCAACAAACAAACTTACTTGTTCTCTTCACACAAATAGAACGTAAATACTATTCTTCGTAAAAGAAATCGATACATGCTTCCTATAAATATTCAAACACAACAAATATTGTCTCTTCAAAACGCATTTCGTTCCAAAAACTTAAGGAATCATTTTCTCCACAACAGTCACCAGCCTCTCAATTCCAACAAACTCATCCCATCAATCCCCAAAAATTCCACCCCAATCCAACAAAAAGCTCACTCGAACTCTCCCAACCCACCAATCCTCGTCTCCCTCATTTTCCTCCTCTCGCCTCCTGAAACCCATCATCGCCACATCTCGCATCCGAGCGCTTCAGCGACTACATAACGCTCGTCGATCGCCGCGCGCTCCGGCCTCGCGTCAATGGCGCGCACAGCTACATCAGCGCGATCCTACCGTGAATTTGAACCTCATCGACGCATCGAAGCTCTCTCTCTCTCTCTCTCTCTCTCTCCCCTCCGCTGTGCGCGCTCTCCTCCTCCTCCGCAGCGAGGCTCTCCCGTGCGACGACTGACCTAGTTACGCGGCTCGGAGGTAATGACCGATACTACGGTACGTAACCCTCCTAGAGAGCTTCTCCTCCCCCCACCCCGGGTGCCGCGCCGAGGGCCGCTCCCTCCTCCGATGTGTGCGGTGCACGGCACTCTCGCTGCTCACTGGCTCTCCGGCCTGCCCGCGCCGCGCCGTTCCCGTCCGTGACCACTCGCTGTAATACTGCTGCCGTGCATGCACCGAGCATAAGAGGTGCAGCCGAGTTGAAGCTGAAGCGCGACTGGAGAGGAGAGAGGAGAGAGAGAGAGAGAGAGAGAGCTTGTGTGCACGATGCGGATGGACCGAGTCGATGTGTGCACGGCGAGATGGCTAGTGATGATTTTATAGAGGTAGTTTTGAAGAGGAGGCTTCTTGCTGTTGGATGGCTGTTTGGAGGGGTTGGGTAGCTTTGTAGGTTTCTGGGCTTGGCTTAGGAATTATTCAAGTACTGATTATATTTTGCATAAGAAACGTAATTGGTTAGTTAGAATGTTATGTAATGAATGTATCTAGTGTAATACAATCAGTCACGGGCGAAATCATTTTTTATTTAAGAGATAAAGATAAATATATAATTGATTGTTTAAAATTTTAGATAACCTTATCTTTATTACTAAAGTATCTAAATAGCTTCAAAAATATTTATTTATAACTCTTTCTTATGTGAAACTACTTTCTAACGATCTTGTAAAGAAATATTATTTTTCTACATAAAGTTGTACAGTAAACATAGTATCTACATAATACATTATCCAAATAAATGTCCTAACTACAATGCTTAGTTAAATAACACGTTATTTAGATAAAAAAATAATAAATATAGTTTTGTTCGACATTTTCATTAAATAATTTACCTCAATTGATGCTATAAATATATTTTTATGAGGTGGGTGCAGGTAACGTGGCCATGTAGGTATTGTGGTCACCTACACAAGATCTCGCTGTATGCGTTATTCTAGGGAGCCGTACCTATTACAGTATATCGACGGCTCCAGTTGAAAAAGACGTATCTCACAGAAAAAGTTGTAAAAGACGTATCTCATAGAAAAAGTTGTAAAAGACGTATCTCGCGGAAAAAGTTGAAAGTGACGTATCTCGCGCAAAAAGTTGGATAAAACGTATCTCACGAAATATTTAGGCCCCGCTAAACATGTTCTATCATTCGAATGAAACCGTGTTTTCCAACCGTTTCTGTGAGACACGACTTTTCCCACTTTTCCCGCGAGATACGTCTTTTCCAACTTTTTCTGCGAGATACGTCGTTTTCAATTGGAGCCATCGAAATGTATTGTGAGAATAAATGTTGATAAGCCCGGCGACCCCGCTGCTAGCACCCTCTAATTATAAGATAGTGTCATGTTTACGTGCGAAAGGATCAAAACTTTGATTTCTTAGCAGTGCATGCATGTAAAGAAACCACTTTTGTCAGCGTGATATAAACGAAAAAAAAATCATACGGTACGTACAATTGTAGCTTTTCTTCGTACTTTAAGATGCATGTGCCAGTTTTTACCGTAGAGTTTATTTTCGATGCGAAAATTGCAACTTTAATTAACGTTTATCGGTTACACAAAAGACAAAAGAAAATCGACGCTGATAAAAACGGCGGTTGCTTCTTAAAAATTTCTAAGCCTACTAATCCCAAAATATCGACACCAAGGCCTACGCTACGACACCATGTAGTTAAATAACGCATAAAGAAAGTCTCTGCTAGGCTAGTCTTGACTTTTGAAGCACTTAAAGTGGCTACTTTTTAACTGCTAAGAACTTCTTCAATTAAAATTCAGAGAGAACATTTTTTTGCAAAAAAACTAATAAGGTATTAGAATTAAAGGTTCAAATAACATGTCCAAACCCGATAAAAATCTACTGGGAATCGAAAATTCCCTAAGGTGGACACTTTTAATTTTGAATATATAATAATTAATTTTCTTTTAAATATATGTTTAAAAAGAATGTTATTACACATTTGTAAATACTAAACACGTTTATAAAACAAAATCAACAAAATTTTTATAGAAATTCAAAAATACGGTTTTTATTTAATTCTGACTAATTAATTCATGAATTTAGGAAAGTCAAAATGATAACATAATTAAAACTTACATTATTAACAGAAAAAATTCTTATTTTTATTTAACTGCATACTTCAATATGTTATATTGTCCAAGGCTCACTTTATCCCAAGTACGCATCATTTACGGAGTAGCATGCTATTAAGGAATGGTTCGAATACATTACAAATTTCAAGTAATGTTTTTTTTAAATGTTCTAGAATTCAGTACATGTCTTGGAAAAGTTGAGTATGAATAATATTTGTAGATATTACAAAATGTTTAAGAAAGACCAAACTCATCTCAAGTACCTCAAAAGTGTTATTATTTTTTAATTTTAAAACAAAGAACACAAATACAAGTTTACTTTATCATATAGTTGCAGACTTTTAAAATGCATATTCTTAAATTTTTCTGAACACTAAAGTTCAAAACAGTAAGAGATAATCAAAAAGCTCTTTTTACCCCAAGGCTCGCTTTGCCCCGGTCTCTCCTATATATTAACTTAAAAATTAAAAAATATACGTTTATTGATAAAAAATTACACTACAAAGCTTCAAATTTTTATATTATTGGATAAAGTTCTACGTAAAATTATATCCAGATTTATCTAGTTTCCTGGCTTAAATCGCTCTATCTACCATAATTAGCATAGAAGCTAGATAAAACTAGATACCGTTCTAACAGGGTATGTATATGTTAGCAACAAAAATGAAACATAATAAACAAAAAGTATCTTTCAGACTTTACGAAGAGCGTCCATCTCTGCTTTCGTGCACATCCATTCGTTCCAACGGTATATGAGCAGAATTTCTCCTTCTTTCTTACGTGCAACTTCTTCAGCTTCTAGACTTTGCGTCGTCTTTGGCGTCATCCTCCCGAGATGCGCTTGCAGCACACACTTCTTTCTCTTTTTTGCCTCTTCCGTTCGTTTCTCGGCACTTTTTTCACCCCTTTCACTCGCGCTCTCGAAACTTCTGAAGCTTCGTGACTTAATGAGGTTTCTCTTTCCTTCCTTTGGCGACTCGCGACTTTCGTGTTGATATTTAATTTGTGTGCAGAGATATTGGAAAATCTGATACTGAAAGAAAAACTACCTTATATTTGTATTTCCGATTTCGTGTCGTATATCCGTACGTAAACAGTTTTTAAGCTTTATGAAATATTTCGTAAACTTATACTCTGTACGTGCCCTTTCCAAGTTTTCTTAGTACTTTCCTAAAAATACATTATTTCTTTTAAAAATAAAATATAAAAGTGAAAAACTATATTATTTGGTCGAAATATATTTTTTCTTCTTTTTTACTACATTCACTTCCGAATAGAAATACATAAAACACAAGATAAATTTTCTTTGATACATAAAAATTTTCTTTAACCTTCTAAGCTGTATAGTTTTGAATTGATTTTACTCAAATTTCTTGTATAGAGGTCTCTGAGTTGCTGGTTACGAATCTAAAGTTTTTAAACAGAGCACTTACATTTTTTTCTCTCTCTTAACTGTCTTCGCGTAGAAGGCGGTTAGCAAGTTATTGTTTTAGCAATTCCTAAGATATTACTTTGGAAATAGCACAACATTTTTAGCATAAGTTATTGCTTTAGTATTGTAATTACGCAAGTAATTCATTTTTTAACCGACTTCGAAAAAGGAGGAGGTTCTCAATTTGACCTGTATATATATTTTTTTATTATGTTCGTCCGCCGATTATTCGGAAACTACTGAACCGATGTGGATAAACTTTTTTATAATGAAAGAGGATGATTCCATGGTGGTCCCATTACATTACTGGGCTAGTATTGAGCCAGTACTGACGTTTTGTTATGTTCGTCCGCCGACTATTTCGAAACTACAGAATCGATTTGGATAAACTTTTGGATTTGGATAAATAAAATGAAATTTGGCCGGTACATCTAAAAGGTAAAAAAAAATTTTTTAAAAATGAACCAACTTCGAAATTTTTTTTAAAAAGAATAAAATAATAATCAATATAAACCTTTTCGAAGTCGGCGCCGAATTTCACCGAGTTACGGTAGTCTGACTTTAGAGGCATTAGAAGTATATGTATTTAGACCCAATCCAGTATAAGTTCTAAATCATATCCATAAGAAAGATACTACAGTCGAGTCTCGGAACTGAAAAAGCTTGGGACCGAAATTCTCGGGAACTGCGATGTGTATTTAGTATAGGAACCTTTCAGTCCCCGAGACATCCCCATACATAAGAGCATTGCAGTTCCCACGTAATTTCAGTTCCTGTTTTTTATTTAGCTTATTGTTAAGCAAGTATTTAATAATTACTTTAGTAATTACCAAATAACGCTTATATTTTTCTAGTCTTTATGATATAAAGTAATTACTAAAGCAATTACCAAATACTTGCTTAAGAATAAATAAAAAAAGTATTTCTTGAGTAATTAGTAAAGCAATAAGTTATGCT
Organism: Gastracanthus pulcherrimus; assembly: GCA_949152435.1. Taxonomy (NCBI): domain Eukaryota; kingdom Metazoa; phylum Arthropoda; class Insecta; order Hymenoptera; family Pteromalidae; genus Gastracanthus; species Gastracanthus pulcherrimus. Next base: position 157,326,018 of record OX424575.1, on the reverse strand, counting down.
AAAAATGTTGTCTTATTTCTTAGGTAATTACTTTAGTAATTGCTAAAGCAATAACTTGATAATTTATTAGAGAGCGACCGCACTATTCACCAAGAGAGCTTTGGAAGACCCGGTATTTCTCTATCGTTACTAAAGTCTAGAACACAAACATTCTGGAGTAAAAATCTTAAGGAGAGAGTACTTCGCGGCTTTGCTATTATATAAAATTATTCGCATGGAGCAACCGCCGTACCTTGTGCTACTCTCTTTCAAAAAAGCCAATCCAGAAGCTCTGAAAGGGGTGGTGTGAAAGAACTTAAGATTCCGTCTTAGAGAACAGACACGAGTCTGCACTCGTTTGTAGCACATAGGGCTCGCGACTTTGGACCTCGAGCCCTTACAGCATGAGGTGTGTGCCCTCGCTATGCAAGTTTGAGACTGCAGTGGGTAAACACACCTATAATTTCAAACCCATGGTAACCTATAATCAGTTCATAGCCGCACGTAGCGTGTACCATACTTGGTTATTATCTGTTCATTATTATATATCTGCATTTTAACGTAAGTATGACTGTACATGAGTGTTCTTATACTATGTCGCGATAGATGTATATAGAATAAGACTGGGTGCAGTAATTTCACGAAGACGACGACCTGTGATCTGAAAACCAAATGTCATTGTACAATGTGGATACTGAGACTTTAATTACCGTTCTGTACGTGTTATGTGTAATACATAATATACCTCACATGCTTATTATTTTTTGATTCAAACAAAAATACATTTACATCTATCCATCTTAAGATATCGATATAAATATTTAAAAAGCATAATAAGTATATACGACGTACCATGGCTCAAAAAGTTAACTTCCGAGGTGGACACGGGGTTGACGTTTTCGCAGTTCAGCGGGACACAGCGCCAAAGTAAGTCGACTAAGGACGTGGAACTAGTCCTATTTCGCGGTCGATCGCGTGCCGCACGCTCCTGCCGAGAGACGGACGTAATATTTTAACATCCAGAAATCCGCCATGGGCTCAAAGTTTAAAACTAGTGCTCGCTCCGAACGGAATAAACGCGCTAGCGGGAGCTCAGCGACGCGATGCGGAGCTTTTGAGTATTCTTATGCGCTGCCGTTGCTGCTGCTGCTGCTGTGTGCCTTTCTTCTCTTCTCCTTAATGAAGTTCAGCGTTGCTTAAATTTTCTCAGTTCGAAAATGTTTAACCCAGTTCGATTCCACTTTCGAGCACGAAAAGCTTGTGTGGAGCAATCGGTGTATCTCGGCGTTTAATCAGCGCGCGGTTTTTACATTCGCGGAAAAATAATGCTGGGTATAATAATGTAGTTTTCTTGGAATATCAAAGTTTGACTTACGGCAGTTACTTGAATTAAAAATATAAGAAGGTTATTATATATAGTGATAATACTGCTACGAGTTAATGAAAAAGTTAAACTAGAATAACTTTTATAACTTCTTAACTTTTATAAAACTGTTAAACTAAATGAAGAAATAAACAATGTCGAAGGAACGTTTTAACGCTTACAAAGTGTTGTCGTATAGCAACAGTTTTTCTTTTCAATACAAGTACATCATAATTATCGGAGCTAAAAACATTCATAACAATTTTTTACATTTATAATTATCGCGTAATGTCTGTGTTTCCACGTAGGAACGAGTATAAAATAAATCACAGAAGGTCATGTGCATAAATTTTGCATTTGACCGCGGCCGTAATCTTGAAGTTGCGCATTATCGACAGCCGCTCGAAGCGGAATCGTCACTCTCACACTTGCTTATTTACGTAGGAAATAGAAATAAATGCCGATGAATAAATTAGCACTAATTAAAAAGAAAATATCTTTATAAGAAGTTCATTAATAATTAGCAATCAATATTCAAAGTAGTTTTAAAACTTTGTTTGAAATATTATTGAACCTTTACCATATAATTAGAGAAATATACTCTTATGATAATTGTAAAATTATAATAAAAATTCATTAAGCAATTATTTAAAAAATAGATAAGAAATGGCTAGTTACTAGTCTAAAAAACTTTCCAACCTTAAACCGACAATTTTCTGTCAAGATAAACGTAATCTCTTCATTGCAGAAATTTTTATAATTGATTTATTCATAAACGATATAATTTATTGTAATACTTACAACATTTTTAATTATAATTCTTCTTACAGTATTAAAATTCTATGCATCAAAACAATTTTTAAATTACGAATTCAAAAATGAAGCCCATGGTAAAAAAGCCTCAGAAGCGAAGTCTTAAAAACATTCCTCTTATTCATCCTCCTCTCTTGCTCACGTGACGCGCTCGCGTTTTTCCCTGTTTTCCTGCCAATAACAATTACTAAACAATCGTTTGTCGCCGGCAGCAGCAGCAGCAGCGCGCGCGGCATTTGCGCGCCAAGATCTGGGTCAAGAAGTATTTGAAATCCTTGAGAGCAGATCCCTACTCGCGCGCTCTTTCTTCTTTCCGTCGAGGGGGAAAAAAGCCAGCGCGCGCGCGCGCAACACATCCACGACTGCATCGGCGACGGCTCTATGTTTCTTATTTTTCTCCGACGATGTTATCCGCGACTTCTGCTGCTTTGTGCGCGCGATGTATAGAACCGCCGCCACTTTGTCGATGAAGTGCAGCGGGGTAGTGGGAGGGGATGGTTTCATGACGCGAGACGCGCTGAAGTTTCGCTCGGTTTAGAGCTTGCAGTCTAATATTCAATGAATTTTAACTAGGTTTTTGGTGATTTGTGGCGATTTTTGGATGCACGATGTAAATTTGCAATCTTCTATTTAAAGTTTAGATTTAGAAAATATTTTTGAAACGTAATAATAAAACGTACTTTGAATCTTTTTGTAAAAAGTAAAGTATCAGTGCAATATTCAATATTGATTTCTTCAGACTGTAAAATGTTTATCGATTCGAGTACAACTAGAATAATCATAATGTTTTCTGTGAACACAGTCGTACTATTTTATGACAAAATAAACATACATAGCGTTGTAAAAGAAAATTAAAAATAATCTTAATCATTATATTAATAACTTGTATTTTTCTAAACGTTTAAATTTAATTTTATTAAATTTAATGAAATGCAAATAAACATGATGATAGCTCATTTTATATCTCTATGATGTTAACAAATTCTTATGATAGGTCTTTTGCAGAAGGCCTTATTTTGTGGATGCTTCGGGAAGATTTCATTATTACTGATTTTCAGATTTTTTACTGCGTGAAAGGATAAATAAAGTTACGTTTAATTTAACGTTGATTCTTTTCGTTAATATTGAATACGTTCTTCATATTTTTATTAAACTACAATTTTTTATGGATTCGGTGTACTATTAATCTTTAGAATGTTTATTTCTACCTTTTGGGTACAAAATTAAAGATTACTCATAACACAGAATAAAGTAGCGACTTGCCATAAACTGAATAAAGTAAGAATAAATTCTCGAAAATGTTGTTCACACTTATTTGATCATATATCTACATTTAAATATTTAAACAGTTAATGCAAATAACATGATTCATAATATTGTTTTATTTCATTCGATAATATAGATGTTTATTTAGCATAAAACTGTTCTAAAAAAAATTGTCTGAAACGGTAAAAACACTTTTTCCAGCTACATTCTTCTCATATTAAAAACCTATAATTCTCCAAAGAAAACTAAAGAAAGCTTAAATACAATATTTAACATTTTACAATCCCCGCTTTAATGAAAACCCACGCACATCCCCGCGATCGACGTGTCTCTCTCACTACTCGGCGCGTATCCGCGTGTATCCGCGAGAGAGAGAGTGAGAGACGTATTTATTGTAGCGATACTAGGTCAGCGCAGGGTCGGCTTCTCGGTATCGTCGCCCGCGATGTCGATCGCTCTCGCGAACATATTAAACATTCTTCTCATATTAAAAACCTATAATTCTCCAAAGAAAACTAAAGAAAGCTTAAATACAATATTTAACATTTTACAATCCCCGCTTTAATGAAAACCCACGCACATCCCCGCGATCGACGTGTCTCTCTCACTACTCGGCGCGTATCCGCGTGTATCCGCGAGAGAGAGAGTGAGAGACATATTTATTTTAGCGATACTAGGTCAGCGCAGGGTCGGCTTCTCGGTATCGTCGCCCGCGATGTCGATCGCTCTCGCGAACATATTAATTTCTGAAGCGCGCTCGTCTAGCCGCGAGTAATTTCCATCGGCTCCTCTCCCTCGTCGATACGTTCAAGTATATATGTATATATATACCACTTCGCGGAGACGCACAGCGCAGAGCACGGCAGCTCTCGTATATAGCTCGTAAATCCCCCTTGGGAGAATGCGCGCGGTCGCGCATCGCCTTGGCGCTGATGGCAAGAGCAGCGAGTATTTGCTCGTTACCGATGATAAAACTCGATCGTTAAAACTTACCGAATGTATTTATGCGTTATGCTTGGGCTGCTGCTGCTGCGGGAGCTTTTTGAAAGGTGTGTCTTTTATTGTGGATCTTTAAGGAGGAGCTATTGGAGAGTCGTGATACGGAGTAGCTTGGAGGAATGAGAGTTTATTATCTGGAATTGGTTTGTAAGGTAATGGGGATTGAAGAGTGTATTTTATAAATTAAATGAGGCTTCCAGGTTGTATTTTCAGAAGTATATTTTGTAAAAGTAAAGTATATAATAATTGAGTATTTTAAATCTCATTCAACAATTTTAAAATTAATAGATTTTAAATTGTCTGTTTAGTAAATTTATTTTTAGTCTGAGACAAAAGAAATTAATACCTTCCAATATCAATAACCTTTACAATTTGGAAGATAAGAATTACTGATATTATAATGATAAATTTAACGATACTCATTTATACTACAATTAATAAGCTGATAGCTATTGGTTTATATTAATACAGTATTTCATTCTACAGTTTAAAATGTAACTGATCTATTGAGCTTAAATATTAAAAAGAGAATAAGCTATCATAAAATTTAAGAGCTCAATTCTCGTGTAATTATTACCCTCCGCTAAGTGATGGAAGTCCGCGTGCTGCAAAGTTTCAACTTGCCTTTCAGGCTTCCGCGGAAACTGGATTACAATCTCAAAGTTTCCTATAACATCGATCGCATCAAATTGGATCAGTCTTCGTGCAATTAAGACGAGGAAGTAGAGGAAATTTTAAGTGTGTCAAGTTTTTAATTTAATCTGTTGTTAATTCTTATACATTACTTAAATTCTATTTTAATGTTATTTAATTGATATGAAAACTCTTTTTATTAATAATATTTCAAGTTAATCGTTGATATATATATATATATATATATATATATATATATATATATATATATATATATACTTATGTTGGTTATTACTAATAATTCAAGTCAATCATTAAAATGTATCTTATTAAATCTGATGCAAAAATTGTAGAAACCATATATTAGAGGATACAATTATTTTCGTACGTCAAATAATAAATCCTCAGTTGTTACGACGTATCGACAATTAATTTGTTGCCGTTTCAAGTCTTAATATTGTACATTGTAAATCATTTGATATCGATATGATTTTATTGTAGGCAGTGTTTGACTAACAATAATCCCTTGTATTTTCTATTTCTACTTGTATACAAATACATAAAACTTAATAAATCTTTAAATTCATCGAGACTATTTATAAAGGAAAAAATGTGTAAGGACATTGATGGACTAATATTAACTTAAAAATAAATGATAAAAATAACTATAAAATATATCATAGTCTAACTATGAGTTATTTACGGGGTTAATTATTACTATCACAGAACGCAACTAATCAAATGATATTCCGAATTAAAATAACAAAGAATGAGTGGTTCTTACAATATAAAACAGTATAATTTATAATTATCCTAAAGTACTTTTTGTAATTTTTGTACGTTTTCAAACTCGAATTTGAAAACAAATGTCTTCGCAACCTCATCCAAAACAACGTCCACAAATCAAACCAATCCCAGATCATCCCACCGAACAACACAATAATCCCCGAGTGATGCACTCTCTTGCATTGCGCAGGCGCAGCTCGCTCTTTGCTGCACTAGATCTTGAACACTTTCAATGACAAGCGCGCGCTCGAGCTCTCGAGCAGCACTTCACGAGATATCGCGCGTCTGTCTCGCGTACACTGCACGCACATCGTACGCATATACGTACACACGTACGTGGGAGTGACGGAAAGAGAAGGAAAGAGCGAGAAGCCACGGCTCCGAGATAAAGAAGTCGAAGGCAATTTTCCCGACTCTCCGCGCCTGTGTGTGCGTGTGTGTACGTATATGCGTGTGTATTATAAGCTCGCCGCTGCGCCGATAACGCCAAAGTAGGCCGGCAAAAAAGTCTCTCGTCAATACCTCGAAAAACTAGGTGGAAAAATTGCCGACGCCGCCGCCATAAGCGATAGCGAAAACGAACTGCTGCTGCCTGCTGCCTGCTGCCTGCTACCGAGGATGGTGCATGTGTGCGATGTGTGCATGCATTGTGCGCTTCTGGTAGTGTAGCGTGCGCGAGAGCGTTTTTGCGCTTGGGCGATAGGATTACGTATTATGTTATAGGGTAGTTGGAAAGAAAATGTCTTAAATGATGCATTAGCTTTTATGCAACTTATATTATAATTTAAAAATAAAGAAAAATGGAAAAAAATAGATTTTTATATTTATAAGTAGATGAATACAGAGTCTGGTCAGACTCGATTAACGTACTAAATAGTTAATATTTGTATTTCAATATAACTGCATAAATGATGTTATTAAAAACTTTGTTATTAATGGAAAAATAACTACAGCTAAAGATTAATTAGTTTCATATTTATAGATTTGGTAGATTTATTTTTATCAGACTACTTTAGCCTCCAATATCAATTTTTATATTAATCAGTATGGTTAATAAGACTTTAAATATATAGTAATTGAATAAGAATCCATTTGATATAACTAATTATAATACCTACTAGTAGTAGAGCGCATCACTAGCATTAGAACAAAATAAGGAGCTTATTTCCATTGTCTTAAATTATGGAGTGATTCAAAACGTGCAATCTTATCTTTATTCGGAGTATATCTGTTTCTAATAGTTCTTATATAGTTGTTCGAGTAATCAAAGAAACCTAAAATATCTTTTTCACCCATATCAACAATCACATCCAAACCTCATAAAACTTCCATTCAACCATATCCAATCTACATTAAAAATTCACGTCATTCGCAAACTACTACCCCGCCAAACCATCACCACCTCAAAATAAAGCCACCCTCCCGTATCCCACAAAACCCCGTGCATCGCACCGCGACCATACACCTCCGCGTTAATAATAACGAAAGTCGAAAAGCCGCCTATACGCCAGACATAGGCATAGACGTAGACCACACAACTGCAGTCTCTCTCTCTCGCGAGCAGGCGCTCCACCACGCGGGAGAAATAGAAAGACGGGAAATATATAGCCAGGCACAGGCGCTCGCTCGCTCGGCTCGGCTCGCGGCGACTCGCGCACAGGTCGATGTATTCTCGGTTGTTTATTTAGGCCACACGAGGTGAATCGCTCGCTCGACTCGACTCGACTCGACTCGACTCGCTAGCGTCGCGGCTGCTGCGCGAAAATTGCAACATCGACAAATTTTACCCATGACTCTGTGAGGCACAGGACACGCGCCAGATGTACGCACGATTTAAACTCCAAGTGGAGAGGCGAGAGTGTTTACACTTTGATAATAATCCCGTTAGATTGGACGAATATAAGCGTGTTTTTATTTGCTTTTCTTTTTTATTCTTGTTATTTTATAGTGGATGGTGAGATTAGGTGGCATTAGGTGGGATTATGAAACGATATGCGCGCGTGATGTTGAGTAACGGAGAGCATTGTTTTGGATGATTCGAGGTGTCTTTGGAGGAGAACTTTTGATGAAAATAGATTTAGATGTTTATTTTCCGCGGTATGCGTGTGTATTATTTATGAAGAGTGGGAATAGAGAGGTGTCGATTTGCGGATTGATAACTAATTTGTGCAAATTGGAGAGTAGATTTAGAGTATTGTGAAAATTCAATTTACTGTAATGATATAACTTTGAATTTATTTTATACTAATTTGAATTCCACTTAATTTTATGTGCACATAAATACGATTATTTTCATACAATCATACTTGTACACTTTGCTAAGTACTTCTAAGACATCTAATCTGTTCTCAAATATAATTCTATATAATGTATTAAGTCTATTAAATCTTTTCTTTTTCGAAATAATACATATTACTAACAAACGTGCATTATTTAAATTCTTCAAAACAAATGTTAATCTCATATATTAATAAATTATGTTGGAATCCTTTAAGACAAAATCACATAATTCCTCTCAAACAGAATACAGCTCCAAAATCTCCAATATTCGCATAAAAAGTCCACATGACAAAGCTACATAAAAATATCCCACGCAACACTCCGATAAAAAAGCTTCTTTACTACCCTCATCTGTCCATCCTACATTCCTCCTCCATCCTCGGACAGAAGCCCACAAAAGAGTCAGGGCCAAAAAGGTTAAACCTTAAAACGCGCGCGAGCGCACGTATCCTCAAAATCGACACTCCACTGCAGTAACGTATAGGAAGAAAACTCGCTGACTCTCGCGCGCATCTTTCCCGCGATGTCCTGCAGAAGTGCAACGCTGTCAAGGTGGGCGCGCAAGTCGCGCGACGTAAAACATCGATCCCGTGCGCCGCTGAAAACGAAGGCGGTTTTTCACGTTCGAGTCGTAAAACGAAGCGAACCTTCGTATTTTCACTCGTTGTAATAACGCGGCAGTTTCCTTGCAGAGCCACGAGGTCGAGGATCATCGTCGTGGAGCTGCGTATGCGCGAGGTCAGAGAAACCATTGAATTTGTATTTGATCCTTGATGGGAGACTGGTACAATAGGAAAATCCAGGGCTTGACGATGTATATTGAGGAATTTGTAGTTTTTTAATGTCGTTGAGGTTGTATAGTAACGAAGCAGTAGAGCCTGTGTTTACGTTGAGTTGATAGTTCTTAAGTAAATTGTCGTCATAGTAATGTCATGTAAATGTACGTTGATATGGTTATTAAAATAAGTACTTATTTACTACACATTTAAATAAATTATCTTATTCAGTTTGTATTCACATTATTCCTTTTTAAAAATAAAAATAGATTCTTTATTTAAATAAATAATAAAAATGACTGCATTTTTGAGGCAAAAATATTTCATTATTTATATATTTCTCAAATATTTTTCAAACATCTAAAAAATACTTCACAAAGAATGATTTAATAAGCAAATTGGGCAACATTTTTCAAACCTCTAAAAAATACTGCGCAAAGAATGATTTGATAAAATTTAGTACACGTAGAACATCCGACAAATTTAAAAATACAATTGTGATAAAGACATTTTTATGAAATAAAGACTCCCATTTGTTTATTAGTTATTTTTTATTTGCATGTTTATATACTTGATAATTTTATTATTACATTAACAGTTTGCAGTTCACAGTTCATAATTTCTAACTAAGACTATATACTTTAAAACATATTTAAATAAATTATTGTTTTTATTATAATATAAAAGTAGAAACAATTTTTTACTATATTTAAGTACACATTTACCTTAGTAATGTTTTATTAATCTATTGATTCATTTTACGACACTAAAAATTAGTTTTCAGTTTGCGAAACTAAATATTTCGCGAGATCATCTTTTTACTTGAGTACACAGAGAATACAAAGAAAAACAATAAAGCAGAACTGCATTTTCATGTTGAGAAGCGGTTGAATAGAAATGAAGTCCATAAAAAAGTAGCCTTCGAAGCGCCGGCAATTTGGCGTAGGTACTGTGCGGCAGTACGTCGATAAAGCTAACTTTTCGGTGACAACTAGGGCACGAAAATGCTTGCCAAAAATCATAAAACCGCATCACTGAGCGTTCCGTGATATGATGACTTGGAAAATATTGGTCAGCCGTATCTGAAGCGCAATTTCGTCTAAAAGAAGAAGTGTGTTCATACGCTAAATTTGTTTAAAAAATATACCTGGTTACATGTTACAACTTGAAAGTATTAAAGGATAAACCGCGAAATATATGAATATGACGCAATGAAATTCCTCGCTGTTTTTGATTAGCAAACTCACGAAGGATTTTACAGTATTTCTGAAATTCAAAGAAAAGATTTATGTACTAAAATGAACTTAGTAGTCAGACTATACCTGAGAAAATTTCAATTTCGTTATATAACTAACCCTCGCATTCCTGATAAATTTTCGCCGCAGTAAATGCTTAGTTATTTTTATTCATAAAACATGTTCGAATTTATGCCCGCGATAAATTTCATTAACTATAAATTAATCACCATCATTTGTATTTTATTACTTTGAATTTAAAAACTTGCATAAAACATTAACATTTAGTTCCATCCACTGATTATATGCACATAAGAAAATCGCTAACATTCACCTAACGTGAATAATCCAATTTATTGTAACTAATATTAGTATATTAATAATAATATTAAGGGGTAACACCACTCTAGGTACACCTATTTTTACGATTTTTTGTGGGTAAATAATAAGCGAAATGAAAGATTCATTTCAAGAACTTTATTGTACAATTAATAAAGTGTAAAAAAGAATTTTGTTTTCAAAATTGCAGCCCCGTAGTAGGCCGTTACTTTTCTGTTGAAGCTCAAACAGTAGAACAAATTTCTCGTACATGATGAAGCCTAGAACAGAAAAACAAAGTTTTTCTTAAAGTATATATTAGTAGGCGTGGTAGTACAAAGGGATTTTTAAATCAAATTTTAAAAAAATAGTGCACATTTAAAAAAAATTTTTTTGTCATAATCAAAACTTTTATTTGTATGTATATACTTTAAGAAAAACTTTGTTTTTTTGGATTTAGTGTTCATCATGTACGAGAAAACTGTCCTCCCGTTTGAGCGTCAACAGAAAAGTAACGGCCTACTACGCGCTCCGGTGGCCGCCATTTTGAAAAAAAAACAACTTTTTTAACTTCATTAATTGTACAATAAAGATCTTTAAACGATTTTTCATTTCGTTTATTATTTAACCACAAAAAATCGTCAAGAATAGGTGTACCTAGAGTGGTGTTACCCCTTAACTAGCGAACTTTTAAAAAAATATATGAACTTGTTGATGTGACCGGAGACCGGAGACTTTTGTGATCTTAATATTATAGGAGATTGTTAGTAATGTAACAATTAACTACATTACTATTATTATAACAAATTCAGTATATTCAATTCTAAAATAAAATTATAATAATACTAATTATTACTTAAATAACTACATTACTAATATTTATTATTAATTAAAACCATAATAACCAATTAAACACACTCAATTCTAAAATAAATAAAGAAAAAATCATCGTTGCATCTCAGATAACACCATCTCGACCAAAAAAAGCAAAAGATAGCTATCCACGCCTCCTAAAATAGCCCAACACCCGATAAACAAGAAAACCCGCGCTCTCTTCAAAAAAGAAACTCAATACAGATAACATCTCCATCATCGCTTATGATAAATCCGCGCACCGGTGCGCTCACAATGAACGGGCCGGCTAGGCGCGTCGCCGGCGTCGCGGGGCTTTTTCGTAATGTGACTTTGTATCATGAACTTTTCGAACCTTTGCGCAACGCCATAACTCCGCTCGGCAACTCGACCCGAGCGCCGCGCCGCGCCGAGACGATATATAAGTATATACGCGCGAGCGGCGTACGTGCAGCGCCAGCTGCTGCAGCGTTGCGCATAGAGAGAGAGAGAGACCTGGCAGCGGTGCTCAACCGCGGAGGCGTAGTGTTGGGTCGGCGTGCCGTGAACGGCTGTTTCTACTGTGGATGATGGGTTTCTTGTTTTTGTGGGGAGGTTCGAGAGCGCTGCGATTGGATTTTTTAGGGTTTTAGGTGGATTAGAGGAGGAAATGTAATTCCTTTTTCTTTTTATGGAGTCGGGAAATGTTGATATTATGATATCCGTATAAAAAGAAATTGTTATTTAATCATTCTTGATGGATGGAAAGTTTATAGTGGATTGTTATATGAATATTTTTAGAAACACTTAGAGAATTATAAAAATAATCATAATTACCAGTATGTATTGCACTACTTTGTCAAATTTCAAAGTATTTTATTTCTTCAAAGTACTTTCTTACTATTTTTTACTATTATATATGAAACGAAAATAAATTTAATTGGGTAACATGAAAGCTCAATGTTTAGTTTGAAGAATAATGCGAATTTCGAATTGTTAAATTTTTATGTAATGAATAGGTTTAAACAATAACCAATGAATGCTTACTTTAAATCTTTTTTAAAGCTACTTTGCGCAGTATATAAACTAAAATTAATGTATAGAAGAACAATTTTAACATCATGTAAAATTTTATTTAAATATGTCAGTAATTAATGATTACTATACAGTATTGTTTGAGTAAAAGATTTACTTATACATTTCTAAAAATTCTGTAATTTCAAGTAATGAAAACCAAAAACTATCTTAATTTTATAGATACTTTTATAATATATATTGGCTAGAGATATAATTATTTTTATAATAAAAAATTGATATCCAAGACTAATAAAATCATCTAATAAGCTATTTTTGTTAATTCATCGTGAACCTGCTGAAAATATTAAAATACTTCTTTTATAATTTATAAATATTTCTAATATAATTTGGCCACCTATTGTATTTTACCTTATTAATTAAATAATAATTGAATAATATTTTTAATTTTACAAATCAACATGATATTTGTTAATAAATAAAATTAATCTAATATATTCTGTATCTTTTTGTTCTAGGTAAGTTGAAACTTTCGCTACAGTACATAACAACAACACACAGTAGATGCATCAGTTAAAACAGTACGACAAAAGTAAGTACATAAACCACACACGTACACGCTCGAACAACTACTCTCGGCCATTGCTCACAGCTAATTTCAAAACCTTCATAAAACAACATTTGCATTTCCAAGCAGCATGCGCATCGACTCAACTGTGCGCGAAACCTGCGCATACGTATACACATTTCACTCCACACGAATTGCATCACAAGTTCATTCGAAACAACAAACCGGTCATAAATTCTCCAATAAACGCGCACCGTGCACGCGTGCTCGTCTATACTCTAAGAAAGAACTCTTAATTAGCCGCCTCAACAATACCCCGTTCTACACTGCATCTGTATACAAATAAGAGTACGCCCAGCGAATCAATTTCTCGGAGAGAGAGAGAGAGGAAGTTAAGTAATCAACTCTACGAGAAAAGCCATGATTTGCGCGCGACGCTCTCGACAAATCGACCGGATGGCGAATTAAATCGCGCTCGCGGAGATAAACATATAGCATTTCGCGCCGCGCGTGTAGACGTTTTATTTTTCGTTTTTCGAGACTCCGCGCGCCGTTGCTGTAAGACTGTGTTCTCAGTCTAACGAGCGATTATATGCGAGATCGGTTCGAGCTGCGTTGTGCTACAGTGTATAATAGTGGTACTGCACCGCTGCTGCTGCTGCTATTACGGTTGCGCAAGTGGAGAAACTATCGGCTAAGCGTCTCTCTCGCGCTTACTTACATACTTATACTTGCGGATCCATCGCGAGGAATGCTCGTGAATCGCCTTTGCGTTTATCTTGTTATAGATTGCTTTTTTTGTTTTCTTTCTCCTTTATTGAAGATGGAGCTCCGGTGTAGCTGTGCTTAATGGGAAAGTCGATTTTTCGCGCTTCGGAGAAACATTATTTTGTTTAATATGAGCTAGAGATTTTTCCGCGGAAATAATAAACTGTAAGATCGAATACGCGAGAACAATAAGCTGAGATAGTTTTTGAATCGATTACCTAATAAATCGTTTTTTGATTTTACTTTTAACATATCTTAAGCATTTCTTGAATCTGAGAATTCTGATGAATTTTAATGAACTTTAGATAACAACGCTTGATATCTTTGAAAGAAAGTTTGTGATAGCATGTTTTTGTTGCTGACTTACTATTTCACTAGTCAAACTAATAAATATGGTAAGTTTAGAAAGTTTGATTTATATTGCAAATTGATTTTTCCATATTACACAAATTTTCAAATTAATAAAAAACATAATAAAAATGAATGTACTTTAAACATCTTTACGAGCACTAATTACATCCATGATAATCACTCTTAAAATAAGGAGGTTAATTTTTTCATTTCTATGCAAATGAAGTTCTACGAGCAGTAAGAACAACGTTCCCTTTTTATTTCACCTAATTCCATCAAATAAACTTCATCATCCTTAAAGCCTCGTAACCCCACCGCATTTTTCTCCCACCCAAAGTCCGATGCAGCCTCGTTAATATACCACCGTAAACCAGTTACACGTTTTAATCGCCAGCACCTGTTCGCATTAAAAGCGTTATTAAATACCCTCGCATCCGTCGATATTTTTCCTCATCTCTCTCTCTCTCTGTCTCGTTGTCACCGCCTTTATTTACCTCTGCGCGCTGCGCACTCGTCGATTTCGCGGCGTAAATAGGTCGCAACTCGAAGCAGCCGCGTGAGCGCATCTCTTTTATGCCATATGCGCGCGACAGACGTGTTTTTCACTTCCGTCGCGGTCGATGGCACGCAATCGAATGGTATATACACATCTCGCGCGAGAGAATGTATTTTGCGAAGGGAAAAAGTTTCGGTTTGTCACGCGTGATGTGTGAGGCGTGCTGTTTTTGCGTTTTCTTTTTCTACGAATCGTGGCGATGCATATGTGGGTTCTTTTAGAGTCTTTTTTGCGGGAATAAATGGGATTTTGAGTTTGCCGTTTGAGTAACGAAAGCGTTGCACAAGTTATGACGTCAAAGAATATTTTTTGTAGAAAATGAAATTCAATGCAGCTTGTAGTTTTGACTTTTACGAACGGTTTTTTAAATGAAAATAAAAATGGTATAAGTCCTTACTTGCCTTTGAGATTAACACTTTTTACGAATTGTATCGCGTTTAGAATTTCTAAAGATAAAATTTAATTTAATTTTATGTAATTATTTAAAAAATGTTACGTTTTTAAGTTGAAAAACGAAATTATGTCAATACATTGGTATTTCATATATATCTAAATGATATTTTTAAAAATAATAAGAAATAGTTTATGTGCTGGTAATATGATTTTAGGAAAAAGTAAATTTGCTTTTGAAAGTTTTAGCCAAGCAAACCAAAAGAGGATGCGTAAAAATTGTGACTTTTTGTCCTTACTAATGTAAATACTTATTTGATTTTTTTTTATTTTATTAAATTTAATTGTACAGCTTACATTCTGTACGTTGAAAGATAATTAAAACAATTTTTTATTCAATTATGTAGCTCAACTTTGTACAATATCTACATTTTTTACTGCTCGAATTATAATTTAAACCGACTGTCATGCTGTAAAAAAAGGTTAAAAAAGTTATTCATTGAATTAAAAAAAATTCTACAATCCGCAAGATACAATTTCAAAATATAATTTTACCGGACAAATATAGCGAGACGTTACAATTACTTTCCGTTTGTGGGACGGACTGTCGCAGCTTTTACCCGTCTCACTTTTGTTTTTACACATATCAGTACAAACTACAGTAAAAACTAATAATAAAGCTCAAAATATTCAATCGTCCACATCAGATCTACACTCCAGACTAGCTCTAAAAAAAATCTTCCTAAAAAATGTCCCACCCCCACCCCCTTGGAAACAATCGCTCACCCGGTGCATAACGGCGACCAAGCGTCTTGACCTTCGTGAATATATATCCCGAACAAGTGGGCCAAGCGATTATCGAGTATCTTGTATTCCACGTGCCATTGACTCGCGACTGCACACTCACACACACAAGCCAAACTCGAGCGAGCGAGCGCGTTGTTACGCAAGCGGTGAAACTATGCCCGCGGTTGCGCTCGCTCGCGCGCTGGCGTGCGTAAGTTTATTGCCAAAGTTTTTCGGTCACGACGACCGCCAGTGAACTCTCCTCGAGAGCGAGCGAGTGTATGCGTGTGTGCATGCGTGCGAGCGGTGCCGTCCAGAAAAGCAACGCGGCGCGCGGCAAGTAGTCACACCCCGGATCCGGCCAGACGCATTTCGCACGTGCTTCTTTTGCTTCTTCTTCTTCTTCGTCTTCTTCTGCTTCTTCTTTCGCTGTGCATTTGCGACGCCTCGCTCTTGCTCTCGGCAGGGAGACGAGGTCGCTTAGGGACGGCGAAATAATTATAGGTCTCTTTCCTAGGTTGGGACTGTGTATCTGGTCTATAGGTGTTGCCTTGGAAACTTCAATTTCGAGTTTCGTTGGCTGTAAAGTGATACTTTGCTGCGCTGTGCTGCTTTCATCGGTGGATTTGTCTTACTTTTCAAATGTTATTGTTGTTTGTGTTGTTTTATAATTCAAGTAGTTACAAGTTGCGATATAAATTGGAGAAATATTTTAATTTAAATGCACGTTTTGTGAACATTTATTTAGTATTAAAGTGTTAAATCTTTACTCTAGGCTTGCCAGATAATCAATAGCTACAACGATTCAAAATAAAATTCCAATATTAGTCATGAAATCCAATATAATAATTATAGATGGTCGTCTTTAGTTATTTAGTTTCAACAGAAAGATAGAAGGAAATAATTAGTATTCATTATACATTTTGTTAAAAGTATTAAATATTAAAGTGCTGTAAATTGTTGTGATCAAATATCAAAAAGTTATAAAGATTAAACATTAATATTTCAATAAGTTTTTGAATAGATTATTATAAATAGTATTTAATTTAGTTTCAACAGAAATATGAAGAAAATACATATTCTATTAAAAATATTCAATATTAGTGTATTGAACGGTGACAAGATAATAAATAGCAGTAAGAATTCAAAATTAAAATTTCCATATTAGCCATGAAAATTCAATACATAATAATTATTTTAATAACGTTTTGAAATAAAGTATATTTTAAAATACATATGGTTGTAAAGTTTAGTTATTTCAGTTTTAGCAGAAAAAAATTATTAAAATAATTATAGTTGATTTGACAAATTGACTTTTATCGTGAGAAATCCAATTATTTATTAACAATTAATAAATCTTATTTGAAATACCGATATCTTAAACAATTGATCATCGAGTTGCATGTCGCCGCATAAAGGTTAGTTTCAAACTTGTAGTAAAAATAATACTATAAATGAACTTAAAATTAAACTTTAATGCTGTATAAGACATAATTAAAAGACACGAAAATGAACTTATTTTCTTATGCGTGCTGTGAATAAGTCATCTCAATTTTAAGTATTGAACGGATATTTATTTTTGCTCAAATATGATAAACAATGAATGATTTATTAACTATTAACAAATAATTTTGTTGGTTCAATAAAATGTAAGAAAATAAATAATTTAGTAATTATAATGCGCACTTTTATTTCGCCGTATTTCAGTCAACCATTTATTAATAGTTAATAAATGTTATTAACAATAACAATTTCTTTCTCTCAGTATACATTTTGTTAAATATGATTAATTAATAAAAGCTTAAAGTAGCGGCTGTGACCAGATAATAAATAGCAATATTAAAGTTGCAATATTAGTTGTGAAATTCAATATATAAAGTATATTTTAAAATAGCGAAAATAATTTTAGTTATTTCAGTCTCAACAGATTATGTTACTACGGAACTAGGAATCTACTATTTTACTTTAATTAAGTTTCTTATATTTAGATATATTTCATTTTTAAAAAGAGAATTCCAAAAATATCATAATCGTTTTAATTTTACGAATCCATTTATTAAGTTTCGTCTGATCGTTTAACAATAAAACCATCTATGATACTGCTATTCAACCAATTAATCCAATATAATAATAACTTTCTTAATTCTAATATTATTCGCAACGAACACAAAAAACAATTATCTAATAAAAAGAAGTAATCAATCTCCGTCATTGCCAATTATCACACTAGTTGAGTAAATGTATGACACAGTGAACAACGAACTTTTCACTTACAAAATCCCAAGTGCCCAGAAATCGTATAATTTCACCCAACATTTCTTAGATTGACCCCATCGCACTATACTCACCATAAAACTCCAGCACAGCAAAAAACTACACGCACCTACAGCTGGGAAAGCCGCGCGCACCAGAAAAACCTTGCTCTGCCCTCAAGCCCATAGCAGACGAAAAAAAGGAGGGGCACAGCACCACAGCAGCTCAGTACACTTACACGCACGCGGCGTCGTTAAATAATCACCTTTAATTGGGTTACGCACGAGGAAATGGCCTGTCGCGCCGCGTGCGCGCGCGCCCAACCTCGAATCGTCATTCCAGGCGCGCTGCGTGCGGCGTGTGTCTTTTTTCTTCTTCTTTTTTAATTGCGCTCGCTCGCGTCGAGAGGAGAGAGCATCATGCTCTCCGCGCTGCAGCAGCCATCCTTTATGCGCATGGGTTCTATTATAGGAACGTTTGGCCGAAAATACTGCGACCGCTGGCCAGATCTAGCCCATGTGGCCGCGCTCTCTCTCTCTCTCTCTCTCTCTCGGTCGTCTTCGTTCGTTGCAATTTCCGAGGCTGCTGGTTCTCGGCGCGGTGATGCATTTAGCAGGTGCTTTTTCCATTGTTTGGATGGAAGTCAAAGTTGTATTTCGAGAGCGAGACTTTTGTTGACAAAAGTTTTGGTTATTATTTGTGTTTTATACTGTTCTTTTTAAGTAATTTATGATAAAAGAATGATTTTAGTATGGTTGAAATGATCGAAAATTGATGTATGCAGAGTCATAATTAATTTACAACCATCACGTAATAAAATATACACTATATGCATTTTTGAACAATTCATAATTCATCTGGTATCAAGATTGAAATTGTATTTTACGTAAAATATCCCAACAGAAAAAATACGTGGTGTTAACAGAACAGCTTATCTTCTTTTTTCCGTAATAAATAA
The DNA here is from genome assembly GCA_949152435.1 of Gastracanthus pulcherrimus. Classification (NCBI taxonomy): domain Eukaryota; kingdom Metazoa; phylum Arthropoda; class Insecta; order Hymenoptera; family Pteromalidae; genus Gastracanthus; species Gastracanthus pulcherrimus. Next base: position 157,307,074 of record OX424575.1, on the reverse strand, counting down.
TGTTAATTGAATTATTATACATGATAAATTTTATGAATTATTAATTGATATCTCTCAATAATAGTATTTGAAATACCAATCATAAGGAAATTGGATATGATTGATTCAAGATAGCCAGTGAAATGCATTCGTTCACACAATCTAAAATAGAGAAGCAATTTATTTTATTTGCTACTTACTTATGGACAGAGATTATGGTTGTGTTATACATACCATCATAACATATTATTCGTTGTAATCCTAAAAATCCTGTTTATTCAATATTGACAGAAACAATTTTGCTTCTTCACGATAGCATGAAATTCAACCTAAAGTTTAATCAAGGCAATAAAATAAAAATAGCAACTCTTCCCTATTAAAGAAGATTCTATCATTGAAATCACTGGCACTTTGATTTCCCCCGAAACCCACACTCACTGCGCATTTCACCGCGGCGATTTCCTCCTAGTGCAAAAATAGAAAGGCTCTCGCGGTCGGCGAGTGCGCGCCGCAGCGAACTTTTTTTGCGGCTTACATAATCCCTTAATTAAACTCGGATAAAGTCACTTCCTATTTGATTAAGGAAACTCGGTGCAGCAAAAATGTAAAAGTGGAAAAGTATGTATACAGCGAGCGCAGACGCTGTTATAAATAAAAGCGGCGGGACTAGAGCCGACTATAGTGTTGCCGCTGCTGCCGCTGTGCCACCGCGTTTTCACGCAATGCGCGCGCGCGCGCAGGCCAGGCAGGTAAATAATTAGCGAGGAAGTTGTGCAACAGGAAAAGAAATGACCTGTTAGCTGCGAGCACTGCCATAAGTATCGGCTCGGCTGAGACATTCGTAATGACGTCAGTGAAAATCCAGTTCGTTATAGAGCATCAGATGCAAATGCCCTTTTTGGTGTTTTATAGTGATATGTAGGAACGTAAAAGGATGCAGCGGTATACGTATCAACATTCTTGTTGAATAAAACGTTAACTAGATGTATATAGAACACAAATTTTAGTTTGCAAGGTGATGTAAAAAAACGTATGTGAAATATATGAGCTTTACGGCGTTAGTACTGCATTAATGTTGAATTTTTTAAGCGTTTTTTTTTCTTAACAAAGACGACAAGCTTTGAAACGTTTGACTTGTTACCTATATATTACTATGTATTATTTACTTATTATTATCATTCAGATACTTTCGAAAAAGGAATCAAATTTATCACACATATTCAGTACGTAAATGGTTTTCAGAATAAAAATAAGTAAAATACATGACAGCACAAAAGATTTCTTTAATTTAATACAAAATATTTATATTTTTTCAATAATTCTATTGGAAAACAATTTATTACCTAAATATGTGTGCCAAATTTTAGCCCGATCGGTTAAGCAGCTTCTAAGGAAAGTGGTCGCCCAATTTTAAACCCTTCTTCCTAGAAGACTGTTCTCGAGACTGTTACAGTGAATCCTCCTAAGATCGTAGAAACATTAAATTTGAAGAAGAAGTTAAATAAAAGGCAGGTAAAATTTCGTTTCATATTGAATGGAAGCAGATACAGGACGAGTCTAGACATACACACCTTCTTATAATTCTCTCTTCTAACAAGGGAGTTAACTTCTTTATAATTTAACGTTCACTCTGATAAAAATTAATTTTATGCTCAGATATAGCATGAACACTCTTTTAATTTAAATGAAAAGCCTCTACATTCTAAAATCTTATTACACAACAATTTTAATCCAAACACTCTGCACAACTTAATAAAGTAAAATAAATTAACCAATCACCTACGTATTCCATAAAAACAAATAAAACCAAAAAAAAATTTTCTTTTAAAACTAATAATCCTAATACCTCCAAGAATGCGCACCGCTCCAAGCCAAAGAAAATTTCAGCTACCGCGTAACACCCGCGCAACTGCCAGCCTTATACCTCGCGCGCTCAATATTACATAACGCGAATGCAACACGACGCTCAACTTTTCCACCTCCCTCCCTCCCTCTCTCACCTCCTGCAATTAATTAGCCTTGCTTATCGTCCGAGGTCAAGCGGTAAAAGTTATATCCCCGGCTCGGCAGCCGCGCAATCCTGCCGGAGATTATAGAGGTCTACGAACTCTCGCGCTCGCGGGGAAGAATCGTAATATAAAACCCGGTGTGTCTGTGTGCGCGCGCGGCGTATATAATGGAATCCTCGACCCCTCTCTACCGGTATCTTCCCGTTTTCTCAAGTCAATCGTGAAATTGTCGGTCCGCGAGCCGCGTGTTCAGGAAGTCTCTCTCTTTCTCTGTCTACCTCGCGGCTTTTGTCCGCGAGCGCGCGCGGAGACGAGCGCTGGAGGATAGTGAAAGTGCCTCTGGCGCTCGAGGCGATTTTTAACCGAGAGTGCCGGTGCTGGTTCGTTGGTGTGGATTGAGCTAACCAGGCGGTGTATCGTGGACGGGGCAAAGATTTAGCGATGGAGTTCAAGTTTCTTAAACCTTTCGTGATGAGGAATTAGATGCAGAGAGCTGAGGAGGTTGGGTTTAATTGGTGGCTATGGTTTTTGTGGATGTGTTGGTGTTTATTGTTGATTGGATAGAGTGGAATATTAGGATTAACGTAGTTCATTTGTAAATACATTTTATTTTAATTCAATCGGTTGGCTTATTACTTTCCAAGTGACCGTATTATTTTGTTTTGGGTTCTTGGCCAGAAAATGTGGAAGATTGATGGTATTAAAACTAATAATATAACTTGAAAAATTCTGTTTCAATTAAATTATTTTTTCTCTGCATAACTTAATTTCCAAACATATTTTACCTTCTTTGGGTAGTTTCTGTTAAAAATTTTCGATCATCTCTTTCTCTTTCTTTCTCATTTTTCTCTTTCAGAAACCTTTTTTCTCGCTTTTAATATGAATAATTTTGAATATTTTAAGCAAAAAACTAATCGACATTCATATCGTTACACAGACAGTAATTGGTTATGGAGTCTCCGCATTTTAAGGGGACGCATCTGACCTACTTTTACCAGCCGATATATATATATATATATATATATATATATATATTCACGAATTTTGATTTTCTCAAAAAATACGCATCATTATCAAATTTCCTTTTTAAGGCCCCTATATTTACGGAAAATACATAATGGAACACGCGAATTATTATCTGCAAAATCGAAATTTATAATAATCACTTAATTGCTCATGTTCGATAATGATAATATTTCGAGTGTTCCGCTATATATTTTCCGAAAATAAAGCAGCCCTGAATGGGAAATTTGACTCTGATGTGTATTTTTTTTGAAAAACAAAATTTTCGAATACATTTAACGGTGAGTAAAGTAGATCTTACGTATTCCCTTATGCCCTGAAAAAATCAATTGAAAAGGCGATTTAAAGAGTGATGTAAAATTATAAGCCTTATTAATGGCAAATGTAATATATATTAAAAACTATATAATCGCAATAAGAGCATTCGAAAAGAAGGTCCTTTATGGCGAACATAATCTTGGACGTTCTGAAATTTAAAATAAAAATATTAAAAGGACTTATATGTTGTATAAGTACGGTTGTTGCATGAACTAGTAAGAAAGAAAGATGTTCTCTATCAATAAAGAATATTAAGAAATTAAAAGATGGCAGCATTTAAAAAAAACTTGTTTTTTTTTCGATAAGTAACAGTTTCTTGAATACTTTTACTCCGATCGTAGTAATAACTCTTACTATTTTCATTTCTGATAAAAAAGTGCATTTTTTAAATGTAGTTTAATTAACATACAAAGTTTAGAAGTATAATACTAGATTCACTTGTTAAATAAATACATAATAAATAAGTTTTAAATTGCAATAATCATAAATAACAATCAATCCAAAGCGCCACCATCCAAACTCATATTACCCAAATGCCACCAATTAAAATACACGCACACCGCATCTCCGCAACAAAAGCCCCAACCTAAACGACATTCCCCGCTATAAGCCATAAAACTCCAAAAAGAGCAAATCACAACACTTCACCTCTCCAACCACGACATCTTAAAAACAGCGTCGCCTAGTTAGACACCTGCCATACCCACATAGACGCGCATACACGATGGGATCTGAAACGAGCAGCGGCGCGGGCCCATAAGCCGCAAATATAGACATGAAGGAAGTGCGCGCACAGCTCGACCGTTACGAGCCCGCGTGACGCGGCAGCCGCAATCGGCCGAGGATCAATCCGCCGGCTGATTAACCGCGGCGCGCGTATATATATACACGCGCGCCAATTCTCCGCCGCCGTGGAATCCTCTCGCTCTCCGCTGGTCGAACGGCTCTCGGAGCTGGAGCCGAAGCTGTAGCTGACTGACTCCTTTGCCACTTTCTCCGCCGCCCGGCGAGTTGTAATGTAACGCGTGTGCGGTTGAGCCTTATGGATGGTTCTGAGCGCGGTTTCGCAACCGGTTGCGTAAGAGGCGAGCGGGGTACATTGACGCCGGTTGCTGGGCGATGGAGAATACGGGGAATGGGAAGTTCTTGCGGGGGATTTGGGGCAGTGTATTGATTGGGCGATGGTCTTCAGGTTGATTAGTTATTTGGAAATTGTATTTTTAAGTGGGAAAGGGTATTTTAGTATCAAGAGGATTTAGTGGAAGAGGTGATTTTTATGGCTTTTTGGTGAATTTTTTTGATAAAAGTTATTATTATCAATCATGCTCCTAAATAATATTCATTAGCATTTTAAGAGTGCTTAAACAAAAAGTTTCTTAATCAAAACTATTTACAATTTTCTACAACTGAGCACACCGAGGTCTTGGTGCGAGAAAAAAGTTAGTTCATGGCTGGCATGATTTGACCTGTTCCATTTATCTGAATAAAACAAACTAAAAAAGATTCTTAATTGTATTTCTATGGTTATCGTTCATGTCAGAAGAAAAGAAAAGTATATTAGAAAATTACAGCACATTACATTTTAAGTTTCTTTTTTCGAATTTAATTCGTTATAATAAAGGACTATATAAATTTAAAAATATTTATATTTTAATGTAAAGACGATAGCTAAACTTATACTAATAAAAATACATTTTAAATTTTTTATTTTACTTGAACGGAGCAGTACAAATCATGAAAATCATAATTTTCTACATACATATTTAGATTTAGAAATTTATAATTACTCGTCAAATGTTAATAAATATGTAGGAATAAAATTGATATTTAAATAACTGTTATCAGTATAACTTAAAAAGCCACAAAAATATATAAAAAAACATCCACTACATCAGAATACCAGTTTAATAAATCGTATAGATCGACTAGACAATTGTAAAGGCATATTTATTAAATATTTGAAAGTACCCTAAATTACATTTTTATAAATAAAATATACTCATATTTCAATAAAAACCGCACCTGCGTTACAAGAATAAAACACAGATAAAGCACGCACATCGAATCCCGCCGCAAAAGCTCCCCGTACTTTTATATAAAGCTCTCGCGAGCTTGTCCTCTGAAAACGGGCTGCATCGATCGGGCGCTGCAGGCGCGCGCGGCGGCGGCGGCGGACGAATGTCAAAAAACTCGGAATCGGTCATGATCCATCGGCCTTCTAGGTCGCCGCTCGCAGTGGCGCAGCTTCGCTCTCTTTCTCTCCCATGCCAATGTATAATACGCTCGGCACTGTGTGTCGCTCCGCCTCGCTCGTACGTATACGCTCGCACTTCGCGGAAACGGAAATATCAAAGCTCTCTCTATTTAAAGTTCGACCGTGCCGCTCGCTCGCCGCTTCGTTTTCTCTCCTCCATCTCGCTCTCCCTCTCACCGACGTACTCCGCTATGCGTGTATCTTTCTCTCCGCTCTCGTTATAGGTAGCCCCGTCTCTTTCTCCCTGCTGGCTCCACCTCGAGCGAATCGCGTATTATAAATGACTGGGCTTCGCATAGTGCACTTCACGCGCGCGATATCAAGAGTGTATCGAGTACGCGCGCACCTTGGAAATTGCACCTTTTAAAACACTTTCTCGTAGATTTTGAGGACCGTATTTACAGCGATGCATTGGGTGAGCGCACGTGCACACGCTTACACACTCACGCGTACACGCGCATACGCACGCACGGCAGCACGCACGCACACACATACACGCACATACGCACGCACACACATGCACGCACGCACGCACACGCACGCACACGCACGCACACGCACGCACACGCACACCCACGTGCACACACGCATGTTCTAGAAATGACGTTATAATTGCCAACATAAAAAATATTCATAGCAGCTCACAATTACAGTTGTAACACTATACTTTCACATGAACTTTTGTACGCACTACTCACAACTATGTAGGTGATTTGCTGACAACGCGTACATTTTCTGTATAAACTGTGTGGACAATTTGAAAGCCTAATTTTCTTCATACGATGATATTTTTTCATGGAATCATTTAAGTGGTTTTACTAAAGCTGTGGAAATACATATCACATAGAAAATTATTCATTACGTCGGAGTCACTATCCTATTCTATCTAAAAAAGTGATGTCGACCATATTTTCACGACTATACTCATTGATTTAATTTTTTGCGATATATATCGCGAAATTTAAATTTGGCATGAAATTGTACAATTAAAAGCTCTTTTTGTCAAAGTAAAACGTCTGCAATTATTTGAAATCAGCAAAAACAAGTTGTTTAACTCTGTAATTTATGTCTTATAAAATGTAAGAAAGACGTACAAGGCATTTCTTATTTGAAAACAACGTATATCCAATCTAATAAACCTAGTCGTGCCAATGGCCACCCAACTTACAAAAAACTTCCTAAACTCCACAAATTGGTATTTTCGAGTACCACCTGTACACCCATCTATAGCACTCGCGAAAAGCGTCTAAGCATTGCGCCTCTACAAACGCATCCGTGCGCTTGCTTGCGGCACTCTCGCACACACAAACTCATCCTCGACGAGTAGGTAGGTGGCGACGTCTGGGGCACAGAGCGAGTCTCGCACATCAGAGCCTTTGGTACGCTATAGGCGAGCGAGCGAGGGAAAGCTTTGCTACCGATGCGGGAAGTGGGGGAGGGAAGAGAAGAGAGAAGAGCGCTAGAGAGAGGAAGAGGGCGCGGGCGCGCGCTTGTATGTGCAGCAGCGGCGGCGGCAGGGGTTTATAGATAGCAGCGGCGTGGCCTAGAAACCATGCCACTCGGTGTTTTTGACCCTTCGCCTAGCTACCGCTTCTGGGCCATTGCAACACAACGACGACGACGACGGCGGCGGCGGTGGTAGCGAAGCCGGGCGACGCGCGGCAGACGACGCTGCCGCTCGTTAAAGGCCCCGTTCGTAACTGGATAAATGCCGGCTGGAGCTTTCTCGGTGTGGATGTGAAATGATTGATTGATGATGACGGTGGATTGATGAAAAGTGTTCACTTGTTGAAAGAAAAAGTGCTGGTCGTACCCTTTGCTTCCGAGTGTGTTATCTTTTGTACGTGGAAAACAGAGGTAGAATGGGGTATCGACTCTTTTTTGAAAAAATTGTTCATATTATTTATAAACGTTTTATGACACTTTTATTGATTTTTTGTGTAAAGAAGACGTTGATGAATAAAAATAATTTATAATAAAAAACACTTTTATTTATTATATATAAGATTATTTGTAGGTAATGAGATACTTCGTTTAATCTCCCTAAACGAACTGTAAAGATTTTTCATGCTTATTTATTGTATAATTATAAATTTTTTTAATAGATTATTCGTCATGTTAAAATAATATACATCCAAGTAATGTACTATGATTATTTTTTATCAATCCACATTCATTAATATGTAATAATACATAACTTTGAATAAGATTTTCTTCGAAAATCGAAATTGTTTTTCACCGGCTAATATCAGACTATTATGAATTTATGATTTATTTTAACCTAAATTCAATCTAAATAGTAGTAATATAAAAACTTAGTTATAATAGACCATTTAAACAGTAATCTTATATAATAAAGACCAATTTGAATTGTTCAATGTTTGTTCATAAACTTATTTGTGTTTATAATATATAAATGGAAATAATTAACTACTATATTCATTTTTGCGGATTTTTTTCCATAAAAACAAGTTTACAATAATATGAAATTGAGATTTTAATTACTTGCAGCAGGAAAAATGATGAATTAAAGGTTACATTGTGGGATAAAAATATTTGTGCCTCTATTCAAATCGATAGATTTCATTGTATACGTGTTTATTAATTAAAAATTTAATTATAAATTTTATATTTTCAGAATATAAATAAGGTTTTTTATAGTAAGTATATATCTCATTGCATTAAGAAATGAATCGATGATTTGAATTGAAAATAGTAAATAAAATATTTTGCTTTAATAAAATAGGATTTCCAGTATGTGTTAAATGAAAACTGGTAAATAATGTAGTTTTTATAATAATGGCATTTGGTTGTCATAGTTTTTGAACTTTAATTACCACAGGTGATCGTTAAAATGTAGTTCGAAAACTGAAAAGAAGTAATTTGTTTTATTAGCGCTACTACAATATATTTTTACGATCTTCTCAGAAAGGAACTAGACTTTAATTGACTTTTGATTGATTTTAGCTGCTTTATAACATTGTTTCTAAACACGTTACAATGATGTTTAGGTAATGACAGTGGGAATGAACTATTAGATCTGCTATTCAAAAAGTTCATCGACCTAAGTGTTGTAACCAAGCATTTGTTTTCACGCTCTTTTACAACTTGATTGATCATCCTCCTGGTTTCACCAATGTATACTTTGCTACAAGAGAAACCGGAAGGATGATCAGTCAAAGCGTAAAACAACACTAAAGCAAAGTGGTGTGAAACAATTTTTCTCAATCAGTTTTGACTGAAATTCGTATCAAAATAGACTTCATACTTTTATCTAAACACATTTTAGCACAATTTAACACTCCTCCTAATGTTTATAAACATAAAAATAGAAAACTTTATCTTACTATACAATTACACTGAAAATTAATTGTATGACAAACATTAGTATTTATACAGCAAAAAGTTATATTGTTTACTTGAATTTCTATATAAAATATTATATTTATAGCTAAAATTGTCATATTCGTAGTAAAACTGAATATTCACTTAGCAAAGTTTAACTTCGAATATATGCCAATTTCCATTACAAGTATGATAATTCTTAAAGAAACTCGATCTTTCCCCAATGTACAGACATAAATAGCAATTACTCCGATACAATTTCTCTCATCTACTCGCTGTAAATCTAACTCAAACTTCAACCAAGAATAATTGCAGCTCGTACAGCACTGTCTCATTTTTCACTCGCTCCAATATTGATAATTATATCGACCGCGCTGCAAAGTATACAAACTCGTAACTCCTCGTCACTCGTGATAATCCGCAGGAAAAAGCTCAACTTGGCTATAGACCTTAACGAGGGAGAATGAGTGAGAGATATAGAGAGAGAGGGGGGGGTAGACCCCATTTTATCCCGGTTCACGGATAACTCGAGCGCCTCTAACTGACGTTCGAGGTCAGACTCGCTTATCGAGACCCACTTCAGTTTCGACCATTGCACCGGTTATCGCTTCCGGCCCGAGTTGCAGTGGCGGAGAGCAGTCGGCGTCACGTTTGCCCCCGCTATAATTAAATACGATGCCGAGCTGCCACTGCAGTTTTTACGTAATTTCTTTGACCCCGAATTCGGAGGAAAATATTGTGATGCTCGCAAGACGCATTCGGGGTAAGCTTGCGTTTTATGCAAGATTTTGTTGTGGAAATAAGGAGTAACGTGATACGCTTTCGGTTCTTCGTTTAAGATAGAAATTCATTATTAATAAATTCAGTGTTAATCAAAGTTATTGATAAATACATTTTTTTTATAAAATAATTAAATATTAAACTTGTATTTTATACACGAAATCGATTTTATTATAAGTGGAAAGTACACAGTTACATTATACAATTTAAACTCTACATACCGGATTAAATTCATTATCAATGAAATAAAATATTAAATAATTCACTTTTAATAAAATAAATATTTGTTTTTATTATATGTTACGAAAATTAAATACTAAATTTATATTTTGAAATTTTAACTGTAACAGTTTACGTGAAAGAACATCTAAAATCAATTTATATGTCATTATTATTAAAATGCAATTTACAAGTATCTTATCGGTTCAGTAATGCAGTTATTAAATGTCACAAATGAGAGTTTTATTTTAAAAGTATCGAGCTATCAGAAACCTCACTTTATAAACTTAAATACAAAATGTATGCGCTGCAACTTAAACACTAAAATAAACTTAAATTGCGTTTCCACGTAACTAGTCAATTTGACCTCACTTGCACTCTTTGCGTATTTGGGGATAAAGTTTATCTATGTAGGTTAAGTACATGCAGTCTTGTAACATTGCAATTGTATTTTGTGAACTTTAACGGTATTAAACATTTTCCTCAAATGAATGAAATTTTTGCAATTAAAACTAAAATGTTAATTTTTTTATTTTATATTATATATTTCAAAATAATGTATAATTTAATATATAGTAAAAAGCGCAATTTGAGTTAAAATTTATTACTTAGATATAAGGTCACATATATACCTGATATACTACATTGTTCATGTCCGTGACAATAGAAATATATTTTATTATACAACGTCACCGTATCACAAAATTGACAACAGATTCAATGGCAATCAATTTATTGTATTAAATTGCCACTGAGATATTGTAAGAATAACTCCTCAAACTCAAAGCCACACTGACACGAAGACAAAGAGAAGTTAACTTCGGACTCATTGCATTTCTACAACGTGTCTTCGCATAAAAACTTATTATCATCGATTCTAACGTTCAAATGCAGGCGCTCGAATCCAACCGTACTTCTTCGCAACTCTAAATAATGCACCGGCCAAATGTGGAGCACAAAGTCGCTACACTGTATTCCTCGTTAAAAAATTAACAACCCTCGGCGATCGATGTGCGCTTAAAACACGGCGTTAAAAAGCTCGCGCTCAAACTCCCTGAAAACGAAGTCGCGCGAAGTCGAAGTTGTACACGCGCGAGGCAGGGAGTGCGCGGCAGCGCGACAAAATAGCCCATGAAAACAAGTATGCACGCCGCGCGTCGTCGGTGTGAAAATATGTGCTTATAGCTTTTCTCGAGCTCGAGAGCATAAGGAGAACGAGACGGAGAGAGAAAGAGAAATGGGTTAATGGAAATAGCTTGGGTAAATTCAGCTGTACGCGCGAACGCCTACGAGCAAATGAATGCGTTAAACATTTTATTTTGTTGGGTTTATTGTTCGCGAAAATAGGTTGCCTAATACCGTTGAAGGTAGCTTCTTTTTCTAAATTCTTAGATTATAATAAAAGTTAATTAAAAACGTTTATTTACAAAGTTTATTAAAAGAATTAATTTCAAAAGTTTATTCAAAAAGGTAACTTATATAGTTTATTAAAAAAATGTATTAAAATAAAAGTTTATTTATATAGTTTATTAAAAAATGTATTAATAAAAATGTTTATTTATAAAGTTTATTATAAAAGTTTAACGAACATAAAATTTAATTTAAAATTTAAATATTCAGTAAATTGTTAGATTTAAATCAAAATTGAAAAAAAAAAGTATTTAAAAGAGAAAAAATTTCGTTTATTTACAGTAAAAAAAAACAATTTCTCTTCAAGCTGCACATTTCCATCGCCATTTAATGAATTCTACCAGTATACCGATCAAACACCAAAAATTCCAACCATAAATTAAAGCATCGAGTCCGCGTAAAGTCGAAAACGAGAAACAGACGAGCACAAATCCGTGCCGGCAGCTCATACTCTCTCACACATACACACACATACACACGTAAAAACCCACGAATGACGTAAGGAACTTTCGCTCGCGCGCGGCCGCCATATGCCGTCTCTCTTTAACTGCATTCGCACTACCTTGCACTTGCGAAAATGCCTGGCGAGCGATTTTCAGGGAAGCACGACGCGCGCGCGACGATAAGATCTCGCGTCGCGATTTCTGTGCATACACACGTGCAACGTATTCGTATTAGAATATAAAAGTTTACGAGCGGGTATAACATGCAAAAGACGCGGTAGGGGCTTTCTCCGGGCGATTGTCGTGTCGGGGGGACGGGGTGCACGATTTTTCGAGATGCACGATCTCGGCAGAGTTTTTCGCTGATTTTCTGCGCGTGAGCTGGATTTTATTGGGAAATACGCTGGTTTGTTTGTGTTGGTGGGTGAGTGTAGTGGGGCTTAGGTTTGCATGGGGAAATATGGAGAATTTTGTAGCGATGGGAAAGCGAATGGGTGACGATGGGCGAAAGAATGCGAGGTAAGGTGATTTTTAAATGGAAAGGACAAAAGGTATTTTAGATTATTGTTGTGAAAAATGGTACTACTACTTCTGGTCATAATTTTTCAATTTTTTACGAAGAGAAAAGGATTGAAAAGTAAATAAAATTAGATAGAATGAGAAGTAATAATTTATTCCTAAAAGGAACCATAAAATAGACAGTTAGACATGAATATTTAAGCATTTAAACCAGATTTAACTTCGGTGATTCTTCATGCATTTTTAAAGATGATTAATGAAGATTGTGACAAAAAATATACGAAAATTTAAACATTATCCACCATTTTAACTTCGATTATTTTTCATAAATTCTTCATCGTCATTTTCCATTGTTAACAACTTCGAAATAAATGAATCTTTTGATACGAAACCAAGATAAAAATAAAAATTTTCTGTCTACTTTTATTTTCTATTTTAGATTTTTTCTGGCGTAAAAACTTTCAGAGATAAAAGAAGTATAATCAAAAGTAGAGGTACGATTTTTCACTAAAATGAAGTATATTTAAAAGTAGAATAACATGAGCCCATTCGATAGAATGCTTACATATATCTTATATTTTGTAACAATAAAAGATATTTTTTGAGATTCCAGGACTTACATACTTGACAGTTGACTGCTCCCTTACTTCTGACTCAGGTTTTCCAGAATCCAGAATTACATTAAGTTTTCATAGTCTTGCTTTGGGAGTGCAATCAAATTACCTAGCATCTAAATATAATATATAAGATATATCTCAAAAGAGATACGTATTGCATCTATGGAAACTAAAAACCTTTCATTTTAAAATACGCAATTTTAAGTAAAAATAATTTCCCTTTCCAACTAGTTAGACTTCTCTTCTACTTTGAAAACATACTATCCTCTCGGAGCAATAGGATCGATTTATAATTGTAATAAAAGTAAAAAGAATAACTGCACACTTCAACCAAATAACACACCTACAAGGTTCTCTCAAACTAGCTTTTGCCACAAAACCAATTAACACATCTCCCCGTATAATCCTTTACAACCATCTCCGAAAGCGACCTAAAACGCCTCTTTAAAGAGCTAGAGTCTACCTCTCCGCTGCAGAATTTCTCATTTTCTCGTATGATACGTATGGCGACAATTGTTTTTCTAATGCGTCTCGCTCGCGCTCGCACGTATACGCACGCACGGCGCGCGGAGCGGGCGCGCGTGACCTCGTATGCGTGTCACGTATATTTTCGCGAGAGAGTCGGCCGCGCGCGGAAACCGCATTTGCAGCGCGCAGCGGCTCTCGGAGAGGCGAAAGTGACTCATAAGCGCGGCTCGAGCGCTTTATCCGTCGCGTCGTTTGTACATAGACGCGAGCGAGAGTCTAGGTTGACGAGGGGGGAGGGAGGATGCGAAATTCAGTTGGTGCAAATTTAGATGCTCAAGAGATAGAGAAATGAGAGATTATAAGATATGGAAGATAAACCTTCGTAAATTAGAAGTAATGTTTAATGATAAACGATGCTAATATAAAAGCCATTTTTCAATTAAAAAGAATGGAGTTGTTAGTAAATTGAAAATTAATTTAGAGCAATAATTAGTGATGTTTACTCGGATGTTTAAATGTTTCTTAGATAACTATGATATTAACCACGTCGTTTCAGATTATTTCGTTTAATTTTAATAAAGTTATTGCATAATATTTTTCTAAATTAATCTATACATACTACACCAAATGTAAAAATTGAGATAAAAAGAAAATTTTCTAAATCCTTCTTAAAAATGATTCCAATACAATTTAATGAATGTTAAGTATACGATTTACATGGTTCATAACTATTTTAAACTTAAGTATCAAAAATTGCAGGTAAATAAATTACTAACAAAAAGATTTAAAATGATAAAATCAACAATTTTCAAGTAACTTATTAAGAATAGAAAATCAATTATAAGTTACCGAGTACATCGTTGATAATTAGAACTAACTGTATACCTTAAAGTTTATAGTCGTTCACTTATCAATGTCTCTATCATTCGTAATAAGTAATATACCGTTATAATATCTCATTTTCTATCTAAAATCAATATTTGAAGTAATCGAGTAAAACCTCTTTCTCTTCGTTTAAGAAAGTACAAGAGCGAGTCGTAATCGGGGCAACCACCTTATAAGTATGCACATGGCTCTTTGGAAGCAAGTTCGCGGTGCTCCGGCGAACGAGCAGATTTTGCAAAGAAAGTTGACCGGACAGGTTTACAGATTACGAACTCGCGTAACTCATATTGAGAGGAAATTAATTCAAATAAAACGGTTCTTATTTTTGTACTACTGTACATTACTCTATATTAAGTTTAATCTTGACTTTTAATCAAGTACATTTTTTGAAAGCATGAAATGCAACGTAATAAAAAACCATATTATGAGTTGAAACAAATTAAGGATTTGTTTGAAACTTAATTTTTTTCATATAGTTATAAAAATAATATGTATTTACCCCTTTTATTTATACCATATGTTTAGTCGTGTAAACTTTTCTTCTTCAGTTTTTAATAATTTATAGAAAACACCCTTGAAATATGTTACGTATCATGCATAATTTATTATGTAGTTAAGTTTATGTATTAGAAAAAATATTTCCAATTCATACTTTTGGAAAAATAATTTATTTTTAAAAAATTATAGGTATGCTAAATAATAATATTTTTGACAACAAAATTGACTGTGAAAATTTCATACCTATTAAGGAATCGTTATCTTTAAGATTTTATTAGCATTTATCAAAGAAATACCGTTTTTAAATGTCTAAAGTGCTATATAAAAGATCTATTATAGTATACAGCTTTGTTTCTTTGATAAACAGTGGTAAAATTAAAAATATATGTATCGCGGTATTAATATCATTTTTATGATCTTATAAGTATATTAATTTCCTTTTTATGATACACTTTTTTGTTTAGATATTTTCCCACGACTGCTGGTTGTGATAAAAACAATACTTTGAATTAAAAATTACTTCAACCATTTTTATTTACTAACAATACTGACAACGACTATCTATTTATACTCCATTTCTACAACTGATATGCAAACATCTCTTTAATCCAACGCAGTAAGTCCATGTTTGCAATCCGCCAAAGTCAAAAAGCAACTAAAAGAAAGAAAAACCGACGGAAAATCCCTTGCGAAGTCCCGGCTCCGCTAGCCCTCATTAACAAGTTGTTCTCTATTCAGCAAAGAACTGTGACCCATATTCGCTCGGCGACTGCGCCCCGTAAAATAAGAATGACACCGTGTAAGGCTGCCGTGCCCTGCGAGCCCTTTGATCACGTTTACCGGAGCATGCGCGCTCTTTCAGGCCGACTAATTGCCCAGCGCCCTGTGCGCGCGGAATAAGGGGAAAAAAAAGAGAGAACGTTGTGAGAGTGGAAGGGAAAAATTGCGGGAATTTGACGCTCGACATCTTCGAGGGCGCGAGTACAGTGCGAATCCAGGCTTACGGTGGGAGCTACTGGGTCTTTGCGGGTGAGTTGTTTGCTGAAAAATTTGTGCCATGGGTAGATGGTAACGTGCGATTTAATGGAAAGGAAAATTAGTGAAAAAGGATTTTTTTGAATTTATCTTATATAACAATATTTCGAGTTTTGAAACTCTAGATTAAGAAATTTATTATATATACTTGTTTTAACTTCAATCTAGCAAACTTTAGAATTTGTTCTTTTCGACTTATTGATCAATTCCACTAAACAATAATAAAAATAAGTAATAGATTCATTAACAATAATATTTTTTAGCATGATTATTAACCCATAAAATAACCATATGGGTGTTCAAGCTTTCATTATGCACTTACTCCAGTTAGTTACTCTATGTTTTATTCCTTTATATTTTTGCAATCATTATAAGATTTAGAAATGGTTTTACCTTAAGGTAGTACTCTCGGTTATAGAATTGCCTTTCAGATTTTGATAAAACTCATCATATTGGTACATATCAGTCTAAATGAAACTCAGATAAATTCTTGTAAAGCCAGAGTACGTGAGAGAAAAATTATTAGCATATTCATTATCACGCGTTTAATATAGAGTCTTATGGGATATAACAAAAATTTATGTATACTACGGCAGTGTCCGTTCAGTTTTTACGGAAAATTTTTGTAGTAAGAGATAAATGTTTGACCGACATTTATCGCTTTCAAAAACTATGATTAGGTACCTATAAGTTTAAAAATAAATTAATTCAACGCCATAAAGGTGCATTTAACCTTAAAAACAGAGTCAAATCAGCATCTGTATTAAATTTTTTTAAATAAATAGGATGAATAAATTTGTTTAATTTCAATGTATAGTCGTAATTTGGTGTTAGTTTATTTATACGATAACTTAAACAAAGTTCACCTCATTAATAAATAAGAAATTGAATGTAAAAAAGTGTACATATTTTGGCTAGTTCAGTGCCGAGTGCACTACCTTAATAATAAAAATGTTGTATGAAAAAAGTCATAATATTGCACATCATAAAGCATTAAATATAATGCATCTACTTTCTTGCCAGTGCTAAATAAGCTGTTAACGCTGAAGATAGTACTGCTAAGCATCAACGTAAAGATAAAAAAACATATAACATCGTGTATTTTTGTTAGAACGCGTATAAAACCATTTCCTTCATTAATTTGCACTTCGAATTTGTCTCTAGATAAATCAAGAAATGAAATAGTACCTATAACCGACTACAATATAAGACAATTGTCGTAAAACAAGAAGAAGCATTCTACTATCACTTCCGTATTCAATTTCACATCAAGGCCATGCAGTCAAACTTAACAATAAAATAAATAAAAGCCCACTACGATCTCCAGCGTACACCTTTCTTCAATCCAATCGTTCTATGGAAATACACATCAGCGGTAACAGCTATAACATCTCCATCCTTGAAACGATCCTCCTATGCGCTCTGCAAAATCACCTCGAGCGAGCGACGAAGCATCTCTCCGCGCGCCGGGCAGCAATTCTCGCGCGTCTCATCTCTATTTCCACCGCCTGCTGCAGCACGTCGGATCGTTTCGAGCAGCGACAGCCGGGCTCGTATTCACTGCACATGTATACTTATGCGTGCACACACGTACAGAGCTTAACCGAGCGAACGCAAAATATGTCGGTCGCGGGCAGCACTTTCTCCTCGGCGCGTACAGTAGCAGTGGTTCTCAATAGCGCTTCCTGCTTCCTACGTGCATGCAGCTTCTGTGGGAAAGGGTCAGTATGAATGTGCTTGGATGCCATTCGGGGGGAAAATGGCGTTTGTATCGGTAGCCGAAAAATTGAGAGATCAATGCATTAATTTACAGTTTTTTAAATAATTGATATTAAACACAGGTTGTAGCGTGAACCCATTATTTTTTTATGGTGTCAGCATACTAACAGTTTAAAGAATGTCGGGGGTAAGATTGAGACGTCACATCAACCTTCAAACTCTAATATACATATTTTTTTTTCTTTCCATAAAAAAAATTGCATATTTTTTAGTCTACAAAAATACGTACAGTTACGTTCGTTTCATTATACCCAATGCATATTCATTACTATTCTGATGAATCCAGTTCAAGTATGAAATGTCAGAACTGATTGCGCATGCGTGGTCTGATAAGAATTAACAGTGTCCGCAAAATGCCCAGATAGTGTCTGTCGTATTACAGCGTTCGGGATGCAACTGTATTTATTTAACAGTTTTATTTTTTGCTTCTTTGCCAATTCAAAAGATATATAAAATTTGAATTCAAGGTAACTCGAATAGAGTCTTAAACATGTATCGCATGAGTGTCATATCACAACGTCCCTTTTAGGCAGAGCTAGCTTCTTTACGACAACATTTAGATTAGCTGGAAAGGTCGTTGTGACGCCACAGTAACGTGACACGCATTTGAAATTCTTCTTTATTTAAATAAACTTTCAACTGATCTTTATTTTATAAATATTCCAGTATAAAAACAAATGATTTATATAAAGATTACCTAGCTTTGTATAACTATAATTGGTAATCTAATTGAACATATGCACATTCCCTACTTCAAAGATTTATTTGAGAAGTATACTAAAAGTTAATAAAGAAACTATCGTGTGATCTATAAAAATAATGCTTCAGATAAAATGCGTTTTTTACCCAATTACCGCTACGGTGAAAATGAATCATTTAAGAAATATCGCTTGTAAAACGCGTCGAGATCGATCGATCGTGCGATCGATCCATTTTATATTGAGGTAGGTAAGGTATGAGAAGAAAAAAGTGCCTGATATTAAACGATCGTTTGGTACTTCGTAGCACTCTAGTGTTACAGGGAGGTTGTGTAAGATTTTTATTGGCTTGTTTAGGCGAGCGCTAGAGATCGTTAAGAGGGAGAGCGACAATACTCGTGGAGAGTAGTTGTTGATTTTCGCGATTATTGCCGTCTTTTTTTGGACCTAGGCGATTTTATGCCCAGCAGTTCGATATTAAGAGCCGTAATGATAGTGTATAATTGGTTTTTGATTTACACGATGCAGTTATAGTTGTTGCTGTAAGTACGTCGTACCACGGTGGGGTATCGGATTTTGACGTTTTGACGCGGAGCTGTAAATTAATGTCGGTGTGTCGTTGTTATTGGCAAAAAATGAACGACAAGTTTTTGTTAACTTATGACCGTGATTATGTTTGTCGGACTTTTTTGTTCGATACAAAATGCAAGTACCTACTTGTGAAATGTTTTAAGTTTCTATAAGGTATATAATTTTAGACATCAATTGTACAATACGAAATAAAATGTTTACTACCTTATACTTCTAAATAACCAAAAAAATGATTTAACCTTATACATAAAAATTTTCTTCTACTATAAAATATACTTATTTATGCTTATTCATAACTATAAAATATAAAGATTGTTGCATTAGATAGACGAAAATATAATTTTAAATAATTGACAATAAACCAAAATAACTAAAATGTTTAATCCGAGCTATCGTTAAATAATGTCCGAATTCTATTTCTAACATCCGCACAATCGCGAATCTAACCAAAATACTCTTTCTACTTAAATTACGTGCCGGTGACGCTGACTGCACGTCGCTATTATTAATCCTTATACTATGCCTCGTTGCTATATTTTCATCATCCCCGCGAGAACTATATAAATGCGCGACGACTCTACCCCCGAGGGGCTCTTTTTGCGTGCCGCCTACGACTGCTGCTACACCATCGAGAGAACATGAGAGACGCGTCTAATCGCGTGTTTGCTTTATTCTGTGTTCGCGTGTTTACCTCCGCGCGCAAGATGTGTGTACACTTTTCCCGGCAGGCGCTTTTTCTCTCTGTGCCTATTGCCCGTTTGTCGCTTTCAATTTGCTAATTCTGTTTGTGATTGCGACGTGTTCTTTGAGCCTTGTTTGGAAAGGTTAAAAGAAATAGTGCCGAAGGTAAAATATGAATATATGGATGATAGAATACAAATCAACATCTTTTGGGATTTCTTAAACTGTTTAGAGAAATAATATAAACAAAGAATATATTGGATAAAAGCGTACTTAAAGTGGGTTCATGTTTCCGCTAAATGCAGAATATTACAGCAGAAGATAATAAAACCAGAGGCGGATTAAGAAATTTGCCGTTCAACTGCACTTTTGTGCTGCCAGCCCTGTAAGGGCAGTGAATTGCCGCAAAAATAAAATTTAGTGCAATAAATAATTTAGAAAAAATCTAATTACGAAAAGTTGTTTTTTATTAACATAATAAAAAAATATATAATATAATATATGTGTAAGTTAAAGTCTATTGTTATAAAAAATGTATTTGTTATAATTCTTTTCTAGCTTTTTTTCTGCAAACTTATCAATTATTGAGAATACAAATGGAGCGCTACAGATGCAAAAATGGTGGACTATTGTAGGAAAATTGTATTGGGATCTGACACAGGCACCTCGCCTTCTGGCGGATTTGAGCTAAAGCAATCGAAGCTCGGAAATTCTCGTAAATGATTGGTTTAGGCGTGATTACGTGATACACATGACGACACCAGGCCCGGAGTTATGCCTCCGTATCAGATCCCAATAGAGAGCATAGGCATATTCACGGTTTTTTATACAATTTACTAAAATTAACCTATTTTCACACAAATTTAATTTTTTACATGCATATAACAATTTAATGAATTGATTAAGCATCAAAATAAATATAGTTAAAATAAGTAATTTACAAATTATTTTGATTATTCAAAATTAGATTATTTGAATATAATTAAATATAATTTATTGAATATAATATAATTATTTCGAAAAATATGTTTAAAATTTTTAAATCATTGATTTGACAAGTTTTTATGTATTTTTTCTTACAAAATCGTCCGCCATTTTTACTGCTTTCAGCGCACTCATTTGTATTCCCAATAAATATCGCAATCCAAGAAAAGGTTATTTCCTATTCAATACTAGAGTAGAGACAAATCATTAAATCTCTCTTGTGTTCGGGTAGAACTTAACTAATTCTTTGCTCTTTTTCGAGTTGAGAAACATTGTTAGAGCTATATTAAAATTAGAATGTTAATCTAAAAAATCTTTAACCTTTTAACTCTCACGTACCAAACGGGCACTTCTTAATCGTCAATTTCAGTTTCACTTTTTGTTATAAAAAACTTCCAGAAAGTATCGGGAAAGGTATTTTCTTATAATTTTGAGGGCACTCTTTCAGATGGTTAAACCAGAATTGAGCTAAACTAAAAGGCAACAAAGTTATAATTGTTAAAGCAAAAAAGAGACTGAAAATTTAGATTCTTATTCGTTTAAAACTTTCAAAACGTGAATACATCGCTTTCGAAATGTTTTTACTATAAGATAGGCAGAATAATTCTTTTTCAAATTCAAGATGGCTTCGTCAAAATGACGGCGAAAATGTAAAAAATAGCAGAAAATACAGTCTACCCATTTTTATGTTTCTAAGAAAATCAAGCTATTTTGTACAATCTTTATATTTAAATCAAAATTTACGAAAGCCATTAAGAATTTAAAAAATAATGTATTTTCTATTGTCTAATTACTGATGTTTCATATCAGTTGTAAGTACAGTAAAAGTCCGAGCATTGTGAAATGACGGGACCGATCGAAACGTATACTGTGAACGACCTAACCCAACTGGTCTGCCAATCGGGTGGAAGCACCCGACCTAGCCTAACTGATCCCACTAATTACAGAAAAGCATTGCGGCCTTCTTTTAACAGTGCCCAATTCTGATTTTTCACCATGCCCGTTTTTTCATAGTGCCAGTTTTCATTGTGCACATACTTTTAGTGTACCCTGATCCGCCTCTGAATAAAACAACTAAACATGTACTTTCACTTTTAATGTAATTTATTAAATTTATTAAATTCCGCGCAAAAGCAAGCAACAGCAAATAATGGTCGGAACTCGAACGTTCTAATAAATACTATATTTCAAAATAATAACTACAATTCAAACATAAAAGTATAGGGGATAGTCGTACAGTATGACAACCCATCGCTATTTTGGGTATAACTTTTAATTGACTCGATGAAAATTAAAATCCCAAAAATGGATTTGTTTCTTGGAAATGGAAATAGTCCTCTATCGTGAAAAAAATTAACTGAGGTCAACTTCAAGCATAAAAATTAATTATCAATATAAATGTAAAAGTTGCGATTTCGGGAGTTCTAAAAATTGTCGTACAGTACGACAAATTATTATTTTTATTCAATTTTGAGGTCTAAATGATCTATAAAAATATACTCACAATATTTTTATAAGTAATAATATAGTATATTTATTAAAAATATAGATTATGTTCAACACAAATGACCAATTCTAGTATACATTTTTCTTCTGAATAAAGATAAAAGTAAATTTTTGTAATATTTTACCATTCAATTTATACATGCCACACTGTACGCTAATCGTGTTTGTCATACTGTACGATACGTACATTATAACGTTTTAAGTTATACAGCGTGGATAATGTTAATTAGAAGTCCATCGACGTCTCAATGGACTTATGAAGGACTAAACTTGATACAAAAATTGTTAGCGAGACATAATCTTACCTAGGAAAAAAGAGGTCAGCCTTGTAAAATAACTTTTGTAACTTGTAAAATTGAATAAATCGTTGGTTATAACAGAAGTTTTGAAGCAATAAACTATCTACCGGTTGCGAAGTATGTTTAATATAACACCAAAATACATCAAAATTCCCGTGCTAAAGTGGCGCCAACTATTGGTGGAAGCCAGCAATGCATAATTTGTCATACTACATGCTTTGTCATGCCATACGACTCTCTCCTATATTTAATATTAATGATGTTACATAAATACCTATTTATATATCCGAATTGTATAAATAATTGTAAAATCTCATATTTATCAAATTTGTGATTATTTATTTTATAAAAATCTACACCACGTAAATCCTGAGCACTCCATTTCTCATCCAGTATTGTCACTTTCATCTCACGATATCCCACTACCCCATCAAAACATCAAAACAGCATAAAAATTTCACTAAAAGCCATATACCTCCAAGCCCACGATCCATAACGCTCCACCTCATTAACTCTCAATTACCCGTGATTTTCCCTCTCGTCGCTCCCGCGATCGCTCACTTACACACTCGACAACTGCGCCTCCCGCGATTACGCCTCAAACGACTCTTTTCACGATACACTTACCCGTGGACTGCTCGCTCGATTTCCCGATCTGCTGCTCTATACCTTGAAAAGGTAACGCAGCCACGGCTACCCGGCTACCAGCAGTCCACGTCGATTAGCGTTGCGCCGTTTATATAGTTTACGTAACCGCGGAGAGAAACATCATCGTTAGCGAGTGCGTTAACCTCTCTGTCGCACGCAGGCGGCGGGCAGCTTTCTCCTTCGTAGTTTGTGCCGCCGAAGTAGGCGAGAGGAGCTTTATTCGAGGCGTGCCCGTTACGGCAATGAAATTCGCGTGCGCGATGTTTCTTTTGCTTAGGAGGTGTATACGTGAGAGGCCTATTATGCGTTTTGGCCTTTCTTTCGATTGAATGACGCGCGAGTTGCGAAACGAAGAGATCCATTGGTTGGGACAAGAGGTGCTTTGGGCATTGTGCGAAATTGAGGCGAATTTTGTGGTTTCGAGTGTGAGTGAGAGGTTTGCGTATGGGAAGGTATGCAAGGCTCGAAGGTAAAATGTGTGAATTAGGTGTGTAGGAATGATGCGTGATGAGTAATAACAGGTTGTTTGTGGTCTAAACAACTACTTTTGGAACATTTTTATTCGTCATAGAATATATTTAACAAAATTAATTTTTATAAAAATAATTTATTTTATTTTCTATAACGTATAGGTACATATGTGCTATGATTGTATGAATTTAAAGAAACCACGATTATTTAATATTTACGTGACTATTTTTTTAAGGTTTGATTATGCGGTAAGGAAAAGACAAATGTTGACTATATGCTATAGATATAAAGTGAAGATTGAATTTCCATGCGGAAGATTAAAATGATTGAAGGGTCCCTCATAACCCTATGTCAAGACCATGCTAAGGGTGACTTAGGGAGCATATGTTTCCAACGAAAAAAGAAGTGATGAATGATATAGTCGATGGGACCTTGATATGTAGTCATAGGTGGCGAAAAATTCTTTTTCTTTCCCCTATCATAAGTGACACATCGTATTTAACTGCGAACATCTGTAACAATGCTGTACAATGAGAATTATATTACAATGATGTCGTTTGAATCACACTTCTTTCTTCGACTATTCTTCATTTTAGTTTAATAGAAATTATAGTTTAAAAAGGCACGACCTATGACTTTCAACAATTATCATAATTTAATGTTATTTTTATGTTTTATTTTTTATTTTTTATTTGATATTTGAAACTCTAAAGTAAATTATCTCATCAACACGCGAACTCCACTTTTCTCTATAGTGTGCTAACTTTATCCACATCGCCTTATACTCATAAACCAATTTAGGTAAGTCTAACTTCGTATAATCCTCTCATTGCCGTCGTGGCTTACCTAGCAGTCTTTTACTTACTGGATTTTACATTAAAACCCTACGTGCTGTTCTGTCCGTTTCCGTTCTATCTAAATAAGCCACCAAACTTAACAACTAAACCTGCGGCATTTAATTTTCTTGTGCACTAATTTATTTTCGCATTATTCAGGTTCAGTTCCAGAGACTGTAAATTTTTATGCGATGTAAAGATTCAAAATTGGAAGATAAACTATATATAAATATAGATGATTTCGATTTCTTCTATCTCATGATTATATCATATTCTATATTCCTTGCTACCTTGTCGATATTTTGCTTCAAATATCTTTATGGGTACTTTATTTTGGAATTCTATACGTTTATTTTCTTTGCACAAAACCACTTGTAATATTATTGTTTTATAATTCTTATGTTTCAAATAGCTTGAAAGCAATCAAGATTTAAAAAACTTTTATTAGATATTTATTTATAACAATAGACATTTCCCAAATATAATCTGTTCTTTCATTTCTGCTGTTTATTATTGTACCGAGATACAATTAAATCTCAGTTACAACCGTTCCCGTTGACAAATTCATCAATCATGAAATCAAAAAATACATCTCTAAGTCTCAAAAAATTAAAATTCTACCCCTAACATACAAAATGGGCTTATCTCAACCTTCAACCCCTAGCACACACCCCATCCCCAAAAGAACAATCCATAATCTCCGAGATCTCACATGTGTACCACCTCGAAACCACTCTCTCGCCACCGTCCGCCATCCAAACACCATCCACTCCTCTGCACCCCCATGCAACAGCCCTCCTCTCCATCCCCACCAATCCCCAACCCCCTCGAAAACACAAGAAACAACCTCTCCGTCCCAGCTGATCGCCCCGTCTCTCTCTCTCTCCTTTCATCCCCTTCGCGCACCCCGTAACAAGAGAACCGAGACTCCATTCTCACCGAACACCGCACGCACCCGGCGAAAATTCCGAAAATACCGGCGCATGCGCACCGTGTCCCCATCATTCTCTCTTTCTCTCGCTCATCCCCGAACGCACTCGGTGTCCTACCCACACACATGCGTATCCATATGTGTGTACGCGTAGAGCACGACTGGCCGGAAGAGGAAGAGGAAGAGAAAGAGAGCAGGCGAGAGAGAGAGAGAGAGAGAGAGAGACCGCGACGCTCGAGCGAAGGACGCGCGCAGCCGTCGACAGGCTCGATGGTGGGGGGGCAAAGGGGCGCCCTTGCCCTTGGCATTGCCGCTCGATACGAGTCTGCCTGGCGCGAGGGCTGTCCAAAATCCTGCACGCGGCGGCGGCGCCGGCAACGCCGGCAGCCCAGACCCAATTTGACGTTCGGAGCGTTCGTTGACTCGGGGGGCGCCGCGCCGCTCTCTCTCTCTCTCTCTCTCTCGCTGTGTGTATGTGTGTATTATACTGCCGGGTTCAGTAGACGGACGGGGCGACGAGCGCACGGATCGCGGATGGTAGACGCTGCGTTGTCGGCGCGGTGCGTGAGTTCGGGTTTTAGGGGTAGAGAGGTGACGGTGGATCGGAGGAGTGCGGGTTGTGGGGTTTTCGGGGGGTTTCGAAGTGGGGAGTGTAGATGGTGGCTTTTTGCTGGGCTTCGGGAGGTGGCTGATAGTGGCTGGAGTGGTTTTTCGGATTTGTCGGAGATACACGCAGAAGGTTTGTGGAGAAGTTGAATTGTGGCTTGGTGCGAGATTGTTGAGTTGCCGGTCGTGTAACAGGATGCTCTGTGATATTCAATATATATATACTGAATGAAAAGTTATTTTTTGATTGAAATATATATTGGAGAAGTTGTAGATTGTAATATGATGTAATGTTACTTGAAAGCAAATATTTTACATTGTATATTTTACAGCGGCTTTTTGTGACATTACCGGCAATACAATAAGAGTTATTTTTAAATTTTAATATTCAATATAAATAGAGAATAAAAAGTCATTTTTCATTTAATATATGTATTTGAAAGATCGTATTTACGAGCAGCTCGCAAACTCGTACATACCATAGGAGTTGTATAGCATGTTATAATTATTTATTCGTAAATTAATTTAGAAACATTAATATTATTCTGTAGATCTATAGATATTGAAATACGTATACTGTACTACTGTTCTATTAAAAACATTTAATTGTAAATCGTTGGCAGAACTTTTGTGTGATAAACTACCAGTTCAATGTCAAACACTAAATATTCCAATATAGTGTATTTATAAAACGAACAGGAAAAACACGAAGATAAATACTGGTAAAGTTTATTTCACATCTATGCTGCCGGTTCAATTTCAAGTGCTAATTGTTTCAATATTGATTATTATTATTTCATTTGATACATGCATATTTAATATTTTAGATGAAGATAACTTCTTATGTTCTAAACAAAGACACGTTTATGAGTTATTCATATTTTATTTCTTCGTATAAAAGTAAGGACCAGTCTTATAATTGAACATGCTTTTAAATAATGTAACTCTTGTCAAAAACATGTACATTATATGTCAGACACTAAGCTATTTATAAAAGAGTTTTAAAGTTTAAAAAAATTCCAATACCTTGCAAATACTGCAATACTTGAATTATACTTAATTGCGTATAAAATATATTATTAACCCTTTCGTTGCGGTGGGCCACTAAGTGACCCACCTTATTTTACCTACTATATAATTATTTTGAAAACTTCTTTAACCTTTGGTGCAAATCTTTCTATTTTTTAAAAGTTCCTTATACCTTAAAGTATGTATCAAGAAAATGTCTGAAACTATTGATTTATATTTTTTTTACTCACTGTAGACAAATAAACGGTCAAATTTTGCCCTTATTGAAACAAAATTTGTTGCACACAGGGTTAATAATTAAAAATTCATTTCTTAGCTGTTTTGCGACACTCAATTGTTAAGATATCCCTCAGCTAAATCAAAACATAGTAAACATTTCAATAGAAGACTCTTTCAAAACATTAATCCACATAACCGCTTCACCTAATCAACTCTCTATTACGACGCTTCTCTCTATTATGACGATTCTCCTATTATGTCATATCTCCTAATAACTCGCCCCAAGCAACCACTCGATACTCAACCTTATCTTACTCACCACTCACTCGCATACCAATCTAAAAAAGAATTACCAAAAAACCCACTTCCTCCGAAGTATGACAATATCTCGCATTCCCAACACACCGCGCGCTTTATTCACAATTACCTTCACCGCTACAAAAGCGATCCAGCCGAATGTGCCCATCACTGTCTCGCCACCGAAGCGCAAACTGCTTCCGCCGTCCTTCGCACGTATGTACACACACTTCGGTATAAACCTCTATACTCCGCGAGCGCTTATATATACACGCACACGAGCCGGCAGCGCCGCCGTATAAGCTCCTTGCCCTTGGTCGATACCCCATCTCTCTCTCTCTCTTTACTTCCTCCTGCTCTCTCTCTCTCTCTCTTTCTCTCCGCACCGGGCAAGATGTGTGCGTGTGTATACCTCCTCCGTCGTTTTTATGCGTACCTACGCGGAGGGCCACGTGCTCGCCACGTGGATTAGGAGGAGAGACCGGCGCGGCGCAGGTGCCCTTAACGGAGGGCTGTAGCTGTGTGTGTGTGTGTACCTATAAAGGAGAAAGAAAGAAGCGAGACCGAGGCACGATCGTCGTCGTCGTCGTCGTCATCCCCCTCTGCTGTGTAGGGCGCTCGGGGTTAATGCACTCTGCGCGGCGCTCGAATTTATTCGCTAGGCGTGGTCTAATTGACCGATACATACGGAAGAGAGAGGCTTTTTTTTTGAGGGAGTTACGGGGAGCGTTGGCGTAGTTTTACGTAACTCCTTTCGCGAGGAAGTTGTTTTTTCTTTAGCGGTTGTTATTTATGGGTGATGCGTGAGGAGGTGGCTGAAGGGTTTATTTGCGTTCGTGAGAAGTGCTATGTTTGTGGTCTTGTTTTCGGAGGGCTATATTTAGTTTTAGTGATAGTGTAGGAGCGTATACGTAATGTATAAGCGTGTAGTTTTATTGATATATCGCCACGAGCCACATTCTTAATCAGTTTACGATTGCTTGGACCATCTTTTTCTTTTTTTAAATAATATGAACATTATTATATATAGGTAAATCAATTTTTTCTATAAACTATTGAATACTTCTTCTATGAATATTATGTACAAATTCAAAATTGGAAAATATTAAAAACTAATTAAACAGTATTAATATTAAAAGTCAGTAAAGATTTAATTCACCCAATTTACTGTATATTAAATGCAGAATCTATTTATGCAAAAATGTGTTAGTATTCTAAAATAATGTTATTATAAATATTGATAAAGAGTTTTTAATGATACAGTATATGTAATGCAGTTATTTATTTAATACCTGATTAAGAATTAGGTCCGTAACGGTACATAAGACTCAATTGTTTCGATAATTCAACGGGTAATAAATCCGGCTTTTTATCAAATTATTATAATACTTCTTGAAGTAGTTGTATCTATGATATTAAATTTATCGAAAGAAGACTTTATCGAAGAAATAAGTTTAATACACTTAAAGTATCGAACGACTGCAGACTTAAGTACTTTGATAAGAACTTTTAAAAGAAAGTCGTTTGCTTCCATACTTTACAGCATTCTGTACTTTAGTACTTTTCATACATCGATTGTGTATTAAAATATGCATTTCTTCAGTATTGTTTTATATATTTATTTATCAAATAAATAAAATTGTAAAATGTAAAATTTATTTATTTATTCATTAAATTGTACAATAAATATCTAATATATTAACAATATGTGAGTATTGATTACAATGTATCAAATAAGAAAGATAATAATAATTTAAAATTACAGTAATTTTCACAATATTTGTCTATTTGCGCTACTATGTAACAAGTTTTATAAAATAAACAATACATATTAATCGTGGTGAATCATAGATAATCGAGCAATATCTTAATTCTATCATATGCATCAACATTCTTTATTTAACTTAACTCAGATGGTAATTGATTCCATTTAATGTATAACTAATTTCTTGTACAACGTAGCAGAGCTAAGTGCAAACCTTCAGTTGAGTTCCACATTAAAAATTGTACTCATTCCAACTGAATAAAATAAAAATTATTCTCAAACAGAAAATTATACCGCAGCCTCGAATCTTCCCTTTACCTACCAAGAAACTCCAATATTTCCAAATCGCCATCGTCCGCATCGGAAAATCTCATTCTTCCCAACACTGCCCACCCAACTCACCCTCGACTCCGGCGCATTTTCCCCGCGATACTGCACGCACGCGACAAAGCCCCCTCGCGCTTCCTTCCTCCATCGGCTGCGCCGCACGCGAGTTTTCCCCGGCTTCTTCTGGGGGTCGTCGCGCTTTTCCGTTTCCCCCCGTGCGCATTATTCGCAGGGGTGACCTCGAGAGGGGTTCCGGAACCCCTCCCCCCGACTCGCGCGCGCGTCTTTTTCTTCCTTTCGGACCGAGAAGTGCGCGGTGCGTGTCGATCGAAGGCTCTTCTTCGAGATGGAAGCAGGAGAATGGAGAAGGACGAGCTGCTGGCGCGCCGAAGTATGCGGAAAATTCGATTCTCCAGACGGGAATGGGCCGGGATGCAACGAAAGGGCGTTGCGCGCTACGGGGGTAGTCGGTATTGAGTTTGTGACTCTGGGTTTTTGGTGTGTGCGAGGGATTGGTGGCGCGTTATTTGTATGATTTGGGGTTTAAAATGTTGATGAGGAGTTCCAGTGAAGTGAATTATATGATAGATAATTTAGTAGAATAGGTTTTTATCTTTAAACCTCTGAAGTTTTCTTTAGAACGTATTTTGACATGGAAGAATTTTGTTTGATTTAAAAATATAAATGAGATTTAATTTCTCATCTAATGCGATGAACCGGTTTATCAAATAATTAAGTCTATATTTCCACATATTTTTAATCATTTTTTGTCATATAGTTATGAAAGTTAAATAATTGGAGCCAATTTTTCGCTGAAAATACCTTTGTTTTAATACACATTTACTATCAATATTCAATTAATTTTTCTAACGTTCCAGAAATTGATTTCTCAATATTTTATTACACTAAAAATAGACGTTTATTGTTATTTTCCTTAAATCTGTAGTCAAAGAGCCTTGCAGTGCCTCTTACTTTTCAAATACATAAAAGAACCTAACAAATTTTAATAATTCCCATAAACCACACATGTTGTTAATTGGTACGTTAATTCATACAATCAACGCTACGCTAAAACGACATTATTCCTTCAAGCCTCAGCCATCCATTTGCGCAACATCACCAATAACCCAACTTTCCGAATTTTCACGTAACCCCGCACATCCGCACGTAGGCCACTAATTTAACTTGCAAATGCTCGGCATTCCGCGCTCACGCATCTCAAAATAAACGAAAAAGAAAAATCGGCCTATCGCGGAGGTCAGGGGCACGGTCGAAGGCTAAATCCCGCGCTCTCGAGCCGTTCACTTTGCTTTTCTTTATTCGTCATTTATGCTGCTTTACCATTGCTCACGTGCAACGCGTTCGGCTGTTGCACATATGCAGCAGTAGCTCTGCTTTGTGCTTATATTGAGCTATTTGTCGGCGTGTATATGATAGTTTGCAATATTCCGCAGACTTTGAATCATGCTGCGATGAATATTTATAGCGAGTAGTAGTTGCGAGAGATTATTATCTTGGGATCGTAATCTGTTTACCATCTTATCGCGGTAAAGAATTTCGTGTGGGAGTTGCAATAGCATTTTTTAATGAGCCATTTTTCTGCTTCATGTTTGATACATCGATGCTTTAATGTTATGACTAAAGCAATGTGTGTATGTATTTAATATATATATATATATATATATATATATATATATATATATATATATATATATATATATATATATATAT
Organism: Gastracanthus pulcherrimus; assembly: GCA_949152435.1. NCBI lineage: Eukaryota > Metazoa > Arthropoda > Insecta > Hymenoptera > Pteromalidae > Gastracanthus > Gastracanthus pulcherrimus. The sequence goes on along the minus strand of OX424575.1, from coordinate 157,275,874 downwards.
ATATATATTATATATATATATATATATATATATATATATATATATATATATATATATATATATATATATATATATATATATCTGGTGGAAAAGTAGTGATTTCGTAGTAGAATGAAATAAGTTTTAGACTAGTTACCAGCATTTTTTACTGACTTATGTAAAAAAGGTCTTGTTTCTAGTCTAATAAGTACTTCATTTCGTCATTTTAGAATCGATTATAAACAATATTGAAATGTCATGACTTGATATTACCCTTTCAATTACCACGTACAATTAACAATGTTTTATTTTTTGTTTACAGGTAAGCTGTCACAAGGACGTAGATGAGAATAGTATGTACTCTGATTTGATCATTTGCCATGTCTATTTATCGTAAGTAAGATAGTCGTAGAACGGCGTAATTGACTTTGACATATTTCAATTTCTCTCATTGCATAAGTTACTATTTATTAATCCATTCATATTCTCAAATGACACACAAGCCGTTAATTATTAATTACGTTTAATAACCTTTCTCTCTCGATGTTCGTCTGCATTAAAGTTATTATTTCCAAATTTAAATACTATGTTATCTTTTAAATCAAGTGTCTAAAAAGTTATCTATTATTTCACAAACACATCGTCCAAATACACAAAGTTACATTTACACTTTAACATATGTAAAATCTATTCATTACTAATAATAAGCTCGTAAATACTATTCAATTCGAACACGTAATTTTTCAATCGTAATCATAGGTTTACACGCAAAAATACAAAAACCATATTTAAACACAGTACGAGCCCGTAACGCCTACAAAGTAGAAAACTATTCTCCAACAACGAGGCTATCCCCCTCGTATGTGTACAGCGATGAATCACTTCAACAGCCCGGAAAAAATCCTAACAATGGATTTGAATCTCACCTCCGACCGATAGTTTCTCCCAGTTCCCTCGACGTACCCCACAAAACGAAATAAAGGAGAAAAAGAAAGGGGCAGCGCAACGAGCTAGGGCAACAGTCGTCTTCTCATCTCCATCCTGACTCTCCTCATCTTCGTCCTACGCGCCCTCGCGAAGTTGCAGTTCCACACAAATACACGTACACATATCCGTATACACGCACATACAAATGTACATACAAACATATACATATATGCATACATAAACATACGTCAAATCATTTTTGCAAAAGTTAAGCTTACATCAAATTTTTATGTTTAAAAATAAGTATTCTTTCTTAATCCTTTCATATCCGGTATCTATGGGAATGTATAAGTAAAAAAGATAAAATAAAAATTTAGCGCCAGCAACTGTTTAAAATCATGGTTTAGTCGATCCTAATAAACATGTAGAAGATTAGAATTAAATTCATACCAATATGCATATGCATCCGCATATTGAGGCCCCTTACGAAGATTAGCAGATTTCAAATTTCTCCAAAATACCTAGTTCTTTTCGAGACCTGTTATAAGAAAATGACACTTTATAAATTTTCTGATCAATACTAAGACTTTCTTAGATCCTCTAAGAAAATTATAGTTTAAGGCTAAAATTCTGAAAATTGCCAATTTTCGTAGGAGATTTCTGACAAGAACTAGTATTTTTCGAGAAACCTGAAATGTGCTAGTGTTTGAAAGAGACGTCGATATATATACTATACATAGCTATACATAAATATGTTTAAAAAATTTTTCATTAACCACTCTCGTGTTATATTTATATCACAAGCCAAAATATGCTGTAAGGATTGGTCTATCATAGCTGGATTTAATTTGGGTCTGAAAGGAATATAGAACTACCAGGAGACGAATTATATAACACATTGATTGAAAATAATACAGTAAATAATGACTTAAAATCCATTCTTTTAGAATCTAAATCCGTAAAAGTGACTGTACTTTATTTAAAAATGACTTATAATGTTCTTTTTATATTGTATAAGACGTTATTTCATTCATTGCTAACATAATATTGGTTAACAAGCAATTAAGTGTCGCTTAAATATTTGTTTATTAGACAATTATAACACTCACAGAGATTAAATTACTAAGTATGATTTCGTATGCAACCTATACCGTGTATTATATAGTATACACTGTACACATATATAATATACACACGAAACTAAAATAACTTTCAAATAAATTCGTTCTTATGCTGGTTTTCTGCCATAAAAAGCAAGCAATCTCTAATTTTGATAACCTGATTGACACAATATCTGATACCTTATTCAACAACGATAATTGTTTTACTTTTCAATCCAGTAAATAAGCCCAAACATTAAAACCTCGATATCCCAAACAGGTTTCATTCGCAAATTATGTAAGGTTATTTTCGGAAATTCCCAACCCTCCCTCCCTCGCGTAAAAAATTTTACTGATATTCCTATACATTCAGCATACATCGTCAGGTTAATAAATACCCCCTCCTCCTCCCTCAAAGCATCGCGTAATTTATCAACCCCTCCAAAACACAAAAAATAATACACTCAAATCGTTACTTCCAAAAGCTACGGACACACGTGAACATACGCACACCCAGGCCCACACGTATGTACACACCAACGCCAAACTGCGATACACAGCTAGGTGGTGCGGATGCGCGAGGATCCTCGGGGTCAAGTACAGTCCGGAGATTGGCCGCGAGAGCTTCCTCGTCGCGGCACCGCGCCGCGCACCGAGAATCTCGCTCGCTGGCTACACACAACCTCCTGGCGCCTCTCTCCCCGCTCGCGTATATACACGTATATATCTCTCTGTATATATACACGAGCGCTCGGGGTGAACGACCGCCGCGGCAGGGGCACTAGGCTGCTACCCTCTGCCTCGCGAGAGAGACAGACTCTCTCTCTCTCTGTGTATATACACGCTCTACGCGCACAACCCTCGCGCTACTGTATAGAATAGTATCTCTCTGTGTATATACACGCTCTACGCGCACAACCCTCGCGCTACTGTATAGAATAGTATGCCTCTCTCTCTCTCTCTCTCTCTCTCTCTCTCTCTCTCTCTCTCTCTCTCTCTCTCTCTCTCTCTCTCTCTCTCTCTCTCTCTCTCTCTCTCTCTCTCTCTCGAGCTCGCTCGGTCTTTCTCTTTGTGAGAGTGTATAGCTATATATGTATATAAATATATATATATACGCCGTGTCGGAGTACGGGGTTGTGTGTGCGCGCGCGTTCTTTGTCGTGAGGCAGCGCGCCGAACGGGATCAATACGCGGCCACGTGGTTGTGCGCACTGTGTGTGTGTGTGTGTGAGAGAGAGAGAGAGAGAGATGTGTCGACGAGCTCCTGTGTGTATGTATGAGGATGTATCGCGTGAGTGTGTGGGTATGGTTACGTGTTGTGTGTGAGCTTTAAGAGCGTGGCTCGGGTGTTTTTCTTTTTTCGTGGACTTTTTGTCGCGCTTTTTCTTCTATTTCGGGATATTTTTAGATGTCGCTGTATGTAGGTGTGTGTCGAGGATTGTGAATGAGTTAACGCGTAGGTGAGGATGTATGGGAGTATGCGAAATATTGTGGAGGACTCTTTGGGTGTTCAGCTTTTTTTTATAACAGAGGAAGGAATAAACTCTGAACAAAGCTTACTCAATCATTTACATGTTGACCATAATCTTGTCGGTAAGAGTCATTAATTTTAGCTAAATACGGACCCATAAATATTCTGCGAACGTGCTAAAAATATCAACTTTCATGCTTTCATTCACTCTTTCATGTATAATTTATACTTTCACGATTGAAACTTGATCCTGCGTCATATAAAGCATAAAAAGTAGATAATTTACCTACTTTATAAACAACACTCCCAAAACCAATAAAAATATAATATATTCAACAAACTTCAATCTTTCCTTCTGCACTCATTCATCGATCTCATTAACATTCAAAAAATCCAAAGATACAACACTGATAATAACTTCACCAACAAACTCCACAAAAGAAAATACACAATCAAACATTCTCTCCTACACATCTCCGAACACCGCAATAGCTGCAGCTCTCTCCCACAAAGCAGTAGTAGCATCATCAGCAGCAGCAGCAGCAGCAGCCAAACGTCTAGCATTCACCGAAAGAAGAAATAGGGAGGGGTGGGGAGAGCGGCGGCTGCCAAAGCCTACCCTTGTACATAAGATTGCCTTCAAGGAGGGTTGTATGTATACCCGCGCCGCCGCTACCTCCAGTATATAGCAGCGCCGCTGGCGGCAGCGAAGCTTTTTGCGCTCGCCACTATATTGCACACCCCTGACTCGCTCGCTCGGCGAGTCTAGGTCGGTCGTTCACCCCGCAGCGGCAGCAGCAGCGCGTCCCCAACGCTGCGCTTACCCCCACCACACCCGAGCCCGTCTATCGCCCTCTCCGTGCTCGCGCGCTCTTTGTGTACGTACGTGTGGAAGAGGGGTGGGGACAGGGATGGGGATGTATAGCCCACCCCTGCGAGGAGAGGTGCGCACGCGCGTAGATGCGAGGCATGACGTCATACTCGCGCGCGGGGCTATACCCCTGAAACGAGGTAGGAGATAATGCGGCTCCCCCGCTCCTTTGTTCTCTCCCTCTCCGATATGCGCTGGATGGTTGAGGGTATATAACTGGGTATGAGGTTTAAGGATTTCTCCCGTAGGTGCGGAACTGTGAGGTGTATAACACGCTGATAGCGCGAGGATCGGAGCGAGGATTGGTGGGTGGGTGGGGGTGTAAGGGGGTAGCGATGCATTTGTGGATGTGTGCCTTTATTTCTCTTTTCTTATCGCTGTGGGTGTGATTTAATGCTCGGGGTTGGGCGAGTCTTTTTTTTTCTGGCTTTTTATGCATTTACGAGCAGAGCGTAACCGGTTAATGTGATCGTTATAGCGTAACAGCCCTTATCGATGTAACGTTGATTCTGATTTATTCAATAATTTAGAGTATTAATTCATTTGTACGCTGACGTAAGTCATGTATTTATTATTAATATACACGCAATTAGTAAAATAGCACTAATGAAATGTACTATGTTATAGATTGATTAATCTTTCATTGGCAAGCTGCTTATTTACTTGCTCATCTGATAAAGTCATAAGCTTTGACTTATTAATCATACTATAAAGTTGGATAAAGAATCATATGATGATATGATTTTGAATTAATGAAATCACTATGATTTAACCTTAAATTACCTATTATATTTAAATTAATAATTTTGCAAAAGTTCTTGTCCACCATCCCCTCAGATTAATTATATACATGATAAATTCATCGTTAAGATGACCGAATTCTAACGATTATATACATTTGATTACTTAAAATCTTGGATGATAATCTTTATATAGGCTACTCACTTAGTACCTATTTCTACTTTCGTATTTTTGTCTTAATATGGTTTTTTTAATGATGATAAAAAAAAATAATTTACAATTGATTTAATATTTCTACAAATTTTGTAATAGCACAGAAAGGTATTTAGTATTCATAATAACATAAAACATACGAAGTAAGTAGAAATAGGGACGTGAGTAAAAATTGGAATATTTACCTTACGTCCAAGAGTTTGAATAATCAAATAATTGTGACCATCAAAAAATGACTGACTTAAAGCAGAATTGTGCATATATATATATATATATATATATATATATATATATATATATATATATATATATATATATATATATATAATAACACTAAAAATATAGAAACTAAGAATCTATGCATGCAACAGAATTTATTTCTCCTTAATAAGTAACGGTAATAAAAGTACTTTCTTATACAGCTGAAACCAATTTAGTTTGATGGTCCTTTAGCAATATTATATTATTATAATGTTTAAATATATGCAATAAACTAATAAACAAAATTTTTAACATTAATTCTTGATTTTCCTGTATTTATACATAAATTATTGCATACTATGTTTTCTGTCAAAAATCTTTTTTCTTTGCTTTTAGCTCTACTTCACTAAATACCTATATATCAACTAAAATCAATTTCTACATCAAATTATAAAAAAAAGTTTACTATGTAGTTACATAAATTATACAATACAAACGTCGATAAACCAGGAACCCCGTCGCTACATACGCCCATTCCACGCCAGCTAAACAATGCACCAACAACATAAAAAAAAACTCAAAGAAAAACGCAATGAACAACTAGATTAGTCCAAGCGTCGATCAATAACCATTTCCCCGTGAACGCTCGCGCGCGTGCTCGTTTACAAGGAAGAGAAAACAAGGGGGATATATACTTAGTTTATACCGCCCGATCGGGTTACGAACCGTACCGGTTGTGTGGCATTATACGTATACATTCGCGATAATCAGGCACGCGCGCACAGTTGGAGTTTCCGGCCGATCGCGACACTGCGCGCGATAACCACCTAATGATCGTTAATAATCGGCCGACTACTGGTTTTCCTTTCTTTGTCCACCACTGGGAGTTGGTACTCATTGGTGGTTCCTGATCGTTTTCTTGGTGGAAAGTGAAAACCATGCCGGAAATAGCGCAGCTCTTACGCGCTCGAGTTACGCACGTTTATGGTTGATTATTTCCATGTTGTTATATCGGTGCATACAATCGCGGCATTTATGAGATTAAGTGGTATTTATATATTAGTATATTAAAATTTGTACATGATATGATAAATATTGATGCAACTTAGAATAAATAATTCTCGATAAGAATAATCAGATCTTCCTGTATGATATGTCTATTCAACGACTGAACTGGCAATCTTATGTGAAAGATCTAGTCTTAGTTGGTGAAAAGTATGACTCGTCAAAGTCATGATGAAACTATAATTTATTTCAATTTCAAGTGCACTTATGGAAAATAAATTATCTTGGCTGTCATACGGGTTTTAGAAGTGTAATGGACGCAAAAGCATTTTAACCGTACCGTATTACAGTAAACGTAACCTAGACGGATAGAGTTCACCGCGTAAAATACCCATTCAATCTTACCTCGACACATTGTAAAAATAAAAGAGTCTCAGCCCGCACCGCTAGAGCATCAAAAGCAAATAACTCGCGCGGTCTCTTTAAAGACTGTAGAAAACGCAATGCTACAATTACAAGTGCGGTACTGATAATATCTAGAATATGACATTCGTGGAAAATTTGCTGATGCATATCTATCATATTGATATTCTAGATTTGTATACGGTAATGAATATAACCTTTTATATATATATATATATATATATATATATATATATATATATATATATATATATATATATATCAGTGAAAATATGTAAAAGAGAATTAATTACTTTTATCTTGCTCTTCTACATTCCTTTAAATTCACTGCAACATTTAACCAATAATTGATGATTTTTAAAATACCATAAGGTAGGAACCCCAGTAAAGACTCAAAACCCCTATTTTCCAAACTTAAAATCTATTTTTGCAGAAAGCGCATTACTGCAGTCATACCTGTGACATTGCTATAATATTCAGAATATAAAGAGCTTGTAAAATCTACCAATGAATATCTATTGCTTATATTGGACAAACATTCAAAATTTGTGTTCAGTGGTAGTGATAGTTTTTGGCACAATAGAAAAATTCATGAGTCGTAACATATTAAATAACACATAAATGTTAACTCTTAACCGGGGCGGTAAAAAGGGGTATGCAAATCTAATCAACGAATATAAATCTAAGAAGATAAACTCTTTAAATTCTAAAGCTTTATCTAACTAACTTTCAAGAAATAATTGATCATTCTTACAATCTCGTAAAATGAATATTTCATTTAAGCCCCGAAACCCTTTTGTATTATAGATTCTAGAAAGCGCAATGCTACAACCACAGATACAGCATGGCTAGTAACCGTAATATGAAGAGCGTAATCCTGCGCAAACGATTATACGGGGTCTGTATCTCCAATTTGTAAATATGCGTCAAAGAAAATCAATTTCACCTAGCTCTCTTTTGCATTCCAGACTTAGCTACTAAAATTCAATAAACAATCGATCACTCCTACGATCCCATAAAACCAGCCCCCAATTAATCCCCAAACCCCTTTTCGCCATACCACTGCTCCAGATAGCACTATGTAGGTACCGTGTATTCAATCCTAAGCGGCATGCAAACTGCACACGCCAACGCGCAATCTCCATCTCTCCATAGCCTATACACAAGATCACGCCAGCCATAGTCTAGCTGCACCACAGTCCCTCGTACAATCCCTCGCGAATCGCTCCTCCGAGAGAGACAGAGAGAGCGAGAGATAGAGAGAGACAGAACTCTCCTGGCGTTGAACCTCATAGACGACGAGCCGCATTGTCAATATCGCGCTATGCAGTCGCCTCCGACTAGCTAGCACCAGCACCAGCAGCAGCAGCAGCAGCATTGGCAACGCTTGACTCACACACCGGTCGCAGTCGTCGTCGTCGTCGCTGATATTGCACGAGCAGCGGTGCGGCGGCATTATTCATGCTTGACCCGCAAGCGTTTATACACCGGTGTGCGCAGTGAGTGCATGTGTACGTGTACGTGTCTGTAGGACACACAGAGCACGGCAACAGCTCGAGAAGACGCGAGAAGAGAAAGCTACCGACCTCGCGAGCCCGCGCGCGAGTTCTCAACTTGATTTATGCGCTACATTAAATCACATCTGTCTGCGAGCGAGCGAGCAAGCGAGCGCCGAATGCCTCGCCGATCGTATCACGGATTTTGAGAATCGATATACTAACACTGCTGCCGTTGTAGTTGCTGCTGGTAAGGTCCCCCCACTCCCACGACATTCTTAGCGTAGCTCTCCGTGTGTAGCTTTTACGAGCAGAGCGGTGGCTTTCGATTGTAGCAGTTGGCCTTAATCGCGGGATGCTGGAGGAGCGAGGTAACGATCCGACGTCAAGTATGGGTAGGATGAAATTTATGATTATCTTTGGGTTATATTGTTTTCGTAATATATTGGGCTTGAGTAACTTTTGATTTGGGCTTGCTAGATAACTTTTATGAGCAGTTTTTCGATTACTCTTGAGGATTTGATTTGAGTCGTTATGCGTGTAAGGAGGTAGATGGCGGCCTAACGTCAAGTATGAAATAAATGAAACCAACAATTTATACTTTTGTACTTATGATAGACCGTGTATTCGTGAAGTTAAATTTAGAAGTCTTGTACGAGGCTTGTAGGTCATTGGAGGTAGTGCCCCGATGTCAAGTATGAAATTAATGAAACACACATGATTTGTAGTTTCATGTTGTTGATACTAAATTTATAATTTTAATTACTTTTAAAACCCTCCAGCCAGCCTGTATTAGGATTGCTTAGTTTCGAAATACAGTTTTCATACAATTTATAGGAAGGAACATAAACGCCAATCCTAAATAAAGAGATCATTAAGTTGTTCAATAATTTCTTTCTTCTCGATAATCCTTTCGCTTTCACGATTCGCTCTTGACAAAGAGAAAACTCTTTTTATAATTCTTACAAATTTAATCATTTTAATCCTTACTTAAAATTCTGATGCAACGGTCCTGCAAACATGGTGCAGAACTTTTAACGATACAATTTTTACATAAACATTTAGCTGCAAGCAATCATACATCAATAATAAATTTCTTACTACGATGTATAAATATTTATAATGTAGGTATAATGATTTAAAGTGCTATTATAAAAATCGATTCTATTTTATTAAAAGAATAAATTGAAAAAAAAAACGAATTTGATCAAAATGTATTAATTATAATACACTAAGCTACATTATCACCGCGACAAGCGCGCAACTCCGCTGAACTCGCGCGCGCTCGCGGACGAGCATCGCGGAGCGTAAAATCAAGGCGCGCTCAAGAGTCGAGAACCACTGAGGCGGCAAGGTTGCACAAAAGGTGAATGCATCGACGCTTCCTACATTTACGCAATTGATCCCCGCGCGCGGCTCGCTCGCTCACGAATGGCTCGCACGTATTATCCACGTGTGTGCGCGAGCGTGTAATTGTGCGTGCAGGAGCCGCTGCCTCGTCGTTTCCCTTGCTACATAGGCAAGCGTAGCTCTTACGTGCATGTGCAGGCGCTCGCGCTTAGAAATATATAATTGTTTCTCATGGATTCGCTGATCGTGCACTTCGCGAGTGCTATAATCCATTGAAAAGCTGGCCGGGGGATACAATCGTTGTGAATGAAGTGCAGGAATGCGCCGGGGTGCGATAAGCAGTATTATGAATTATCATCGTGCTTCCTTTGTACGATAGGGACTGCGTGCTAGATGAGATGAATTGTTGTTGTTCGAAGATGTGGTGTTTTTCTCGTTTCTCGTGGGGAAGCAGGGAACGAGCTGCTGACTCGTGTATTGCGGTGGCTGTGGATCTAATGATAGTATGTGGGATTCTTGATAACTGGTTTTAGTTGTAACGCGATTAAACGAATGTTATTAAGCGTACTTCGTGGTAGTATGTGATTTTCATTTTCTAGCGTGAAATATGCAGTTTGAAAATGAAAGTAAGATATTTACTTGTAAGTAACATATGATAAAGTCTATCATTATTAATAAACTGTGATACCGCTTCTTGGTGGTTTCTATTTTTTTTTTAAATTGTAAACTAGTGGAAATTAAATAATAAAACAAGATAAACTCCTTGGATAAATCGATGCGAACATTTTTACATGATTTTCAAGTTTAGTATTTTCTGTAGTCGTATAAATTTAATAATTCATAGATAAAAATCTATGATATCTTGCCTGCACGCGAGTAAGAAAATTAAGGAATTATGCTAAGCTAAATGATATAACTTGGTTACATAAAGTGCATTTCGTTGATAAGTAAACAAGTGAAGGATTGAGTAGATATATCATGTATTTAGACATAATTAAAGGATAGGCTTACTTTGATTACTGTTTATTAGCGACTTTTAAACGCAAGATTAGCTCTAAAGTTTTATGCTTTTTACTCTTCGTTATATAATATGCATATATAGCGTGCTCCTTAGAAAGTTACATTGCAACGGTTACTTTTGCATGCTTATGAAATGTAAAATTAGCTACAACCAATTAATCAACACTATATGTATATATTAATAATTATAATAATCATTTATGAAATAAATAGATAATCGATATTACTTGTAAATAAAACATTACTTGCATTAAACATTCAACTATATAGATATAGGTGCAATTTTACTTAAATATTAATGGTATATATAAATATTATAAAATACTATGCATTCCATTTACTTACTATATTCCTACTACTATTGATAGCTTTGAACTCTTCATCTTCAAAAAAATAACCTTAAAACTATAAAAATAGAGTCTCAAGAAACCTATCTCGAAATGAACCATCTCAGAACACTTTCTGATCCTACAAAAACAACCATCAAACGAAAGTATACTTATGCTGAAGAAAGTGAAGTCATTCGTTTGCAAATGAACAAGGCAAACACTTGGCTCGTCAAACCAACTCTTTAAAAAAGTCGTAAAATTTTAAAGAAAAGTGTGACTGCACATAAACAGAATTATTGAGAAAATAATACTTTGACTAAATATTCGAATGGTATTAAATTATCGTAAAGTTGTTAAATCTTGCAATAACGTTTCAATAAAGCCTTTCATTTTCTTCAACCAATTATATTATCTTCGAAGTACAGCTGCATAATAATTCTTAGCTTAAGAATAATCTTCTTCAATAATATGAAGATTATTTTCTCTGATCTCCGGCCTCTGATGAAACCGAACATGGACCTAAAGTGGATCGAAATTACTTTTAATACTATTTAAACAATTAATACTTATTGTTTGGTGTTTACTGCCCTTGTTATTAGAATTTAATACATACGTATCCAACCAAGCGAACGCTAGTAAGTGAGGTCAATTTCGCATACTTTCTATTTACAATATATCAAAAGTTTAATGACTCATTCCCCTCTAACACCTCCAACCCACACCGTACACCTCACACATCACACCCCATCCCTAATCAAATCAGTCCCCTCGATTCTCCCAATCCTCCTTACGCCCGCAAAGTTCAAACAGTGAAAGCCCGCGCACCTCCACCACGTCTCGGGGAGCCCTTGACCTTCCGCCTTATATACCGGCCGAATTCCTCGCACCGACTCACTCGCGCTCGCTCTCTTTCGCAAGCCTCAGCTGCAGCCTCAACCGCGCACGGACACTCTCCGCGTCCCGCCAATTAAGGCCCGCGCGGGATCCATCCCGCGGACGGCTCGCGGTGCAGGGAGGGGGAAGCGAGCCTCCTCGCGGTGAAAGGCCCCGCGAGCGATTCCCTTTTCCTTTTCGTTGCACGCAGATATACAGGTATATACATTCGTTGCGCGCAGAGAGGTACGACTGGCTGGGCCCTGCCGCGGAGCGTGCGAAACGGAGTCGAGGAGGATTAGGAGGCTCTTCCGCGAAACTTTCCCCATTGTTTTGGAAAAAATGAGTAAGAGAGAGATAGAGAGAAGGTTGGTGGAGGATGACGTAGCGGTTGGGTCATTGAACTCGGGAAGGAGGAGGAGGTGGTTGTGCGTGGCGCCTGTGGCTCGTTTGTTGTATTAAAGTTGCCGGTGGACTGGAGAACGGAAGGATGGCGACGATTGTCGCGCGCTTTTGTTTTCAATGGAGCGTCGAGCAACGGCAATTTAACGACTCGGCGTCTTTTCTTTTTTTCTTTTCTTTTCACGCTGTTTGCCAAGTCCGTTATGAGATTTGCTGACGCTGCTGCTGCTACTGTACCTTGTTTTTTAAGTTAAGAGAGTAAGGATTGACGGGGATATTTTGCTTAAGTGATGAAGAGTCTAATTTAAAACTGTTACTGAGGACATTATATATAACAATGTATTAGAGTATCGACAGTGGATAAAATTCTAAATACATTTACATGACTTTGTACTACGCTTTTAATTCTGACTTCTTAATTTTACTTTATATATTTTGTAATTATTTCTAAACATAAATTTATTTTATATGAATACATTTATAGTGAAATTTTATGATTATATATTATATAGTTATCTGCAACTATCGGTTTCTAGGTGTAATTTGTTTTCTAAAAATATAATGTAAAATCTTGATATAAGTTATAAAAATATAATACTGTAAATTGACAGCTAAAAACGTTCAGGATTAAAATAAAAGTCTACTTCTATAAATCAAACCTAAATTGAATTGCGCAAATGTCAGTTCATATAGTTTCTACGAACACGGAAAGTCCATAAAATTTTAGAGTCTAGAAAAGTAAAAAAATCTTTGAGATTGAATATACATCGTCTCACGGAAACTCGATAAAATGCTTACTACATCACATTTTCGAATTTACATTTTTAATCAAATAAAAGCCAGAAGTTCAGATTTCAATTTCCCAACAATAATTCCTTCTATCCAATTAAACTTCAGCTCGAAATAGTACGCCACCTAAAAAAAATCAAACTTCGCATCGAAATCTCCTTAATAAACTCACCACCGTAACCGCGCCGTAATCTCGCAGCCTATCTAAAATCCTCCACCGCACTTCAACCGCAAAGAATAACTTCCCCCTTCCTCTTTACATAACAATCCGCAAAAGCCTCCTTGAAATGCGATCTCCTCGCGCAGCAGGGCAGCTCTTACGTAAATTCCTCAAACGGGAATCTCGAATCGGCATCTAAAACTCGCGCGGGCGCGCACACCCTCAAAAATGCCCTCGTGCAGGGCGAGAAACAAAGGAAAAGCCACGCTCGAAAGTGAATCGTATCGACGCGGTCTCTGGGTCGGCCCCGCGACTATCGAGAGAAAGGTCATGCGCGGCCGACGAGGAAGTGCCGCTGGCTCTCCGACTCCCCGACAATAATAAGCCGCGACCGAGCCGAGCGCGCACTTTCTAGCCGCGCGGCGCTAGCGCTACGGGCTGCGCGTTGCGGAGTGGCCGTGCACGAGCGTCGAGTTGGCACGCGAAAAGTGCGAGGTGAATAGGACGAATGGACGTTTATGGAATTTTGCACTGAGTTTTGTTACTGTATTTCAGTTGGTACTACAGAGTTCGTGTTTTTACTGTTAGAATATAAATCTGGTAGAGTTCGGTATCGGTATCCTTGCATTCATAAAAAGAGTGGAAGTCCTCTCATGATACAGTGAACAATCACTTGTATAATAGATTGGAATCGTTTAACTCATTATTCGAATGGAATTTTATTCTACCAGTTTATCGTATTTTTCAATGTACAATAGCTCGAATTATATCAAATAAATTTTAAAAAGTAAATCCAGAAAACCTAATATTAATAACAGTTAATTATATAGATGACACTAAATGTACTTGATTCTTCTCTCGAAAAATAGTTCTACCTATGATCTACTTACCAATATTTATATTTCCTTTTTATAAATATATATTCGTAATGAAAAAGTAATAAATTATATGAATGGGATTTTGTTTACGTACTAAAATATACCAGAAGATATAATTATAGTGCTATATTTTTCGTAAGTAGAATTAGCAATATTTAGTAGTGAGCATTGCTTTCTAATAATTAAATTAATTGATTAAGTGAATTGAGTGAATGACATAATTTTCGTTTTAATATTCAAAGTTATTTGTGTCCCAATTAATGAGCGATAAATTTGTATAACAAATCTATAATTTTTTTTTTTTTTAAATGGCATTTCGAACTCGAAAGTTCATCGCCTCATCTACGCAAGCCTTCCATGTTTCCCTATTTTGTGCCAACCCCATCCATTTCGCGCCTTCCCGCCCAATTTCAGTTACGTCTGATTTTACGTTATCCTCCCATCTGCGTCTAGGTCTACCAAGAGGCCGAGTTGCTTTCGGTTTTCCTTTCATTATGCGCGCTGCTGTACGATCATCGCCCATTCTTGCCACGTGCCCTGCCCATCTTAGTCTCCGTGATTTTATTATTCTGTTAATATTTGGTGACGCGTACAAATTATGTAGCTCGTCATTGTGCAGTTTCCTCCACTCCCCAGTTTCCTCATCTTTCTTTGGCCCGTATATTTTCCGCAGAACCTTATTTTCAAATACCCTAAAACGATTTTCTTCCGCTTTAGTGAGCGCCCAGGTTTCGCACCCATACAAGATTACCGGCATTATTATAGTCCTATATATCCTTATTTTGACATTTTTCGACAGTAGCTTTGACTTAAGTAATCTGTTCACAGCGTAGAAGCAGGCATTACCCGAATGAAGTCTCTTATTAATCTCGGCTTTAATTTCGTTTCGATCATTTATAGTTGTACCTAAATATCTGAATTCGCTAACCTTTTCAAAAGTGAAATTTCCGACTCTGAGATCCCCCTCTGCTTCGCGAATGCCCAGTTTCTCCATGATCATATATTTCGTTTTCGATTCGCTCACTTCTAACCCCGTGTTTTTAGCCGCATTTATAAGGATTTCCGCATTTCTCGCCACCGTTTCACCATTATCTCCCACTATATCCAAGTCATCCGCATAGCCTAAAATTTGCGTTGTTCCGTTGAGTGTTGCGCCTAGCTCGCTAGCCTGCATTTTTCTAACAACATGCTCTAGCGTCAGGTTAAAGAGTACCGTTGAAAGCCCGTCACCTTGCTTCAAACCGTCGCGTATCATGAACGATTCGGATACATTACCGCCTACTCGGACCTTTCCAGTGCTTCCGTTCAGACATATTTGAATTAATTTTACGAGTTTTTTTGGTACGCCAAGGAGCACTAGGATTTCATACATTTTGCTTCGTTTGACAGAGTCGTACGCTTTTTTAAAGTCCACAAATAGCTGGTGTATAGTTTCGCAATATTCCCACTTTTTCTCTAATAATTGTCTTATGGTAAACATTTGATCGCTCGTTGACCTGTTGCGCCGGAATCCACACTGATAATCTCCTATTATATCTTCCGCGAATGGTGTGAGTCTGGCCTGTATTACGTTTGACAGAACTTTGTAGCAGGTAGCTAAAAGTGAGATTCCCCGGTAGTTATTGCAGTCTGTTTTATCTCCCGTTTTGAAGATCGGTATGATGATGGATTCTTTCCAATTTTCTGGTATTGTTTCATTTCTCCAAATAGCACATACTAGATAAAAAATTTTAGATGTAAGCGCGGTGCCTCCATATTTAAGTAGTTCAGCTGGTATAGAATCGTTTCCTGCGGCCTTATTGTTTTTTAGCTTTTTGATCGCGGCCTCTACTTCTTTGTAGGTCGTTTCGTCCATATGGAGTTCAGCAGTGTGGATTTCGTCTCCCATTTCCTCGGAGTTTTCATGCACGTTTAATAACTTATCGAAATAATCTTTCCATAATTTCAATAGTTCATTTTCGCTTGTCACGAGGTTCCCGTCCTTATCCTTCATTAACTGCGATCTACTCTGAAAACCCTTCCTAATAGCGTTTATTCCTTTGTACATCTCGCGCGGGTTATTTTCCCTACTATTAGTTTCTATTTTTCTAATTTCATTTTTCTGATACTCGCGCTTCTTGTTTCTGTAAATCACACGTACTTGCTTTCTTATTTCATGGTATTCTTCTACGGCCCTATCGCTTTCATTGTGTACACTATCTAATTTAGCCTTCTTGCGCCTTTCAAACCAGAGTTCGCACTCTTCGTCAAACCATGGTTTGCTCTTCGGCCTTTTTTTCTTACCCAGTACTTTATTCGCGGCCCCTTTTATAGTTTTTTCGATAGCCCCCCACAACCTGTTCGGATCGTCATCTACTCCCGTCTGTTCATCCGTTTCCTCGAGCGCCTGAAATCGGTTGCTAACTTCTACTTGGTACTTGATTCGCTCTATCCCGCTTCGTAGTTTTCCAATATCAAAGGTTTCTACTTTGTTCGCTCGCTTACTATTTTGACCGGCTACTAATCTGGCTCTTAATTTGGCCACTACGAGATAATGATCTGAGTCGCAATCCGCCCCCCTATAGGTCCTTACGTCGAGTACATTCGTGTGGCGCCTCTTATCAATAAGAAAATGATCGATTTGATTGTGCGTGGCCCCATCCGGCGATGTCCACGTTGCCTTGTGTATATCCTTGTGCTTGAAGCACGTGGTCTTGACTATAAGATCTTTTGCGGCTGCGAAATTTATGACCATAATACCGTTATCATTGCTGGTTTCGTGCAGACTTTCTTTGCCTATGGTGGGCCTAAACATTTCCTCTCTCCCTATTTTAGCATTGAAATCCCCCACTACTATTTTGGTGTCGTAAGACGCGAATTGGTCGATTAATTGCTCTAAAGTTTCATAATAAAGATTTTTGACTTGTTCCTCTTTGTCCTCCGTGGGACAGTGGACGTTAATAACCACGTAATTATACCACGCTCCGTCGATGATGATATACGAGAGTCGGTCATTCACGAAATTGCAACTTTTAACGGAATGTATGATGCTTTTGTTAACAAGAAATCCGGTGCCTAGAGAATGCCCGCTCGCGCCCCCATATAAAAAGGTGAAGTTACCGGATCCTAGCATCGCGTTATCTTTCCATCGGGTTTCTTGTATTGCTACCAAATCTAAATTGTACCTCTCAGTTTCATTTATGATTTCCCGGAACGCGCCTGCTCTGTGTAGACTGCGTACATTCCAGGTTCCCACCCTCAAGTTTCTTTTCGTTTTGGTTTGGTTTTGTTTTCTTTGAGCCATGATAGTAAGTTAAACCCGCGCGTTTTGGATCCTGTTCCGATCGCAGGTGAGTCCATCCGTCTAGGGGTGATAACCCTCATACCTCCCTAGAACTAAGTATGAGAGCTTTCTGACTTTGGCGAGGACACAGTCAACTCGTCGTCAGACACACTCGGTTTCATTCTCATATCCTAACGCCCCCCTGCAAGGCAGCGCGCCTTCGCTGGCTTCGTTGCCATGTAAAACCAGGTGGCGAATCATTCTACACATCCCCTCTCAGGGCAGTTGTCATCGCTCCCGCATCCTCCACGACAGCAGGATTTTTGGCCCATTTTTTGTTTGAAATGTGTGGTAAAAGAGATAGATTACAGAGTAAGGTAGAAGAAGAAAGTAAGATAGAAGATTTTGTATAGTGTTTGTAGTTGTTGCGGTGCTTGCGTAGTGTTTCTAGATGAATGCGTTCGCCAGTGCGGGCTCATCACACCCACGCCTGGGCCTATCGGCTGTCCGCGACTGCTTATTCGCTTTATTCGCAGCTAACCTCTTTCTCAGGGGTCGTTCCTCTATCCGCAACCTGAGGACGCGCTGTATAGTGGTGATAGGCACCCACCCGTCCGCTCTGGACGACTACGCCCAGGACCCGCTTAGGGTAACGGCGTTGCAACAGAACAAATCTATAATTACAGAAATAAATTATCATAAGT
This sequence comes from Gastracanthus pulcherrimus, assembly GCA_949152435.1. Taxonomy (NCBI): domain Eukaryota; kingdom Metazoa; phylum Arthropoda; class Insecta; order Hymenoptera; family Pteromalidae; genus Gastracanthus; species Gastracanthus pulcherrimus. Next base: position 157,257,680 of record OX424575.1, on the reverse strand, counting down.
AGAAATCGAGGCGTTTCCCTTATAAAGTTTTATATTAAAATTTATTCACGGGAATTATAAATTATTGGATAAATTAATAACAAAGCTATTAAAAGAGAATACTGTCTGATGTATCTATACATTATATCGTCTCATTTTAACCATTATTATCGAATAATTTTTTAAATATTCAGGTTAACAAAACTGAATTACTGATAATAAAACAAAGAAAAATATATTCTACTTACTGAAATGCTCTAATGTAGCTTTCGAATTACTATCTATATATTATTTAAATGTTAAAGCGAACACTTTGGAAATCCAAGATGTAGACAGAGTTTGCGATAGATTACAAAGAACATTAACCATTTGTTTACTTTGAAAAACCTAAAAAAGAACCTCACAAACGGCAGTAAAAATTTCATGAAACATAATGATGTAATTCCTCCAAGAGCAAAATTCCGTAAATAAACACTCCTCGTCCCTCCTAAAAAGCCAATCTTCTATCAACTGCACCAATTCAACAGCAGGTTCATCGACCCAACAACCAACCCACTCATCTTCTCCATCCTCGTCTACACCAATGACCGCTGAACTTTTCAGCTTGCACTTCTGGTGCAGCCGCGGCGTCGCGAAATTTCCCGCGCCCGTTCCGGGAAAGCGTGTCGAAACACAGTAGGCAGCTCTCCGTCACCGCGGTGCACAAAGCGAGTCTTCCCATTCCACGCGCGCGCCCGCGATACCGCCTCGTAACATCCTGCCGGAAGCACGCAGCCGCGCCGAGTCCTCTCTATATGTACATACATATCTATATGTATATACTACCTCTGGAGCGCCTAATGCTCTAAACTCGCTCGCTCTCGGTGTGTTGTTGTTGTTCGAGTGCGAGCTGTTATCGCGGAAAAAGGATCGGAGTGCACCGGCGATTCGTTCTTTCTTTCTTTTTTTTTTCGTTGTTCATTGTGCAGCGGGTAGTGCAGCGAGGAAAGTTTGCGATTGCACGAGTGCATGGGTGTAGGTGCTTTTGCTTTCGCTGAGAGAGTCAGACTGGTGCAGTAGTGGCTGAGTGGATCTTGCTCGGCGGAGAGGTTAATTAGAAGGGAGTGCGGGGGTTACGTAGGCTTGTGATGTTCCTTGACAATGCTAGATTTTGCTGGTAGTTTGTTGGATGCTTGAGTATTGAAGTGGATTGTTACAATGTTCAAAGTAATTACTTAGAATGCAAGAGTTACTTTGAAACTATTATTGCTTTAATATTATAGACTGTTCAATTAAGTTTGCTTCCTCGTAGAGTAAGCTTTGTGATGGTAGAAAAAAAGTTTTGCTAAAAACATGTTAGAAACATGTTTTGAGACATTAGGAGTCAAAATACACTATTTTTAGAAAAACTCTGTATGGATGTGTGCGTGTGTGTATGTGTGTGGGTGTTGTGCGATGTCGGTCGAGAGAAATACATCAGCACATTACTAGCGTTTCAGACACTTTTGAGAAGGCTATAGGGCACTTACATCCTGCATTATAGTACAATGCGTAGTCGGAGATCTTTTACCAACAAAAAATTCGAAGAAAAAGTTCTCGAGAATTTTCGCCGGGAATCGAACTCTCGACTGCTTAACCTTCTTCGAAGGTAAATATATTAGCACAGAATGGTATAACGTTTCTCGAGGTCGCTGCTTACGAATCCGAGGTCGGATTTGCAAAATTCAAAATGGCGGATTCAAGATAGTGGATCGGACTGATAAAAATTTGAACAAATTGGCTAAAAATTATTACTAGGGGGTTTTGTGGTAGCTGATTACGAATCCGAGGTTGGAATTGTAATCAATGATAAATCAGCACACCTTTTTTGAGATTCTAATTAAAAAATATGTAGCAAATTAAAATTAATTTATTAGAATAAACAATTTTATATTAGAACAATTAATTTAGTTTGAGGAAGCTAAGTGCCAATGAATTGTCAGCCGTTTTTTTAAGTGTTTCGTATAGTAAATTCATTAACATTATATTAAAAACGTTTACATAAAATGAAGTTTAAAGAAAATATGTGCATAAAATTGAAATAGTGTATAATATAATGCAATATGAATATGCTAGATATAATTTTCACGGTGAATATATATAACTTATGCAATTATTTAGAGCATAAAAATATTAAATATAAAATATTGGCATCTTTACTATAATAGAAAGTTAAAAATAATAGTACCTACTATTTAATTAATTTGGATCGAAGCACAGTATAGTCATCAACCTTATATTAAACTTTTTCTTTAACTAACGAGGTCAATTTTTCTGTAATTTAATGATTTTGAATCTCTAAATGATAGAATTGATTTAATCTTAGAAATTGAGCTTTATATACCACATATATCCTTCTTTTAAATATGTAATATATTATTGCTACATTATAGTAGAACTTTACTGTCAACGTTTGAAGATTGCTTCTGATTCGAATCTTCAACTATTCTGTATCGATAACTAAAAACACCCTAGTTCAAATGTTGCCCTAGTCCCTTAAACTTCAAACTATCAATAGTGAACTATACATACTTAAATCCAAAATAAGAAAGAAAATGTTTCTTTCTTAAAACTCGATATACCCTGAAATCTTCCGAAAATGAAAAGCCGAGGGACGAAAAAAGCTCCTCGGCTCGCGCGCCGCCGCAGCGCAGGCATTCCCTTCGCGAATACTTCGTGACCGATCTCGAAACTGGGTCTCGCGGCGAGCTTTTCTCGTCCCGGGCATTCCTCTCTCTCTCGCTCTCTCCAAGACACACAGCGGCCTCGCATACGAGCGAATACGACCACGACGACGCCTAGGAGTGCCTTCGGATGCGTTTATAGGCGAGCGCGCGCGCTAGGGCAAGCTCCGTGTTTTCCGCGCGAGGCTTACTATGCATGGCGAAGAATGCGCTGGGAAGAATTTTTAAATTATTTCCTTGGGGTTTGAATGTTGGAGAGGATTTGCGTATGAGGTTCTTTTTGTGTTTGCGATTATTTTGTGAATTAAAAGATAGAAATTTTGTGGGTTTATTTTGAAATTTTGAAATGTTAATGCCGTAGAAGGTGCTGAGCGTATGGGCGGAAGGTGTGGAATTTTAAAAATAAGTAAAATTGTTATTGTTTAAGAACACGATAGTAGAGGAATGTTAATCTTAATATTTCATTTGTATACGGTGCGAACATTGATTTATTTAATGATTCAATTGAAACACATTCCTTGGTTTAATAGATGTCGTTAGGAATTCCTCAACACTTTGTTGTGCAGTCATGATGTTTGTCACTGTGACTCCTATACTCTTGTTACATGTAACAAGTTATTGCTTCAATCTTCATGTAGAATCTGTTCTGTATTGCTTTTTTCCAAGTTTTTATTATTATTACATGCAATATAATCCTATACCAATGTCTATCCATAATAAATACATAAGCTTCATTGATTAATAAATTATGTTAAATATTTTTTTAATTCCTGACCTTGCTAACAGAATACGGTAATAATTTTATAAATATTACTTTAAAACAAAATACATGTATTATATTAATATTGCCGTTAATCTGAATCAATTATGTATATAAAAATGGAAAAAATGACACTAGTTTTCGATCAGCTAAGACCTATTCCAAATTAGTTCTTGTTTCAATAAATGTAAATTTTACTTTATTTCTTTAAACTTTAAATATTTTTTAAATATATACATAATTTAAGCACTTAATAATTATTTCATGAAATGTAAACCATTAATTATTTATAATAAATTGGCTTATTACCGTACAATAAGTTTGGTTACGAAAATAATCATGTTACAAATAAATATAGAAGAATAATATATATTTTCGAGCGATCGATAAATGCACTTTTAATATCAGATTAATATTCACCCAGTGCTAAAATCAGTTTCACATCAAAATTCATATTTTTTACGTACTCGCCAACATCCTATCAGTCCAACTCTGAATTTCCGTTGTCCTCGCAGACTCGCAATAACAGTGGTACTATCGTCGTCGTCTTCGGTCCAACTTTGAAGCCAAGCCGTGCACGCGCGCTCGCGGCTGATTTCACCGCACGGCGTGCATCATCACAAAAGCACAATGGCACATCGCGTTCTGTCTCGTATGGCGAGGCAAAAACACGCATACGTTTTATGCGGCAGCGCGTACGAGATTTTTCTTCTGTTATTATAGAGCTTCAGCACGAGACTGCGTTTCGAGACACTCTGATTACGCGAGGATCAGTCGAGCGGTGCACCTGACAGTGCGTGAACAGAGACGGATTTATACGAGGAGAACAGTGGAAACAAATGAGCTACTTTAGCTGTGATGATGCTTTTTTTGTTCTTTTATTTTTATGCTTGCAAGGAATAATTTTAACCTACTTACTATTAAAATATGTAATTGATCGAATTTGATTATCACAAGTAATTCCGATTGATTACAATCCATATTATTAAATCTAATAATCTTTAAATTCGAAAATGATTGAAGCTCACGTTTGTTCGATAAATCACAGCTTATTTTCGTATATTCTATAAATCACGTTCAAATTAAGTTCCCCGACTCTCTGTATGCCGACGAAAATACATACACTCAACCCGTCGATACACTTTCTATTTAAATACTCTCGCTTACAATTTCCGTTCCCTTCGCAATCGTCACGAAATCGAACAAAAAAGCTGACCATCACTCGCGCTCGTCAATCTCCGTGAAACCTGAAATCACAACACACACACACGTACCTAAGGGCACAACCTCGCGCGAGTCATTTCGCTTTCTCCTGTATAGTAGTTACAGATAGGTGATTTTTCGTCCCGACGCGCTCCTAATTTATGCGCACTTGCCGCGCGGAACTACAGCCGCTGCCGCTGATGTTATGCCAGAGCGACGAGTGTTCGAGAGAATCTTCCCACGAGATCGTTGGCACCCGTGTACAGAAGTGCCGATTGAGATCGAGATCCAGATAGAGATCGATATGGATCGTGTGTTCGAAACAGATCGAATTTGCATTTTGCGCGGAGAGAAGAATGACAGAGGAATCTTGGATGCAGGGAAAAGACGCGAGAGAAAGGGAAAGGAGGATTTTTAGACAGTTCTCGCACTTTTCGCATGGGTGATTTAGATGAGAGAAACATTGTGATTTAGGATTCAGTGCAGATGTTCAGGAGTGGTGATATTTTTTTATGTTTTTTCTTTTAAAATGGTGTATCAATGCGTTGCGTCATACTGACATTTACGCCTTTCAACTGTTAACCACTCTACCCCAAAATACAAACCGAATGTTATTGATGTAAAACTCTTTACATACACGGGAAGACACCCTATAGGTGATCTTTATTTTAAATATTACTTTACGTTCAATTTTTATCAATTTATACTTTTTAAATATTCTCAGCAATTCTAATTTCTTGTTATTTTTAAATCAATTTTGTATAGTTAGATAATCAGACATTTATAATATATATAATCTGGTATCAAGAATAAAACGTTATCATACAGCAATATCATAAAATATTAATAATATAGAAAATGTTGTTTCCCATTATCACTATCATATCGTATATGTGTCGTACTCCACGTACAGGTGTCAGTTTTAAAACTATAGTACAACTTTATCTGCATAAATGTTCGATAACTTTTCAAAATCTTAATTACGCATAGCTTTCACTTCCTTCTAAAATTGCATCGTTATCACATCGAAATTCAGTTCCGCGTAGCAACAGTTACCTGATGCATTCTGAAAGTAATTTCCAAATACCCAGCGTACACGATACAAAAAATCCACATAAAAACTACACGAGTTTACGCAATCATGCAACGTAAGTCTATTATTCCGACGCGCTTCGGTTCTTATCGATTAGTCTCCATGCGATTGAGCCATCGAGGAATAGACTTTCGAAGCCGTCGATGAGGTCGGCATCGATCACGAGAGGTCAAAGATTCGTCTTCGTTCTGTTCGCTAGCATCTCTATGTCTCTTTTTTCGTCAATCGCTAAATTCGAAATCGTCGCGGGCTTTCACCGCGTGATGTTCGTGCGATATAACGGTGCGAATCGATCGGTTCTGCGCGAGCCGCGAGCGCTGATTATTTTTGAGGATTTTGAAATATGCAGGAAATGCGCTGAAATATTGCGATGATAATAGTTGTTGAACTCGACAATCTCATTTGATGGATGAAGGGACAGCTATTTGAAATTCAGCCGGAACATGGAAAATTCAAAGCTCGAAATTATTTGGATGACGCATGTGAAAGAAAAATCAATTGCCGTTAATTGAATTTACTTTGGAATTGGTTCATCGCATGTGATATTTGAGATTGTGTAAAATTACATTTCAATTGAATAAGAGATAACGAAATAGCAGACTGATTTTTTTAATCAATGTCTTACCGTTCTCATGCATTATCTACCTCAATTGGATTTGCTTTATTATAATTATCATTATTCTATACTATTAACAATTAAGATCGATTAATTCTTATAAATAATTGTATGAAGATTAGATTGTCTTATTATTTATAAGCAGACTTCTTTTCTGTTTTCTGTAAATATCGAGAGAAAACAACGAAATATCAATTTCTAAGCATCGTACACCATGTATTAAGCCAATATTCGCGATTTAAAAAAGTACCCGAAAAAAGTATCTGTCAGATACTTACGTCGAATACTGAGTATCCGAAAATAGTATCCGTCCATGGTATACACAGCTTAGAAATTGATAATTAGTTGTTTCTTCTTGATATCCGAAAATATTTTGCGGTCGAATACTTGCCGAACTCTGTTTATAAGATCAATAAACAATTCAGTGATAAAACATTAACTTAACGTTTTATGTTCTTGCCAGTCTGAGTTATTGCATTATACCGTGAAGCGAGGTGTCTTTGACCGAAGGGATGTCTTATAATTGAATGTTAATTTATACTATTGGAACAGTCTAGATTATCCTCAGTAGCTTGCCAATCTCATGGAAATTAATTTTAATGTAGTTATTCAAACCACCACACTTTGCGGCATTTCAATTACTAGTAACGTCTCACAATAACTTGATTTAAAATTAATTTATTGGATTAACTTCTTTACGTCTAGAGTAATTATTACCGTGAACAATTTTTATACATCAATATTATCTTTAAAAATAAAATTTCACCCATTGCTCATTTATCAAATCCTCTTACACTACACCAAACTAAAGCAACAATCGTCATTTCCCCAAATTTTAGCCCGATTATCTATCCTCCCTGATATTCTCCAAAATCTGCTAACTCCGCTTACGATCGTCATCATAAGAGTTCAGCAAGCACTTCCATTTTTTATTTAATCCGCGCTCACTCGATATGCGCCTCGCGCTCGCTCGCTCGCTCGCTCGCTCGCGCTACCAAAGAACTTGAATCTTGACCCAGAAAAGGAGCCGTGTGCGCGCCTGTGCTGCCTGCCGGCCAATTGAGGGCCACTTTTTATTTCGCGGTCATGTTCAACGACCGCGCGCGACGACGACGACGTCGACGACTACGCGACGAGCTGCAGCCGCTCGGGACGACGATTAAAACGCGTGCGGAGTTGATCGAATTGATATCGTAATGTGTAGATAGGTGGGAGAGTTGGAATGGAGATGAGATGGTAAGGATGGATTGGGATTGGTTTAGAGTGAGGTTCGAATAATATTGTCGTTAGCTGTATGGTTTAGATACGGTGTTCACTATGGTATAATCTGTTGCGAAGGGTTTCTTAATTTTAGACTACACGAATATTCAGCTTGAAATATTCATATTAAATGTTTTGGAAATCTGAAACATTCGTGAGAACTTACATTGGTGCAAACTGTAGCTTCAATATGTGCATATGCTTTAAACTGATGATACTCTCACCATCAGTTAAAATGTTAGATTGAGTTTTTTAAAAGAAACAAGCTCGTCAGTAAATAAATACTTAGATCTTGAAAATCAATAACAGTAAGTAGACGCATTTAAATTCTTGAAAAAAATTTATTTCTTTGTTGAAATAGAATCATTCATAATTTAAATTGTCATAGTCTGTTGTTTTCATACTGCAATCTGTAATATCTAGCATGATGTATTATTTATCTACTATACCTTATGAGAAGCTTATTTAGATAGAAGATATAGAAAACAATGAAATAATTTCTTGGAATACTGATTTTAAACAAAGTCCTCAAAGAAAATGAAAGTTTTGGTTAGATTCGCTCTATTTAAGAATGGATAATCAAGATTGAGACAATATAATATTGGGTTATTAAATGCGATAACGTCCATCAATTGTAGCATCTAGAAGTGCTGGAACTTATGTATCATGATGATGTTTCAATGCATAAAAGTGAAAAGAATATTGGTAGGCCTTGGCTGGGTTGAATCATGTAAAACATTTTTCAGTTGATAAGTAATCGAAATACTTTTTAGTTGCGTAAAAAACGTGCTACTTTAAGAGTCTTTCATTTCGGTTCGAAATTTAAGTCAAAATAATGAAATGAACTGAGAAAAGTGTAACTAATATTGGTTTCAATTATTTGTGAATCTTAACCTTATTTTTTCTTATTTTAATGGCAGATTCACATGTTATGTATTTTTTTAAACTCCGTGTGTGAAGCTCAGTTTCTCATGTGTGGAAAGCATGTGCAAAGTACTCGATTTACGCATTTTCATCAGACGTGCGCGAAGCACATTGCTTGGTTTCTCATGCGTGGATAGCCTGCGTGAAGTGTCCGATTTACGCATTTTCACCGGAGCGTGCGCGAAACGAAATGCTGTGAAAACAATCATTTAATCGCAAAAAAACTGTAGGTATCAATTTATAAAAATTGAACAATTACGAAAAATTAAAAAATTTTGAAAAAATGGAAATCTTTTAAATAATTGGAAATATTTTAAGAAATTGGAAAGTTATGAAAAACTTTTAAAATATTTAAAAGTGTTGATAAAATTGAAAAGTTTTAAAAACATTGAAAATTTAAAAAAAAATGGAATATTAGAAAATTTTTTAAAAAATCTAACAAATTTAATCAATTTATTTTTAATTCATAATTTTTATATATTTTAAAATTTTCTTTTTTAATGATTTATAAGTCATTTTCTTGCTGGAGGGGGGGGGGCTCCGCCCAAACACCCGGCGGAGGCTTCGCCCCCTTTGACCCCGTCCGGCGACCCTGCAATGCTCATACAACTTTATTTTACTCTTCTTTCGTATATGAGTGTTTCTAGGTGGCTCCGTCGTTTTTTCAAAATCTATCATTAACAAAAACAATATTCCCACTGAAAGTATACATTTAAAGCATTCTATTGAATTTTTTATTAGATGAGTTGCCAGGTAAACTAAAGAAAAAAATGTTTGAAATTAGGACTTTTAACATAGGCTCTTATGGTAAAATCAGCATTTATGCCTATAGCTACTTGAAAACCCAGGATTTTTTTATAAAATTACCAAGAGATTCTATCTTTTTATTTATAGAATCTGATTATTTATCGAGAATGCCGAGTTTCCAGTCAAATATAAAAAATAATTAATGAAAAGCAAAAATGAGTGAATTATTGTATGCATATATATGCGTATTGTTGTTATTTCGTATGTAACATAACATGTATTTATGTTAAAAACTATGACAATTAATGCTAAATAATTTTTATGAAAATTGCGTGGGTTGTTAGAACAAAAATATTCGTGCCCCGCATAGATACGGGACTACGCGACGGAGCCACCTTAGAGATGTAGCCTGTATCAGATACCTATTTGAGTTAATAATATACTGCAATTCACGGGCCTCTCGTACTTGACCTTCTCACACTCGTTTCAAAAAATAGTATGTGCAACGTGTGCGCTTAGGTGATTTTCGACTCGTGTAATCGTCGTCCTCGTTTCGCTCGGGCGACAAACTTCACACTCGTTCGCAAATCACCTGCTTTGCGCACTTGTTGCACACTACTATAATACTTAATTAATCAGTTTATTTTTTCAAACGTATAGTTATTTAAAAAATACACGCTTTGTAATAATTTATCTACTTTTAAAAATTAATAGTGTTATTACCAATCGCTATTTTCCAATTCTAATCTACGTATAATTATTGCTTAAAATGTCTACTCAAGGCATTATATTATCAGAGCACTACATAGAAACCGACGATCAGTAAATAATCGGTCAGCCTTATCATTTTTATCTTCGCTCAGCGCAAACATCCTACAGATTACGTTATTTCCAATAGATTTACAGTATGTTCAATTAAACAAAAGTAGCGTATAAAACGACCAAACAGATAAACCCCAAGATCGGTAAAGTTATAAAAGCGAAAATCCATAAATAACCCGTCACCCTAGAACTACAACAATCGAAGACTCTTTCTCTACTCGACTCGCGATCTCCGACAACGGATTCACAGTTAGCTTTAACAGCCGCATCCCACATATCTCTCTTCTAACCCCGTCGCGTATATACCGGTATATCGACGGAAAATCTCGCGCGCGCGTACATTTATGTATAACGAAAGCCTCTCTCTCTCTCTCTCTCTCTCTCTCTCTCGCGCCACGCGATGCCCGAGAGGCCTTACGTACAACGAGAAAAACCCAGGCACCGAACGCCCACCGATTCCGCGCCACAACAGCGAGATAAATCGGCGAATCGGCGCGCCGCAGTCTATAAAGCATCTCCGCGTCTTGTAACATTGTAACGACTCGCGCGAGCGCTTTTTCAATTCGTCGGCACCGGAATTAATCTCGCCGCGGCGATCGCTTCTACTATAATACAGGCACGTATCGACGTATAAGTCTTCCCTCTGATTTACGGGGGAAAGTTAGCGCGCGCGCGCGCGATATACATTGAAAAGCGCGCGAAGGGATTTTTTTGCACCTGCAGCAGCCGTCGATTTCTAAATTGCTTTGTGTATATATGTAGGTGTGCGAGTGTAGGCATGTGTGGAAGTGTCTCGCGTATAAATACGCGATTTGCGATAAATATGATTTTTGCGAGGTGCGTGCACAGTGCACTCCGGCGATTATAATTTGCCGGATAAATTGGAGCGAATGTGTTATTATGTGGTGTGCAGATATATCGCGAGGGGAAAACTAGTGTGCTGATTTATTGGATCGTTAGTGCCGCGCGAGGGTTTCTCGAGGAATTTTAAAGTTCGACAGAGGACATGATATAGGAATTCGCGGTCTACCGATTTATTGTTGATTTAGATAAATAGATATCCTTGCTGGGCGTTCAATATTGTCATAAATATATGTATGTATTTCCATTCGGAGTATATACTTAGAGATACTGAGATTTACTTGATACCCGTTACTCTGGTTTTGTTGACATAGAAAGCCGTACAATAATTCTCTGAATAAAAGAATTAGGTACTAGGAAAAGGTAATTTTGCTAATTCAACATTATATAAAATATTTCATTAAAAAGAAATTCTCTTGCTAAAAATACTTTCTAAAATAATTTATATTATTTTCAGCTCAATTAAGAAAGAAGAAAAAAGCAATATAGTTAATGAATTATCTTTAGCTATAATTTAAAACGATCTTTGCTCAAAGTTTTATAATATAGTATATTTTTTTCATTCTTATATTTTAAATGTTAATTAAGTTTAATTATTATACATAAATTAATTATTTTTAATCATTATTCTAAATACATTTTTTAATAAATATCAAAACTATTAATACAAATATTATAAACAAATACTTAGATTAATTGTTTTTCAATAAACAAACGTAACTATTTTATTGCATTATAATCAAGTTCGAATAGAATTTTATGTACATTGATGAATTTATCATGCCCTCAAAGTATTTTATACCCAAAATGAGTGATTCGATAAAATCATTGACCGACGTGTACAAATATACGGTCTACGGGCTCATTTTAATGTTAGTAATAAAATTAGTTGCCATATTTCACAATACCAATTCATTCTATGTAAAAATTGAACTAAATTATTAACATTGTTATTCCCAATTAAAAAAAAAATAGATGTAAATCAATACGTAAAAAGAGAAAAGCCATAACCTCAACCACACACTACATCATCCAACAAAACTACCACATCCATCCTCCTCCCCTTTCCCCTTCGAAGCCGATCATCTGCCGAAACAAAGCACTACAACAAAGCACAAAAGCAAGAAGGAAAGAAAGCGAAAAGGGAATACACTCCTGCGCTCATCGGTCGCTGCTCGCTCTTCACTCCTCCTAACGGGCCATCCACGGTCGAGCTGTGCGCCGCCGAGCGCTATCCCCCTCCGACAAGTTTCACTCTCGGTGCGCACGAGAGAGCCGTGCAGGCTAACCTCATGAATAACGGTGCGCGGCCCGTTAAGCGCCCGGCGAGAGAGGAAGGGAAAGTAGTTCTGTGAGTCAGTGGGGCTTGCGGTGCTGTGTATATGCGCGCGAGAGAGCCTCGCTCTTTTCATTGCGAGCACGCGGTGCGGATGTCTGTTATATCCTTGATGAAGTGGATGATGGCGTGGACGCGGTTGTGGATGCGTGGGATGGTGTGGATGAAGTGGGTGGTGTAGGATGAGAGGATGGGAAGTTTGCGGTGGTAAATGGGGTGGGGTTTTTGGGGTAGTGGAATTTTTAAAATGGGTTTGTAGCTGTAGAGAGTGTCTTAGGGTTGGCTTGAGGTGACATTTAAATACAAATTTTAGTATTAATGTATACGGGGAACACGATACTAGAAGCAAGTTTTAAGGAATTGTCTTATAAATATCATGAAATGTTCAAAATAATTTTTTTTAAGATTAAGCGAAAATTTTTTTAAAAAATGTTAGATTTAGAATAAAAACAAGCGCCTATAAGGATTTTTGTACTAGGTACAGAATTAATAGTTATTATTTAATTTTCTAAGTGTTATTATAAATAATACGGTTATTTTTAAATAAATGCAGTTTTTTTAGACAATTTCAAAATTTTAAGTCATCCTATTAAAAATTGTTTTGCAATTGTATTTGACATTAAGGTTAATGTTAAATTTTTATTTGATTGCATGCAAGTATGAACCAACAAACAGTAATAGATAATTTACAACTTTTAAAACATCTTACCCTCTTTTATATAAGAAAAATATTGAAAATTCAGGTCAAACCAAAAAATTGGTTAAACCTTTAATATTTATTTATATTGTTTATCACATCACATTCTTGCCCATATAATAACATTATTGAAAATTAATTAATCTTCTAAACTTAAATCATTAATTTATTTATCAATCTACTAACCGGATAGTTTATTTTTAAATTAATGTATTTCTTCGTTAAAGAAGAATTATTCGTATTGCATATAATTTCTTATAATTAAAATCACTCTTTTTCATTCATTAATTTTAAGTATTTTAAGATTTGTTTTATTTAAATTGAGATTATTATAGATATAAATTCGGTATAATCGTCCATTTTTAATTCACAAAATTAAAACGAGAATAAAACTTGTAAAAGTATAATTATATTATAAATATAAATACCGTATAATCGTGTATTTAAAATTGACTATATTAAAGCAAAAATAAAACTTTTAAAAGTATAATTATATTTTTCTTTTAAATAGCGTTTAAAGTGATGTACAATTTTCTTGACGATCAAACAATACATTATTATTCTGCATACGAACTCAACTCATCGATTACTCCGCAATTACAATCTAAACGCTCGAGTCACCGCGAGAAAAGCTAACACAACGCCCCACGCTAATACCGCAATAACAACCATCACAACAAAACCAAAACCAACAATAAATTCAAAGACGATGCTCACGAGCGGTGTTACATCGTAGAGGAGGATCCGCGGCACGGGTAATCGGTGAAATTGCGCGACGTCGTCGTCACACTTACGAGTATACCACAAGTGAAGAGCGCGAGAAGAGAAGACTAATGAATAAGCGCTTTTTTTTATACGTGGCGCGCGAACAAGCGCGCGCCGGCTTTTAAAACTCTCGATTAAGCCGCTTTCTTTGTGTCAGCGAGTTTATTGAGGTCTATTGTAGAGCGGGAGCGACACGGCGAGCGCGATAGCGGATCAAATTTGAAGTTCGGTTTTGTTATTAATTGGGCTTCGCGTCTGACAACGCGCGGCCCGTAAGTACAACGATCGAATCAGCCGCGAGTGAATGAAGTTTAATTAAATGTGTGTATACAGCGATGCGACGCGATTTAGGATGATGCTTTATTTTGGGTTTTGTAATTGTAAAGTTGTTTGTAAAGTTGATTGTTTTGTATATTAGCTTGTGAACAATATTTGTTATCTTTGTTGGGACGTGTTGTCAGTATAAATATAAAGTATAGTATGTATTTTAAATATTAATAAATGGTGATTGTGTTGGTTACAAAATATGAAATCGATAAAGATGTAAATAAGGCTCGTTTTTCAATCTTCTTTTTTATATTTACAATGAAAAACAAGTATTAAATTGTATGTTTTTCATTCACTTGAAACAGTTTTGCGCGATATATTTTACAAAATCAAGGTTAGACAATGTGCAATAACGATAAAGCTGACGCAAGCAAATATGGATATTTCCAGGCTCTCTTGAAAATTAAGTGTTTTTAAATGAACTTGAAATTATAAGATTATAGAATTGATTCTTTAGTCTAAATAAATTTTAAGCTAAAAATAGTTTCGCTAATAAGAAAAATAGATCTTCTAAATTACATCCTCAACAAACAACGACAATCACCTCCAAAAAGCACCAATATCCCAAACAACCCGATTCCTCCGAAAAGCCTCCACAGACAAACGCGCTCTAGCACGCGAACGCAACAACTACATACAGGCGCGAAAATAGGCACGCTCGGTAGCGCGCAATAAATCGCAAAAATGAAACGAGCCTGCGCGTCGGGCTTCTCGCGCGCGCGTCGTTTCCGCGTAAGCAAAATAGCCGGAGAGCTTGTTACACACTATGTGCTCGCCTGCGCGGTCCGATGTATTTCCGAGAAACGTATTATTGTATACACACAGAGGCTGACCTGAAAATGCGATCAGACGTGGCGCGGCAGTGCGCGCGACGCGGCCGACAATATTATCGAGACAGGGGAGAGCGCGCAACACTTTCGCTAAATGGTCCTCGAAGGTTATACTAATACGTGTATCGGCATTTGAATACAGTGGATAATGGGTTTCTTTGGTGGGGTGATACAGTGTTATGAGGTGCGTGAGTATTGATAGAGCTGTGTACTGTCGGGATGTAGTTTTGCGTGGATGAACGAATCGTGCATTTTAAATTAGATGTGACGCGTTACGATTCATTAGTAATGGTTGTACTTCTAATATAGCATTGAAACGAGTGATGGGATTGTTAAACTAGTTTCTGTAACTATTTTTTAATGATTTATATCGAAATCTTCAATTTCGGAACTAAAATTTATCATGGGAATACCAGATTTATTGATTTAATGTGACATAACACTTTACATAAGCATACAATTTTATTTAACATAAGTTATGGCTGTAAACCTTACCAAAACTAACCATCGTTAAAAAAATACAGTTAGGTAAGAAGGCTCCAGAAACTCATCGACTCTGATCGACAAGTATGCAAAGAACGTTTCTCTAAAATTTATAATGTAATACATGCAAATAATGTAAATATTTTAGCACCAAACTCAACAAATCTCGAATAAAAAAAAACTACAAATCTTTTCATAACCATTCACCAAAACTCCGCACGTCATCGCATTTAAAATTCATCGTCACCCAGAGTTCATCACTCCCCTGTCCTTACCAAAGGAAACAAAAATCACAAAATAAAGAATAAAAATCATTCCTCCGCCACAAAGCAATCCTATTCTCTTCGCCTATCCGACTATGCCAACGCACTCGCGACTTTTCCCTCTCGTGCACAAACTCGCGCTCGGCGCGATTTTCCTCTCTCGCGGCTCGCGCAAACCGGCCTCTTTTGAGGTCAGGGCAAAGCCGATACGACGGCGTATACTGCCCGGCCGCAGTCCGCGAGATCCTTGTTACGTCCCGCGTATACGCGCACTCGCGCTCGCGACCAAGGAGCCTCCTTTGAGGAGCTCGGCGACCTTCTCGTTATACAGTATAGCAGCGTCAGATCGGCGATCCTTGCACTGCACTGGCGTCGATATGCTGCGTTGGTGCTGCGAGGTTGCGTTATCGCTCGATGGATATTTCTTTTCACTTTTTCTTTTGGATTTTTGGTGTTTTGGAGGTAGAGGAGTTGGTTGATGTAGATGGAAGAGTTATGGTGGAAGGTAATTGGTTCAGATGGTTAGCTTATTAATTTTTAGGTAAATTTGGTAGCTAAAAATTAACTAGAATATAACTAATATGTGACTGATTTCTAGTTAAAATTTTAGTTGAGAGTTTATATTAGTTGTTAAGGTGAAGGCAAAGTAGGAACTTTTTTTATCGGTCGGTAGTGTAGTTGTAGTATTAACAGTTGAATTTTTTATAAACGATTTCGATTAACTTTGATTTAACCACAATTAATCAAATAAATTAGCTAGAAATTAGTTAAAGAGCGTGTTGGTTTTCCAGTATTCCAGCTAATTCATTAAGAAGAAATAAGTTTATTTGTAAAAAGTCTGCTAATTTCTGTCTAAATTATCACTATAAGGTGATGCAGAGCAATGATGGTGGATGGTGTTGAGAGACTTTGGTGTACTTTGTTATGTAGTTATCAGTTAAGAAAATGCTATATACAAGAGAATATGTATTCAGTATCTGTATATTTTTGCAATAAAGACTAAGTCAATTAAAAATAAAATTTTTTATGTTTTTGGTATAATATAAAGTAAAGAAGTAACGAAAACCTACTCAAACGAAAAAGGCAGTTAGTTATATTCAACCTACCCTGGTAGAAATCTAATCTGGTCTCTAGCCAGATATTAGCTAGATTTTTTAAATCTGCTTTAATTTTGGTTAAGGAATTAGCTAGAAAATAGTTAAAAACGACATGTTTTTTTAGCTAATTTCTAGCTAAAATGTGCTTAATTGTCTAATTAATATTAAATTGATAAAATAAGTAATTTATATATTGATTAATAATGGAAATAATAATAGTTTAATAAAAATCAAAATAATAAGCACTTTTAATCATACTGTATCAAGTATTTATTTATTAAACTGAAGTTTAAAATGTACATTAAATTTCTAGTAGTATTGGAAGTTAAGTTGTTTGTTTACATAATAACGCATGCATCTGAAAAGTATTATTTACGTAAAAAGTACCAAAGATCCGAGTAAAATTGAAGTGTTTTTATTAACGAAATACATATTATAAATAATATTAAACATTCAGGCATCATAAATAGTGGACTTTAAAAACAATCTTAGTAACAGAATCACGTATAAGTTTTGAAGAATTTTTGGAGAAACAATATTTGCGATAAACAAATATTTGTAACGTTACATTAAAGTTTTATTACAACAATAAATTATTTTTGACATCAATTACAAAATTTATATTGACAAGTATGACTAATTTTCGGAAGGAAAATAATTAATTATCAAATACTTTTAGTATTACATAATACGCACATGTCTATATATTCTTAAATTGTGATTAGTTGTAACAATATTTATATTGATGTAATGCTATATTGAACACTCAATAAAGTAGGTGAATCATTAAAAACTAATAAATCGTAGAAGCAAAATATAATTAGGTTAGATTTGCAGTAAAAATTCGTATTTGTTTAAAACATATTCTTAACCAGATTCTAGCCAGATATTAGCTATAATCTGGCTTATTGATAGCTTATTACTATGGCTAATAATTAATAAACTAACCAGACATTCTAGCTAACTTTCTACCAGGGTATTTTCGGAAGTCTTACCATGCCTGGTTGATTCTACTGAAAGTTTGCTACTGACATTATGCAATCGATTTCGACCGCGTTTTGCGCAGTGGTAAAAGTATCGACATTTTTTAAATAATTCATCGATATTTATGATACAACCAATGCTACGGATTACATAAGTTTCCTCTTGAGGTCAAAATACCTATCTGCCAGGTTATCGTAACACTTTCTTACCGAAATTTCATTTCAGCGAGATCGAGACATTTCTTTTTATTTTGATGTTTCATTTGATGAAATTTAATATTATCGTATTTATAATTTTTGTACATTCAATATTATATAATGATAAACAATATATTACAAATATTATACTAAAGTCATTATTACTGAAGATTTACAACAGATTTTTTTATCTTTAGTAATAAGCAAAAACTTATATTCTTACAACACATGAAACCTTGAAATGTAATTTATACTGGCCCACGCCAGTTTTCTACCTGAAAAGTTAGGGTCTTTGACACTCGCGGACAAAGTGAAATTTTCCTTTCGAAAAATTTAG
Organism: Gastracanthus pulcherrimus; assembly: GCA_949152435.1. Classification (NCBI taxonomy): domain Eukaryota; kingdom Metazoa; phylum Arthropoda; class Insecta; order Hymenoptera; family Pteromalidae; genus Gastracanthus; species Gastracanthus pulcherrimus. The sequence continues at coordinate 157,239,397 of OX424575.1, read as the reverse complement.
AGAGTATATTCCCGATCACCGGCGCTCATCGCGCATGAACGTTATATGCAGACGCGCGTATATAATATCCGCTGTCCAAGAATCATAAGCGTTAAGCAACGGCGAGCCATTAATTATGCAGCTTTTTACGAGTGAAATTATTTATCCGACTATAGTTTTATAACGAGGAGGAAGAACTAGCGAAGTGTTGGCATTTTTTTAAGCAGCAGGAGTTCGATATTAATCATAATTATGATTTTTTTTTAAGTCATTGTAATTAAATTGCCTTATTATAGATACACAGTACTTAAGAACACATCTCTGAAGACTTTTTATTAACTTTCAAGTTTACTTCTTCAGCTGAAACAAATAGTTTAGGTACATGTCAAAAATTAGTAGCAAACAACTAGTAGAATACGACATATTAAAAGTTATAATTATATTAATTATATAAGTAACCATTAAGAGAATACTTAATTTTGAAAACATAAGGATAGAAGATGATTGATTCTTTACAAATTAAGATGACATTATCTTCTTTACAAAAGTTTTAAAAGTATTTAATAATGAGTTTTGCTTAAATGAAAGTTATTTAGAACGCTTTAAAAAAAGATAATTCATCTATATACCAAATTTTCAAAGTAAACTCGTATCTACTCCTTTAGTTTAAAAATATTTATACCTTTATTTTAACTAAACGTGAGAGTCCTTACATTGTACAAAAATTTTTGCAACAAAAATACTTTCATACCTAAATTTATATCTACATATAAACCAAACTAAATTCTTGCCTCTCACCACTTACATGCAGCTCTAAAACATCCTTCGATAAACAGTCACATCCACCCAAAAATCCGCAAATCACGCAGCACATGACGCGCCAATCTTCGTCAAGCCTCCCACCACTCTCTCCCCGCGAAAACCCGAAATCCATCCCATACCCGCGTGTGTGCCCATGACCGTGCGTCTCTCACGCCTCTCTCACCGTGTAATCTCGCATCTCGGGTCTCCCCTTCCCAACATCCAGCAGCACCTCCCGTGCACCCACAAAAAAGTGAATGTCAACGCCCGCTGACCGTGGACCTCTCCCACACACACATATCCCCGTGCACCTACACACACGCGCGCGCGTTAATTGTTCACACATGGAGGAAGCTCAGCAGAGCGCGCGCTCGCGGAGGCGCAGAAGGTGAAAGTTTTTCGGTTATCGAACGCTCGCTCGGTCGGCCCGCGGCACCGTGGCCTAGACCGTGCAGCGGCAGGACGTACTATATGCTTGCCGGGCTCATCCCGGAGCGCGCGCGCGGAGGAGGAGGAGGAGTGGTAGTATATACAGCGGAGCCGTAGCGCAGGAGGCTCCGTGTACACGGCACTTTCTCTTTTGCGAGCGTGCACAACGCGGCAGGAGAACACGTGTGGGGAAGTGGCCGGAGACGCGGCGGGACCGGAAAAAAAGCGAGAGTGAGCGTGGGAGGAGGAGGAGGAGGAGGTTGGGTGTCTTCGGGCGAAGGAGTGCAGCTTTTCTTTTGTTGGGAGAGATGATGATGGGGTATCGTGGGGGGATGCGCGGGATTTTTTGAGATGGGGCGGAGGTGGAAGTTGTTGTGTGGAATTTTATGTGGTGTTTCTTATGTTATTTTAAGTGTGTATAAAGGGAAGGAGGAACTCTGTATTTCGTAAAAATACTAGACAAATAGTTAAAGTACCTACTCGAATAGTATGGAAATTTTAATTTGTTCTAATTAATACTTTATTCAATTTAGTTTGAAAATATTTATAGACTATACAACGTAGGAATGCAAATATTGATTTATTTTAAGTGGTTCATATAAATGAACCAATCGATGGAAGTGGAATACCTTTTACAAATCTCTGTTTCGGTTGCAACTTGTTTAATTTTATAAATTCAATGAATGTTAAAATGTATCCCCATCGTGACCCACATGAAGTAAAATTCTGTATGACTTACAGAACTTACCCCCAAAGTAAGCAGAGTTGTTATCTGTTTAAACTGATAAATTTAAGAGTGTTCTAAATATAGCTATAATAGTGAATGTTGAAAAAATAAGACCAGAAAATCCAAACCTAAACCAACACTGAAACTAAAAGTGAAACAAGAACAAACCAAAAGCATAGTCAAAATCTTTAAAGAACTGCTCTGTAGAGCTAAATTTTAAACTCCTCCGTGGAAACGCTCAAACTCATTATACAAGATGATTTTGCAACAATTTTGGATTTCTGTTAGCCCATTCTTGGTTTTAATGTTGGTATTGGTATAGTTTTTCATTTCAACGATTTAGTTTATAAATTATCACTTTTGGAGTACTTTTTAGAGGAAGATTTTGACCGCTATGGCTAACAACCCAGTAAAAGAAAACAATTAAAATCCCACCAAATTACTCTCCAAAACTTCATGAACTAAATTTTACTTAAAAAATGTATAAAGCATAGTCACTTGCAGTGCAATGCATTTTAAGTCAGATTACCACTCCAAAAATTTTAGAGAATATTGTCGCTTACTCTCATTTACATTCCCGTTTTAAAACTTGCAAGCACCTCTGTACTCCTTACAAAATAATTCATAACTTTGGTATTATGTTTAACAATAAATTGAATTTTGAATGTTAATATATTTGTGCAACATTGAAAATCATTTCGGTGTCTAAAATTACACTCTACTTGCGTATTATTTTCGTAAATGTTTAAAAGTTATGAGTGAAATTACACCACCTCAGAAGAAGAAAAAATGGAACCGACCTCTCTCTGAGTGAATAATCACTCTAGGTCAGTCAATAATTACTCAATGAAGGGTAAATGTTTCACTAAAAATCCTGAGTAAAATCCATTAGTTTTTTTATATTAAACAATTCACCTTTTACTAAACGATTATATATGAAAAAAGCTCTAAAGTTGGGTATTATTTCGTACCCTCAGCTGAAGTCCAATAACCCTCCGAATTTCAGTTGAGGGTTCCAAATAATCTTCCCACCAAGAGAGCTTCCTGCAATCCTTTCCTTCCAAGTAACGAAATTTCCCTCAAAACTTTTAAACACACAAGGCGACTACTAGCCAACCACCCCACGCCTCCCAAAAAAACCTCTGCACCCAACCACCCAAATCCCACCTCCCTCCCAAAGCACACATGCACCCAACATGCACCCATCGCGCATAGCTGCATCCGCAGCTCGCAAGTGCATCGCTCTCTCTCTCTCTCCCTCCTCTACCTATCCTAGACCACCAGACCCACCACCAACTATCTTCCCCACCTTCTCTCTCTCTCTCTCTCTCTCTCTCTCACCCTGCTCGTCCGACCCTGGCGAACGGCGCGCCGCGTCGCGCGCACAGCACCGAGTCCACCCACCTCCCCGTGCGCCGACGAGAAACGCTCCTCTCTCTCTCTCTCCCCCTCCTACCCGCGGCTCTAGCTGCTTCTGCACGCTGCACCCGGGCGCTCGCTCGCTCGCTCTCGGCGAAGCTGGCGCTGGCGCTCCGCGCGTGCAGCGGCAGTGCCGCCGTCGGGCACCGGCGCAACAAGCCCCCAGTCGTCGCCCTACTTCGGCGGGAGCAGCGCGCCGATCGCTCTCCTCTCTAAACTCACTCACTCTCTCTCTCCAAGTCCGGGGGGGCAGTGCGCGCGTACACCGACGGCGAACCCTCGTGGCGAACGCGAGGACGCGAGAATCCTAGATTCGCAATAGCGGACGTGTGCGCGCGTGGTTACGCGGGTACCAGGAGAGGAGAGGACAGTTCACGGCACGAACGAGAGATAAGAGGGAAGGAAGGAAGAGGCGAGATTCGAGTTGAAGGGCGCCGTGCGGGGTTCACTGCCTTCTTGACCGACGTACAAGCTTATTGTACCTCTGCGTTGCGACTGAGTTTGCTTGGACGCTGCTACCCTCTGCTTCAACGCGAGTGCAGGAACGACATCGAAGTTATACGAGAGAATGCTGATCTCTCGATATCTTAAGCACTGCCACACTCTGTACTTCATATTATTACGTATACGACTGATTTAGTGTTTTTCTCTTTATGTCTCTCGAGTATACTCGATGTCGATGAACTTGGCGCTTTAACGGAGGAGAGATACAAGACGTCGCACGCCAGTTATACACGTTACGACACTGCCACTCGACGACTCGACTTTGCGGAGTGAAAGTTTCTCGAGCTTCGCCCGTTTCTTCTTCTTCTTCTTCTTCATCTTCATCTTCGCTTTTTTTTTCTTCCGACTGATCTGCCGCGGCACGAGCGACCGGCCGAGAGAATCTTTTTCGACGAGAGAAGACTGCTATATACGTATTGCATGTACTCTGCAATAATTTTTTTTTGTTGCGCCGCACCGACGGCTGTGTAGTTATACTCGAGCAAGACTGCTGTTGCTGTTGATTTAGGAGGATTTTTTGCCCCGGAGGAGCATTTTCGAGTGCGTGGGAGGAGGAGGAGCAGAGCCGTGCGCGGTAGAAAGTTGTGTATCCTTTTTTTTTCGCTGTGTTGCGGATGGAGGTTTTCGTCTGTGAACAAAGAGCGTGGATATCTGTATTGCGAAAGGCCACGTTTATAGTTCTGTGAGTTTCGCGAAGAGTGCGAGCATGAACAGTGACAGTTACAAGGAGTGCATCAAACTTATCCCACTGCCTATTTCTACAGTGTCTTCTCGAGCCGATTGAAGTGCATTTCCAATACAAAAATACATACTCATCTCGATAAAACTTGTATCGAAACCTCGAAGAACGTAAAAATTCATCAACATCTCTCTCTCTGAGAAACCAAAACCACGAAAAACTCTTGAAAAAAACGAAAAACCACTCCCAGCACTGCCAGCGAGAATCTCACTCTGCATTCGCCAGCCGTGCACACACCGCCACAGCAAAAGGCGGAAGTACAGGCGCTGGCAAAGTAAAAGCTTCGGGCGCGCAAGCACGCAAGCGAGACGCGGATAGACACAGAGAGAGAGAGAGAGTCGGAGGTGGGGGAGCTTAAAGTGCGTCGCCGTGTGCAGCAGCAGAGGAGGAGGGAGAGAGCGCAGAGCACCGTGCAAGAGAGAGAGAGAGAGAGAGAGTTGGTCGCTCGATAGAGGCGACAAGGTGCATCGCACTCTGGGCGGCCAGAGCGCGTGCATATCTATCTATCTCTCGGTGCAGAGTTGAGAAGAGCGCGACTGTTGACTGTTTACGGGGTGAGAGATATATATACATGTATCGACGAGTCGGTTGACCTACATATACGCATACGTATACGTACGCGTAAAGTGTGGTTGATTTTGGAAGAATGTAAATGATAGAGGAGAGGATAAAACGTTGATGGGTGGATAAGAGAAGAAGCTGGAGCGGAAAGTGAATTTTATTTGAAGGGGGAGAAGATAGAGAGAGAAGGAAGTGAAAATCGCGAATGAGTGATGTGAAGTCGACTGGTGCGCTGCCGCCCGGGTGAAATCGAAAGTGCAGGGAACTCGCCGCGCGCGGGAGGCGGGCGGTGAAAGAGAGAGAGAGAGATAGAGAAACCAGTGAACTATGGAATACTTGTTTCGTTCTTGTTGCTTGCTTGTTTTTTATCTACCCGCGCTCGCGTAACGGAACGCGGCGCGCGTAACTCGTACGGTGATTCTCTCATCATCGTGGAAGACGATTTTATCGTTGCAGGAAGAGAAGCTGTTTTATTGTGCGTTGATGATGAAGTCGCGAGGTTAATCGATATCTCGATCGTAATGTTGAGTGCAAAAGTTAGATGAAATATCCATTGTTGAAAATTAAAAAGTTTTAAAAGTGTTATTAATAAGATGTACGAGAACTGAAGATGAAGTTACAAAGATAAGATCTTTACGGTGCATTTAAAGCCTTCGTATTCAAAACGTAGTTATGAAACAAAAAGCATAGTGAATACAAAATATTTTACTAAGATTTAAGCGTTTAACGCAAAGAGTATATATATTATGCCTAAACCAAAACCGAACACTAGCTAAAGCCACGTGTATCCGAGATACGCGTCTCAAGAATTCTCACGAGGGATCACTCGCCAAATGCATTCTTAGCATTTAACCGAAGAAAAAAGGGAAAACAAGCCGGAATTCACCGCATCGAAGCACAATCCAATCCTCCAAAGAAAAGAAAAGAAAGAGCGATATACGGAGGGTCGGCGGGCGCGCGAGCGCGGAGGATGCGGCGCGGCCGACCGTTATCGCCGCCACAAAGGCCGCTGCTAACCCACTTCGCCCTTCGGCCCTTCTGCTTTCCTTCCGGCCGAGGCGGCGCGAGCGCCATGGACGCGGCGTTATTCCGCGAGGGCGAGCAGCGAGAGGAGGCTTCGCCCTGAGAGAAAGTGATCGGACCGGAGGAGGAGGAGGAGGAAGGGATTCGCGTTTCTTCGCAGCAGCTGGCCGGCTGACGTTTTCGTGTTTTGGATGGTTTAAGCAGAAAAAGATGTGAGTTTCGCTGTGATTGGTACTTGTGTTATAGGGTGGCTTGGGAGGGGTTAGGGGATTTTAATGGTTGTTGGTTTGCTTGTTTGTTTGATTGTTTGTTGGTTTTTATTTGTTTATTTAGGATTTTGATGCAGAACATGGAGCCTAGATGCATATTAATGATTTATTGCAGAGCTTATGTTGCATTTTGGAACCTTAGTAATTGAAATTCCTTTTGAAAATTTACAAAATACTCGTATATCAAATAGCAATTTGAATAATTTTGGTAGAGTAATAAATTCATTTTATAATAAATAAATAATTTCTATAATTAAATAAATCAAATTATGATGTAATTCATTTTTAAACGATCATATATCGACGTCCACGAAGAACTACGTATTTTTGGAAATCTGAAATATTCTAGTCTTCTTAAGGGACTTCGATATAATTTTATGTCAGTTTAAAAATTTTTCTTATTTATGAAATTCCAAGTGCGATTATTACGAAAAACCGTAAAAATTTTAAAGAGTGTTTTTGGCAAAGTACTTTTAGAAACCATTTTTAAAGGTTGGAATATAATTATTACGCTAGGATTTGTATTGTGTCATCACTCGTATTATATTTATGCATATCTTATATTTATTTAAAATATTATCTAGTTTTAAAGGAATACTATAAAATTCACATTTTGTTATATACAAAAACAAATGTGGATTTTTCAAAAACCTTCTAAAGACGACAGTGACTAATAAATATAAGACTACTATATATATCGTGAATTTACGATTATACTATATAGCTATATATATATATCAATATTCTCGCTTATATTTTCTATCGTGAGATAAGAGAAATATCAATAATTAATAAACAATAATCTACGGAATATATAATTTGTTGTATCAATTTATTGATTATTGGACATAAATTAAATAATTAATATAACCACTTCGTTACAAAATAATTGCCGTCGTATTATTCAATTAATTAATTAAACAACAGTCTTACCCAAATAAGCCACTGCGTACATAAAAAAAAAGGTTTTTCTAGCCAATTTCTACAATGCGCGCTATTTTTAACCACGCTAATTACGTCCAGACGTTCAAAAATACACCACAAAAAAACATAAATTTCTCAAACCTGCGAAATTATTCCTCCATTAAACTGCATATATTAAGCCATCCTGCAGAATCTGCTAACTTTTTCTCGCTTCATACACATACGCCACTTACAGTGCAAACGTCAACTCCCGTCAAACACGCCTAGAATCTTATACTGAAACAACTTTTTGGATTCCATATAATTGATTTAAAAGAATATTATTTATTCAAATTAAATACATATTTATTTGAATTAAAGAAATCCTTGTTTGATTCAAAATATAATTTTTTCTATGGAGTGTTGAGCAAAAAGTATACACTTAAATCAAATAAAATTTCTTTGTGATGAATACATATTTTATGGAATGACTAATTTAAGTCGATTAAAGATTAATATTAAAGCGATTTTAATCTATTTAAATTTATAATTCTATAAAGAAAAACGACTATTTTTTACTTAAGAACTACTTATTTAACCTGAATATATATTCAGTTAAATTGAAAAACTCAATACCAAAGAAATTTTTTCGAATACACCCACAGATAAACAACAAAACTCCCTCGGACCCACAGCACTCGCCCTAACTAACCAAAATAAAAGACTAAAGAAAGAAAGAAAGAAAGAAAGACTCAACGATTTAATGGCATGCGCGAATCACCGGACTGGATCTCTCGGGGCCGTATACACAGCCGCCATCAGTGCGCAGGCAGCGAAAGGTCTAGGTCGCGCGTGCGCGCGAGCGGCCTTCCGCGTAGCATAATCTCTATCTCTCTCTTTCCGTCTCGCTCGCCGAAAATCGCAGGCGCGGGCAAAATTTGCTTAACGAATTCGCGCGTCGTCGAAGGACGCGTTGCGCGCGCGGAGCCGAGCGCCAGGCATGGGAGGCGACGAGGAAGAAACTTCGACGCAAGGACAGGCGATGCGCGCGCGCGCGCGGAGACTAGGAGGCTTCTTTCTTTCTTTTCGTCTTTAGGACGAGTGCACCGTGATTTGGAAGTAGTGGCGGAGGAATTTGAGGAGGTTGGCGAGCTGGGGAGTTTTGGTTGAGGTGAATTCATTCGGAGTGGTTTGGTCAGTTGAATTTGTGGTTTTCTGTTCTTTTGGAAGAATTAAAGAAAAAGTTAGCTACGATAATAGTGGCTCCTGAACTAGGTGGAAAGAGAGTGGTATTGATTGAAATTTTGACAAAATTGTAGATACTTTAGTTAATTATGAGTACGTATACGCAGAATTTTAAAGTAGATCCCTGTTCTTAAAGTTACGATAGAAATCCCGTAATCCATTATTAATTTGCTACGGACTCATATGTTTATTGTTTTAATTAGTATTCATATATTTTTAAAGTGGTAACTGTTAAAAATATATAATTAAATGCTAAGGAAAATCGAAGTATGCAAATAAAATGATGTATCGCTGAACAATTTACAAGCAGATTATCAATATAGGATAGCGCACCGGTAGTCAACTAGCCTGTATAGTAGTCGACTATTTTATTTATAATATTTAAAGAATAATAAAAAATGCCGACCACAAGGGTGCTTACCCCGGTATGTGATAATAAGAAATATAATATAATATAATGTGTATATCAAAAATTTGAATTCAATACAACACTATAAAGAATAAGTTCATTATACTTTTTCAAAATTTTAGAAAATAATAATTATGCTGAAGATAGAAAAAACGATTTAGGACCCTTCTGAAGGCTCTTTGTCTCTTAAGGGAAGAAGCTAGAGAAAAAAAAATCTGTTAAACATTGACAAATATATTTTTTCGTTTTTTGTATATAATAATACGTAAAAAGAACATATTTGCACTAGTTAAAATTCCCTTAAACCACCTTTGAAATCTCAGAACAGCCAGAAAACCTTCAAAAGATGGACATTATTTTGATTATCGTTTTGCTCAACAGGCATTGGTAAATGTTGAGCAGCTTGAATGTGTGTATTTTTTTAAGCAAAACTTAGAAATCTATGTTTCAATATTATTTTATTTTTGTTTCTAAAAAAATTATTCAGCTAAATTAAATTTTTAATTTTTTATTTTCACAAAAATCATGTATTTTATTATAATTATTATAGAGCCAAAATTTATATTTAAACTTTTATCAATAGGTCTCAAAATAGATTTATAAAACATGTATTTAAAAAGCAGATTACCATACATTTAAAACATAAAAATAAAATCTGGTGCGCAAAACGCCACTGGAAGTTATGAAAATAAAGAATTGAGAAAAATGACTAGGGTAAAATATAAGCAATAATTAAATAAAAGTAAATTCTTAATTGTTTATGATTCCTTTTTGTTTTGTGAGGTAAATTTTTTTTGTCCACAACTGACAGAGGGTTTTGACTTTTACTGATGTACAGCCTTGCTTAGGGCGCATATATTTAACTCGTTTTGTCACGCAAATGTTGAAAAACATTGTATTTTAGATAAAAACGAAAATATTTAAAAAATATAAATCAGCTTAAAGCAGTCAAATTTTTCTTCGAAACCTCTTTCATTATTAATAAAAAAGGTTAAGAATTAGTATAAAAAAATAAAAATAAAATCGGAGTTTTTACCAAAAACCTGTATCTTCTTTCCTTAATGCAGGATTTACCTTAAGCAGAATAATATTAGATAGTAACAAATCAATAATAAAATACAAATAGTTTACAATTTTATCAATTCGTATATTTTATTTATGTATAAAATCTTTAGATTTGAATAATTATAGAATCGAATAGTATATAGATATTTTGAATAATTATGAACAAGATTGAAATCTTGTCTTTCGCATGATACTGATAAGTTAATAATTCAAAAATGCCTATTTGATAGAAACATTGTATAGAACTTAAAGATTTAGATTAAACAAAACTTTATTTGTAAATAAATTACAAAAGAAGCGGGGTATATAAATATGTACATAATTTATAAAATTAACTATAAAATAATATATGGATCTTATATATGCATTCACCCCTTTTATTTCTCAATCTATTTTTAGTGAATTTAACTTATTTTACTAAAATTTAATTAGTTTTTCGATAATAATATCAAGTCCCTTTTCGAAAATTGATTTTACATGAGTCTGAATTACTAAGATAAACCTAAATTTATTTTTGACTACTCGTAAAAAATATTGGAAGCTTCCATCGGCCCTATTTTAAAGTAAATCTTCAATATTTATAACAGCAAGAGCATAACTCAATAATAATAAACCTTGTAGCACATAATAAGTATAATATACACCGAAGCACTATATTTTACCAATTGACTATATTTTCTGACGCACTTCGAAACCTTCCATAAATTGTATTCCTCTTAAAAGTTTCTATGATAAATAGGTTTGAATGCAAGAAATCCGAAACTGTTTTTTATATTTTTTTCTAATATCTGCTTACAGAAAATATATTTAGTATATACATTACCAGTAGAAAAAAAACATAATAAAAACGTTATCAGTGTTTTTTTCACTCTTTTTTAGAGTAAAACGCTTGACATTTATAAAAATATTAAGTTTTGTACGCTCGAACATGCGAGTCATAAATCATCTTTTATAGTATGTATGTCTTTATTGATGGTACGGATTCTAATATTTCCAACGCTATTTCCAAGCTACTTGAAAACCAATTTTATTACGCCAATACATAACAAAAACTGCCAGTTCAATGTTAAACTGCACCTTAAACTTCAGAACCCAACAACAAGACCGTAAACCTTGTCTATCGAATTTCCATCTACCACCGAAAAATGAAATACCGAGGCGCCCGCGTTAAGCACATTCCGTCAAACCCCACTGCCACGCATAATAACTCCCTAAATAGAGTACACACCTGAAGTGACCATAGGTCAACGCTTGCGCACTTGGTGCGAGGTGTTCTACCTTATAGCGCGATCATAAAATGTGTTTATAGGCGCGGACCGTCAATCCGCGAGGAATGTCATTGCGCTAGCTTTTTTCCTTCTCCAGTTACGTAAAGTTTAGAGAATAGATCAGTATGTAAAGTGGCGGTAGGCCTAGAAACGTCGCTCGTATCTTATAAACACGTCAAAAACAGAGACTTTGTTCGAGGAGATAGATAGGCGTATATCGCGTTGATTCGCTTTGACTGTGAGGTTTAAGTATGTACCGAAAATGTTGAGGGTTGATTGATTAGTGCTTTATTCATTGAGTATGTTATAGTTGACTATTTCTAAAATTGTATTAATAAAAGAATGAATATTTCAAATTTTAAATTGATTTGCAGACGAACTTTTATTTAAATTCTACATAGTCATCGTTTAATAATTGATTGACGCTAGAGTCTTTTTTCCGAATATTTGTATATGCAAATAGTCATAAACATGCATTAATTAAAATGATAGAATATGAATAAAAAAGCTGATTACATCATTACTGTTTAATTACATTACATTAAAAGCAATAAGTTAATATATTACAATGTATAATGTATAAGCTTCAAAAAAATTAATTTCGTTTCAAAATTTGTGATTATAATGTTCTGTATTATGTTGCAAATACATTTAAAAGCATTGTCTTTTGGTGGATTCACAAAAAAAGATTGATATTTCACTTTATACACGGTCGGGTACAGGGTCAACATTGTTACAAAAAAAATATTGCGTGGCAAGTAAGTAAGTAGTAAGACGAAATAAATGTATTTATTATTGCTTTTTTTATTTTCCGGTAGTTCTAAAGTCTTAATTCGTTAAGTTTGATTGACGTATAAGGAACTGAATCAAGCAGGAATTTTTTACTATTTACAGTATGATCAAGAAAAATACGTAAGCTTTTATATTACGCACATGACGTCACTCTTTCAAATGTTAATTTGTCCTATTGCTACTCCTATTTTCAAATTCACACCGCCTCTTAGATAATAACAGTTGTACATAGATCAACTATTTTTACAATCCCTAAATTAAACTAAACGAACTACATAAAAGAAAAATCACAGTAGACCCATGAAAATTGCATCCTCCCGACCGACAGCAGACGAAGCTTCATAAAATATTATCCAACCCCAATCGCGTATCGGCAAATTTTCAAACGAAGAAAAAAAGAAGACAGTCGAGAAGATATAATATTTTGCGTTGACGTCATCGAAAGCGAGCGGCTTGCAAATACGTATATATAGAAAAGCGCGCAACGACCTCAGATGCAGTCGATGCACGGTGAGAGGCTGCACAGTGTCGCGGTTGCAGCCGAGCTATTCTGGCGGATGAGCGCGCGCTCGCGCGGTGGTGGTAGACGCCAACGTCGTCGGCCTGACGTTCCAATCTAGCGTGATACGCTGAATGTTTTATATACTCTTTGCGACTCTTTGTTTGCTATTGCTGTAGGTTTATTACGCTTACGGCTGGTGGTTTCTGTATTGTAACGGAACGCGAGGTTTGATTTCTCTTTTGTAGTGCTGTATCGTGGGTACGAAGGATGATTTCAAGTTTTTAATTTGAGTTGTATATTTTAGTGTTGAACGATTTTCTTTTTTTCAAATTTTGGGTGTTTAAGAGGTTTTTTGGTCGCTGATTATGAGGTACATTTGAATGATTGAAAATAAATGTAATACTTTAAGCCATTTTGAATCATTAATGTTCGTAATCGCCAATTTCAGTAATCTATTATCATATATTAGCAAGTTATCGTGTAAATATTCTAATGAGTTCCGAACAATAACAATCTGTGTAAATAGGTAATATTTTTCAAGATTTGTTTATTTATAGTACGGTTACAAAATCGATTTGTTCAAATACTTCATCATCCTATATCCCAAGTACACCTAAGTGCATAACACTTCCAGGTCGAAAATGTTAAAACATCGATGTAAATAATTAAAATAAAAGTATTAAATGAAATATACTTAGCATACACATAAAATACTCTCCATATCAATACACGTTTATAGTTTCAGATTCTCAAGAAAATACAATATCAATTATAAATACATTTATATACAAGAATCATACGTAAGCTCTTCGATTATCTAATCGCTGTATTTAAAAAATCCCAGAATCACTATCGCATCCTCTCAGCGAATAATCAACAAGTTTATACACTCTTCCTGCCACAATCGCTCCGACGCGCGCGTCTTTTCACGCTCGGTGCATCGCGGCCAGCGCGCAGACTCGAGCGCAACGTCGACGTGGTTGAGATAGGTCCGGGCCGCGCGTGCAACGTCACGCCGCAAGCTATATGTGCGCTCGGATCAAACGCATGCACGACAATGCGCCCGTTGCTCTCGTGACGACGCGAATTACGTATACGCCGATCTAAACCTGTATTTATGCGCGATAACTCGGAATATCGGGTTCTCGAGATGCAGTTTTTTAAGAATTAGGAGGTTCGTAACTTTGTGTGTATGATTTTTTATGCTTTTATGCGACAAGATTGTTTATTTGTTGGAGTGAAGAAATTTAGGTTGAAGAACGAGAAATAAACGATAAAAAAGTTTAGTATCGGTCGAGATCTTCATTATTTTATTGGAATATTAATATCAAAGAAGTTTGAGGAAATGCACCTGACAACATTGTTTTTTCAGCCACTTATGTTTTGGTATTTTAAAGACATAGTTCAAAATCGTTTAAAAATATGTAAAGACACATTTTAAGAGAAATTTAAATTGTAGAAGATATAATCTATAGTAATTTTTTTATCGAACATTTCTTTTCCGTGTTTTTATGATGAGTATAAAAAATCTCTAGCATAGGTTAAGCAATATTTCTGATAGACTCAAAGATAAACAGTGCAAATGGCTAAAATAAACATCTTTTGAATAATAAAGTTACTTTTTGCATCATTGTAAAGAGTTCACTTAATAAAACTCCACTCCGCGCCAAAGCCTGTCAAGACTTCCGTTTTCAGCGGGACATTTATTACGTTTGAAAATGTTGCTACAAAAATACGTTCACCTCGGCACGGAGAGTCAGAAAACTCAGAGAGAGAGAGAGAGAGAAACAGAAGGGTAGTAGCAAACAGCAAGAGAGAAACGAAGAAACGTCGCGTAATTAGCCGCGACGCTGGCGAGAGTAGAAACTCGAGCCAACCTTGCTGCGCCTCCGCCTACGTCGCAATATTTATTCTCTCTCTCTCTCTTTCTAGCATCCGTCGCGTATGTAGCTTGTTTATACCGACTCGCGCAGGGATGATATGAAGCTCGAGCTCGTTATCGCGACGACAAAAAGAATGAGCCGTTAGAGGGCTTCGCGTTCATACTATTTTTGGTGTTTTATTTACGCATTTGGTAGGTACTAGAAATGCGTATTGTGGAAAATCGGTGAAATTCGCACGAGGTTATGCAAGGCGGAAAAGCAGGAAATCGCGCATGCAAGATATATACATGGAGAGTATTATGGAAGGTCATTATTTAACGAGGGAAATGTGTAACTGCCCGTGTAACGCATGGTCGTATTGCGCAATGTATATACCAACTTTGTGGTCGTTTTGTGAATTTTCGATATGCAATCAAGTGGATAATTAATTTTAATGATTACAATGAAATTACGTGTAACAACTGACATACATTTTGCTAATTGAATCGAAAAGAAGATACTATATTCGTTGTTGTGAGGCAGGATGTTCTATTCTAATTATTTATAAAAATATACTTGTAAATCATTAATAATACAATTAAGAATATTTAATTCATAGCGTATCATTGTAGACGATATTCTTTATGCATTGTCCAAATGAATGTTCAACATTTCAAACGTCTTGTACATTCTTAATCAGGTACTTAATATATTTAAAATATAAATTATTTTATGAAGATTGTACAAAACACGGCAACGTCGTACAGTAATTTATGTCCGTCTAAAATATCATCTATAATATGCTGATAATAGTATTATTTAATTTTATGAATAATAGAGTTAATTTAAAATATGAATATTTGTATTAAATTTTAACTTAATTAATCAAAGCATCTGTTCATAAAATATCTATTTGAAAAATAAACAATATATAATTTATATTATAAATAAACATTTATTATATATTATAAACTAACTACATAAGTTAAATACATAATTAATTATTTAAATATTCTCAAATCCTTTAGATTTGAAGAAACAACCGTCTATCTCATATAAATATATAAATAATCATATTACCCCCAAAGAGATACTCAAACCATCATTCAACTCAACAAACAGACCATTCCAAACTACCCATCACGACGTCACCCCTCAATACACCCCCAAAATCTCTCCATCCTCTGCGCGACCAGCGCAGCCCAGCATCAGCGTCGTTCGGCAATAAAAGCTGCGCGCAGCGGCGTCCGACTATAACCGGCTAAATCGGCTATATCTACCTATATATCCACGCTCGCGCGTATTAGAGGCCGCGACGCGGAGTCGTTGCGCAGAAGCCGAGAGATAACGGCCTGCGGCGCGCGCACTCTCGCGACCTATGCCAATCTCCGCACTAAATATATCCGACGCCGATCTGCCGCCACACCGTCGTTGCGCGAAAGACATGCATAGTGCTACTGATGTGTCTAGGTATAGAGAAGGCGATGCCAAAATGTGGAGGATATGGGGGGTTGGTAGTTGCGGGACTGGTTGCGGTACTTTGTGTGTATTTTGGAGAGGGATTTGGAGAAGCGAAGGATTGGGGGAATGTTTGTTTGTGATTTTAAGTTTTGACAGGATTGGGATAGATATTATAATTTGTGTATAAATGAAGGTTGTATGAAGGGGTGTGATGAATTTTATACGTAATTGGTACTTTTTTATAACTTAAAATTGTGTATACTGTAATGAAAAGCTTTACAGTTTTTCAGCTACACGTTGTTATATTGAACCGATTTCTCTTGGATTATTTAGTTGAATTAATTTTTGTGAAATTCAAATCAATTTTAAACTCTAATTTTAGATTCGTAATAATTAACAACCTCAAAAACCTTTGTGTGTTCATTCTTGTTTACAAAATTATTTAATGGTTTTCGACCTATTGTTCGGATTCCACTTTGAATTGTAGAACCAGTTATGATTCACACATACGCAGTTCATCTACTACAATCATCAAACGTTATAGGTAGGAATTAATGCATCAGAACTATCGGGAATCAGATCTAATACGAGCTGGTAACATGAGATTGCCTCTCCAAAGTTCAAATGTACTTCGACCTTGGATACGTATAATATCAATTATATTTTTTGTACAAGAACTGCACATTTTTCAAATTTTATTTATTTATAGCGCTCTTACAATCAACAAAAATTAATTTATTCAAATATTTTATACGTTCCTATTATACACATTAGATCACAAATTTCTCAGGTAAAACTGTTAAAGATCGATATAAATAAATAAATGAAAATTTAATTGTAAATAAACCAAATAATCAGCTTGAAACATCGCTGAAAGTTTTTCTAACGTACCTTGTCGATGCGTGTACGCGAACAATGTGTAATACCCGGATCGACTAGACAAGCGCGCGTGTATATATAAAGCGATCGACAATGTCGCCGCTTGCACTCGATTGTGCGTTCAAGGCGTGAACTCGACATTTTGCATGCACGCTTTACAAAGTACGCTCGACTGCGATCGCGTAACGCCCCCAGAGTCAAAATAGGCGCAAGTAAAATGATCGATATTATTCGCATTTTCTAAATTATTGGTTCTAAAATCGTTAAAATTCTATTTACATAATTTTCTAAACTACACGTTAAACACTCGTACGTGATTTTTAAAATGGTCAAATAATAATAGTACATTATGCATCAAGGGAGTAAAGTGGGCAATGTATGCACTGTGTGACGTTGCCGACCGAGCGAAGCGAGGTCGGCATTTCACACAGTGCATGCTTGCCTACTGTACTCCAGAGGTGCGTATACTACTTTTCACCACACCCCCGTAAAGAAATGACTGTACGCATCTCAGCAGGCCGTACAGTACCCCATGCTCTGCCTAGAAGTAAAGTGACTTGTGTACGCGCGACGCGCTGTTTTACCGCTCGAGACGCAGTCGAGAGCGGAAAAAGGCGCATCGCGCATGCGCAAGTCACTTTATTCCCTAGGCAGTCCATGCGGTACTGTACGGCCTGCTGAGAGGGCGTACAGTCAGCACTTTACGCGCAGTGTGGTGAAAACTATATTTACCTACTACTAATAGTGCGAGAATGACTCGCGAATACGACGATTTTATCTAGCCCCCGCACTGCAAAAAAAAGTCATTAAAATTAAACAGCGGCTAAAAATCCTTCCTCTTTCACTGCCACCCAAATCGGCTGCAATAAATATGATTTAAATATCAAGGACTCTCTATCTCTCTCTATCTCTCTCTTTCTGGGCGATTCGCTATCAAAACGCGGGAACTTTTTCTCTCGCTTGCATATCCACGGAATCTCGCACGTCAGAGACCTGTGCCGAGGTGAACGAGCAGGGTCTTCCTTGACCTTAAGGTGGAGTCGTACGAAATTTTTAAGCGACTTTTTCATTGATTTTTTTTTCTTCATGCGAGATGCGATAGAGTTTAAGTGAATGCTTTTTTTGACATAAAAGTGTATGCAACTTTTTATAAGACTACCTACTACGTATTTTTTCAAATGTTTTTTACAGCTAAACGTATTTAGAAACTACGTTTGATTACGCTGTATTTTAGATTTTGACTTAATTAATTGGCAAACTGTTGTATTATAAAATATAGACGTCTAAAAATATAAATATCGTGTAATTTAGTTTTAATAAAATTGCATTCTTGCAACATTTAATAATTTATAATAAGTACACAAATTGTTAGAATGGCTTAAATATCTAAATGTTCGAAGTAATTACAGATTATTTTTCAAGAAGTCAGTATAATTCCAGCTTATTAGCCTATGGGAAGAGAAGACCCGAAGAAAGAAAGAAAGAGCCATCGGTCACATAAATTATCGTCCCCGTGCACTTCCCTAATGATCTCACTGTCTTGCGTAACCTTGACACGCGCCGGTACCGCTGAATTCGGGTGTTTTAAAAAAATTTTACCTACGCCGCCGATTGAATATTTATCCGAAGTCCGCGCTTTTATATTATGCACGCATTGACGGAAAGAATCTTTTTTATTTTATCTCGGGTCCGACGTTGACCGTGAAACTTACCTGATGCGAATGGACTGCTGCTGGTTTTTTATGCTTCGCGAATTTGAGTGATACATTATCGGTGCACGTGCGGTTTCCTCTTTCGTGGAATGAGCAGAATTTTCGAAAAAAATGCTGACCTCTTGTATTTTAATGTCTCTTGAGATTTACGATAAGATATTGTTTACAATCTAAATAAATAAAATACTTCCAGATATCCTCGTTGTATTAAAAAATGTATTCGAATATTAAATTATTATACATCTAATTATGGATTAGCATCTAAAAATTGAAACTTCATGAGAGATCTATTTTTAGAAACGACATTGGTTGGTCGCTTACGAAAGTCATTTTTACCTGAAACTATATTTCACAGACCGAAGGCTTCTACATTTCATTAAGTTAAAGTCAAGTTCACTGAAAATATCAAGTGACATCATTATACGGAGGAAGACGGTTCTCATTTCCCTCGCAGATAGAATTTAACATTTTCTCAAGGAAGATTGTACATCAAATTAAGATTGATGAATTTCTTTGCACCTTAGCAGTCGACGATTTCCCAAAATAAAAAGTTCGAATGGCGCTCTTGTACCTCCGTGACCTCATGAGATGCTCTCTTGTGTAGCGTTTCTGCTTTCGAAAGGTCTACTCGAGAAGTTCCAGCGTGACTTTCAATTTTCAGACCTCTTTTGCATAGGAGAGAGTGAATTTTTCTTCCGTTATGAACGTTCGAATCTACTAATTGGAAGACGAAAATTAGAATTAACGAATTGAAAATAGCATGAAAATAGTTAGTTTATGAGACTTAGTTATTCTCATTTACACATCTGCATTATTTATAATCAATAACTTAGGTGCATTTTCTAAATGAAACATCTACTAAATTAGAAGATATTATTTATTTCAACTTTATAAATAGTACATTGCTATATTATAAAAATTAGAAATTAAACCAATTACCTTCTCTACCTAGTTATAAACTGGAAAAAATATTATGTTTCAAAAATAACATTTTCTGCGATTATATTCTCTTAAAAATATTCCTTATAAGTTTTAACTTAAACCAATCAAAATTCAGAGAAATATAGGCTCATACTAAGAACTTTCTTAATTAGTAGAACCAGCTTTAAAAACTTTAAATCAATTTTTCTCGAGAAAACGTTCTCAAAGTCGGTGACAAAATTTTTCAAAATGTAGAGTACCACTATATTTTTGGTTAATTTTACATCAATGCAAATACAGTTCTCAATCGAAGAATGAATTTTCAATGTATGCTTTCAATTTCATGAACGAAAAATCGTCATTTTTTCATAAACATTAAAACTTTAACTTTAAACATTAGTCACTTTATCTTATCTTAATACTTCGAAAAATCCGTCGATTAACGATTAAGGACAAGGACAATTACTTCAGTACTACACTAACGAAAATTTTTGGTTTTTTGATTTTATATAATTTGGTTTCAAACATCAATGCTCATAAAAAATACCTTTTCAAAAATTGCATTTCGGATACAGATAACTCACTTATAATAATTTAAATCTTATTTAATTTAAGTGAATTTAAATTTATTTTAATTTTTTTTTTTCAATAAAGTAAAATAATGAAAGATATGTCTGACTAGGTTCGTATATTTCTACTTCTGAATAATATCGTCGAAACCCTATAGTATAAATTAGTATTTTACACTAATTACAAGCTATTTTTGACAATAAATTACAAGTTAATAGCCTAAAAATGGTTTCAATTAATTTTAAAAAGTTGCCCATTCTACAAAAGAACATTATCAATCATTCATTTATAAAATCAATTTCTAAAATCACTTCCTTCCTTTCAAAATCATCTCCATCTCCAATCCATCAGCTCAACCCCCTTTTATTTCTTTCGCATAAAACTCTAACGCTAACGCATGCTCATCACAAAGAATTCTCATCAATTCATTATAATAAACGTTACGCGATCACACGCGCAAGTGCGCCTAAACACACACGTACCCAAGAACTTAGCTCTCGACGAGCGCACTCAACTACACAGAACCACGCTCAATAACCCAGCAGCATTGGAATATCTGCAGCGGTATAAGTCGCAGCAGTCGTTGTCTCGTGACGCCGAGGTGTCGACACTCTCCTCTCCTCCTGCTGCCGCTGTTGCTCTCCCGGAGGTCGATCGCTCTCTCACGGACGCGCGCGGCCTCGCCGAGTCGACCGCGCACCGACGATGAATTTCTAAGAAAATGCAGCGCTCGCGACTGCTGGGAGTTATATGGGAGTCGATGGACGATCCGGGTGGATAATAATGAACGATTCAGGGCTTTTTTTTGTCATTGTTTGTCGTAGGATTAGAAGCGGACGCGATGAGAGGTGTTTGATTTGAAACGATCTGAGGTGACGAGGATGTGGGTGTGCAAGTGGGTTTTTACCAGAGTCTTGTGTGATTTCATCCGGTCTTGGCTAATGCGAGCTTGTAAATGTTTATTTAAGGCGCTTTGGGTTTAATGCGAAGGTGCACTGTATGAAAGTGTTATAATTACAGTGTTTTCAGTTTTTTGGGACTAGATTTTATAGACCGTTATCGTCTAGTAAAAGATAAGGTTATCAGTGTATGAACTAAATTGAGAGGGGAAAAGTGACAAGTCGACTTTTGGTTAAATACAAAATAAAGATAATAAAAAGTACTGCTAAGTGTGTTTTTTAATAACAAAGTGGACAGCAGACAAATAGAGATTAAAAGGTCATTTTTTAGTAGAAACACATATTTAAGAACTTGAAAATATTTTACTGGAAAATAGATATTTTTCACTATATATTACATTATCCTTTTCATATATCTTACTCAATATTCTCGATCAAATAATCCTAAAAGAAAACTCATTACTTCATAAAAGCATCATTTTCACACTGTCAACTCCTAAACCAAATCTCACACCCAAGTCCACAACAATCTCTGAAATCAACCGCGTCCTTCCGCCACTTAAAAATAAATCTACCTCTCCGCCTGTAGGAGCTCGCTCACTCGCACGCCTACTTACCTATAAAATCTAAAATTTTATCGGCCGAAAATCCGCGTGCGAGGCCTCTCGCGGATTTTCCGCAGCGTGTTTACGCCAATTCTCATAGGCTAGTCGCGAGCTCGCGCTCGGTCAATGGGGCCGAGAGCGAGAGAGGCGAACGTGACTTATTAAACTCGGCCGAGTATTAGCGCGCCTGCGCACTTGTTTTGCGCGCGATATTTATCCTATATAGCCGTCGAGCGAATTTTACGAGCGCAAGCGAGAGCCAATAAGTGCGAGGAAAACGCAGAGGGGGAGGGAGAGAGCGCGGGGGAAAATATACTTTGTTGCCGCGGCTTATTTGTCAACAATCTTTATTGCTGTGTTTTTGCGTTCGCTTCGTAGCTTTTCTTCGTCTTCTTCGTGGAGCTAGTTGTATTCTCAATGGGTCAGTGATTGAGTTTCAGTGCGTTTTTCCAGATGTTTCTAGTTGTGTAATGAGAAATATTTAAAAGAGGTACTTAAAAATGAAAAAAAAAATATCATTATAAATAAATAAAAGATTTATAAAAATAAAATAAACTATTTTTTACTCTTTTGTATTCAAGTATGTAACTCCATAACTCACAGACAAACTAACTAGATGAATAATTATTAATAATCATCTTTAAGTAGAAGAAGTCGGGAATGGTAAGACTTTTGAACGCAGTCCCTGAAAATCTAAAAAAATATAGAAAAAGCAAGGCTAAATTAAGACTCATAATAGAAAATTAAAACTTGAAAGTAAGAAAAGCCGATGAACTGCACGCTCGCAAAGCAAACGCAGTCCTTGGCAATTTTATTTCCATTTGCATCAAGCCGATCGTACACCAGTATCTTACGTAACTATCTCCCATGACACTCTCATCTCTCATCTCTCATCTCTCATCTCAATCTCCTCTCACTCACAAAAAAAAGCACACACACACACCAATCATAATACAAAGAAAACCACACTGGATAAAGCAAAATCCGGGAAAAAAATGGAAAGAAAAACCGCGCTGCAATTAACGATCGCGAGCATAAAAGAAACTCACAAATATGTTTGCTTCTACGTCGCAACGCAGCAGCAGCAGCAGCGCTGTTGAAAGGAGTATAGAGGGTTAAGGGCGAGCGTTTGACGAAACTGGAAGGTTCAGGGCCGCTCGCGCTCGCGAGCCCGCGACATTCAAACGTATAACGGCCGCTGCGCGCGGCTGCAGTATCGGTATCGCCGCCGAGCTTGCTCACCTCCTCTCCGCTCCCTCTTATCCACATTTATATGTACACACACACACAAATACGTACACGCACACATACTTATTTTTATTGGTTTATATACAGATGTATGTGTATATACATGCGATTTTCATTATATCATGGACGCACCGTCGTGCGTATGCGTCGTGGCAGAGATAAGTCGTCGTATGCCGCATTAACGCACATAGTGACATTCAGAATTGTAGACATAGACGCTGCTGGCGTGAACACACTTGAACTCTTGGCTCCTATGTGTTAGTGCATGCACGTACACTCGATGATAAACACACCTGTTTGTATATTTATTCTGCTGTATAATACGTATACGTTTAAATACACTCATACATACACCTACACTCACGCATACACCTACACTCACACACACACATACACTCACACGTACACATGCACACATTAGCGCATATACGCACACGTACACGTATACTGTGCATAGATACACAAATATACACTTAGATAAACGGTGTACACAGATGCACCTACACATGCAAAGTGCAATAAAACACTTTCATATATATCTATTCTGTCTGGCGTAAACAAAACATATTCATAAGTGTGCACTTTAAGACGCTTACTCACACTTTCAGCCTACTCGCAAACACTTTCATTAGCCTATACTGACACGCTTAACACACGAAAATTCAAATCAGTCCAAAGTTTCCCCTCGGACGTAAATCCATACCCACACATACACACTCTCACACCCTATACAAGCATATACACCTACTTCTATGCAGCTCACTCTCAAACACACACACACACTTACGAAAAAAGACGATAAACTCGCGAGGCGAGTATAGCGCAGGGTTTTACGCCTCACCAGCAGCAGCTCGATTCTCAAACGTGTGAGTGTGTATTCTCGAACGTAGCCAAGTACACAATACGTATATATGCATCCTATACGTGCAGAAGTGCATGCCTGCAGCAGCGCAGCGCAGCGCAGCGCAGCAGCGGCTCGGCGGTGTGATTGACATTAGTAAGTATGCCATGGCCGACCGCTCGCTCGCTCGCGCAGCCGCTCCAATGGTATACACGTATACGTTATATACGGAGCGCGAAGCGAAGGAGGTGGAGGAGGAGGAGGAGAGATAGATAGAGAGAGAGAGAGAACGGTGGTGGCAAGCAGCGCGAGCCTACGCTTCTGCAGCGAGCGAGGGTCTATGAGATTATGAACGCACATATACTCGCGACTAGCGCGCGGGCGAAGGCGCACCGCACCACCGCTACCCACTGCCACGACGACGACGACGAGATTGCGGGACAAGTGGGAGAGTCTTGAAAGATCGAGAGGCTGAGGAGATTTGAGGGAGAATTTTGAGGGAGAAGTGCAGTGCTGGAGAAAGGAGGATATTCACGGGGTGCCTTTGAAGCGGTTTGGTCTGTTTGGTGTGTGACCCTTGCCATTCGTGTTTTTCGTCGCAGAGGAAGTGGGATGGATGGAGTGTGTTTACTTGGTGTAACGGAGAAGATATTTTTTAGTTTGGAGCAAGAATGAAGATATTTGTCGTTGACGTTGAAGAAGAATTGGGTCTATCCAGTATTTACATATTACCATTCGTGTCTTTATTCCAATGATAAAGAGAAAGTTAATTTTGTCGACTTCGTGTAACAGATAGGAAGATATTTTTGAGTTTGGGGTACAAGAATGCAGATATCTGTCGGTGACGTTGAACAAGAATCGAGAGGATCTGTCGGTGAGCAATTGTATTTATTCTTTGTGCGAAAGTGGGTTAGCGGAGGTTGAAGACTTCATTGTGTTCGAAGTTTAGCAGAAGAATGAAGAGCTGGAAGTTTCTCAGCATTGATTATATATTTTTCTGTGTCAAAGTGGATTTTCGGATGTTATAGACTCGTATTTGTGCCGGGAGTACAAAGACCCTTATAAATAGTGTTTCTTTACTAAGACTATAACAAGTGCTATACAAGTGAATTACCTTCGTGCCTTGGCTACCCAACTAAAAGGAGCTCCAACAAAGGCTGGACATCCACCCCTTCAATCTCCTACCCTCTCACAAAGAAACCTCCCATCTCGCTCGCAACTAAAACCTAAGCGGTGCAACGCGGCTGTGAATAATTGCATTTAACTCACCCAGAGCGAACCGTCTACAAAAACCTACACTGCAGCCAGCAGCGGCAGCTATTACACGGAGAGCGTTACGCAACGCGCAGCTCCGAGGGAAAAGCCCGTTGCAGCGCAGTCCGCCTGCAGCAGCGTCTATTAGGGGCAGAGAGAGAGAGAGAGGTTCTTTTAAAATAAAGCTCCCGCGTGGAAAAGCGCCGAGCCTCTCGTGCGGTATCGCGTTTCCAGCCCCTCGTCTCGGCACGGGAAACCGGTATTTTCGGCGGCGGCGGCGCGCTCACTTTTACTCTCGACGAAGACGATCACTTTCATCGCGACGAGCCGCTCGGGCACTTTCGTTTTTGGAGGCCCCGCGCGACCTTCGAATTTCACGCGAGCCCCGAGCTGTGCTGATCGTGATCACACGCGTCGCTGGTGATTCGCGTGCAGTCTTTGGCTTCAAGTGATTCACCGTGAGGTGGCTTTTTGGAATTTATCGTGCGTGAGTGAGTATTTTTGGAGGAAGGCGGATGAGAGTGAAATTGGAGCGAGTCGGAGAGGCTTATCGCGACGGAGGAGATAAGGGAGCGCGATGAAGAAACTGTGACTAGTACGCGTGGTTGTTATACTGCGAGCGCGATCGCTCGATGAGAGACTTAACGAGTGCGTCAAAACAAAAACACTCGCGGGTCATCGCTAGTGCGTTAGTACCCACCTGTGCATAAGCCAGTCTGATGAATATTTAAACGTCACCTGGCGACCGGACGTGCCTTCCGAATAGAAAATACATCACCAGCCGAACAGCAAAAAAATCGAAAGTACATCCATCCGACGAAGAAACTAAGAACCTCAGTCTCGTTCGGCGCTCCAAAAAACGCGCCGAGAAGAAAGTTATTCAAAAAGGGAAACGCACACAACAATCGCTCACTCCGACCAACCGAGGAACCTCTCGTGTCTCCATCTCCATCTCCTCCTCCCCGTCGGACGAGAAAAAACACAACAACTCCCGAAGAAGAAGAGGAAAAAGAAGAAGGAAGAAGAAGAAGAAGCCCAAGCCCGCGCGAGAAAGAGAGAGAGGGAGAGAGAGAGAGAGAGAGTGAAAGTTCCGCGTGTCCCGCGAGCCAGCGAGCGAGCGGCTTTTTGGCATTGACGCGCGGAGCAGCAGTACAACGTGTGCGAGTCGTGTGTGCGTGTATATCGAGGTCAGTGGTGCCCTCCACCTCTACCGCGCGCATTATACACGCAGGACGAGAGCGCGGAGCGGTGTAGCATAGCGGGCGCACACGGTCTGGCCCGGGGGCCCCTCAGCCGAAAAAAGCCGAGGCGCGCCGCGCGCTCTCACTCGCTGCCGAGCCTCCTCCGCGAACGGTACCTTTGCTCGGCCGCGCTCGAGCCTGTTTTTCCTTTTTTCTTTTTGCTCCTCGTCGCGACGAAACGGTTTCTCGGAAGTACAACACGAGTCGACGCGCGATGGGCTGAAAGAGATCTATACGTACAGTGCAAGAGACGACGTGTGGGTAGCCCCCAATAGTTGGAGAAGGAAGAGAAATATAAGTGAAAGAGAGGGTTGCAAATGTATATGTATATACATAGTTATAGTGGTGACTGTATGCATATGGAGGGAAGAGATGAAGGAAGTGTTTTTTGGTAAATTCAATTGTTGTTAATAGTTGTTGTGAGACTCTGGCGTTGATCGTCAGTGGATTATGTGTTGAGTATTACGTAGATATAGATACAGTGAGGAGCATTTTTTGTCCTTGCTGGACGGAGGATTGTGCGATACTCTCCGGGTATAAAGATGAACGAAACGGACGATAAGGAACAGTGAGGGAGGGAACGAGACGAGGAGTTTCTTTGTTGCCTTCGTGAGGAGAAGGAGAAGAAGCTTTTGAAGAAGAGGGAGGACGCGGAAGGACGCGAATTTTCTATTCAAACTGTGTACCATATGATGTGCGCCAAGATGAGTGTCCTGCACGGTCGACACTTAGGTACGGATACGATTCTTTATGCTTTCTGATGGGTTCTTATGGAGGTGCAGTTTCCCTCTTTTTCTTAGTTAACTGAATTATAGTGGGGTTGCTTCTAAGTAAACCTGAGACTTCTGTTCATTGAAAAGTTAGGTTGCAACATAAAAATAAAAATAAAAAATAACTTAGAAAGAAAACATTTTTACAAAAAATCAGAAGAAAATGGTTAGTTACTAGTGAAAAAAAAATCTTTTCATACAACCTCAAGTAATCAATTATTTCATCGAGGAAAACCTTCAAAGTTATGAGAAAAGAATAAAATTTACATTTGCAATTTATTATATAAAATATTGATAAAGTCGTATAAATCTCTTAACGATTTCCTTATTTCTTCACTACTATATCGATCGAAGCTATTAAGCGCAAATAGTATTAAATCTTGAATGGTATAAACATAAGAAATTGAAAGTTTCTTTAAGGCTAGAGTACATCTGAAGGGGTCAAAAAATCAACTTCTTTTTTCTTGAAAAAACTATTCCTTGAAGCTCACTTTATACGTTAGAAAACTTCAAATTATTTTCTAAAGCATCCTATAAGTTTTTTGAATATTTTTATAGTATTTAATTACATTGGCTTATATGTAATTTGTACTCTTTTAAGTCATTTTTCTAAGCACAGGATTATTGTTTTTTACGTTATGAACATATTGTCAGAACGATTTTTCATATAACCCTCGTATATATATTTTCCACACTAACTTATGAAATATAATTATGTATTATTTTTTGATTTATGTGAATAAAATTTGTATACGGAGGTTATATGAAAAATAGCTCTGACAATGTGTTTATAATATAAAAAACAATAATCCTGTGAAGAGCGTGCTTTTTACGAAAACTATTGCGTTTCATTTTTCAACAAAATTGTTTACTTTGCGTAAGACACAAAACTGATATGAGTAACAAGTAATATGAGGCGTTGGGTGCAAAAACAACTTATCCCGGGTTAATTTGGTTTTGATGAAACATACATATTCATATTCTACGACCCTTTATTTATAAATATAGTGCATCAAACAAGTTATTTCGAACGTATACATTATCCTGACGTATCTACCCGTAGACCGGAGACCGTAGCTGCTGCCTTCCCTGCTGCGCTATATACCGTCCGAAATTCGCGCGCGCGCGTACAACGCACGATGTTTACCTCCTATTGTACGATTCAAGATGCAAGTTTTACTCTTACAATTTATATCGCAGTATAACCAAGAGCGGTTGGAAAATATTATTAGAAGTATATAAAATGGCAGTTCCGAGTGGTGAAATAGCAGATCAAAAGGATATATAAGTTTAATCTAAAAATTAAATAAAAATATACTTATATAAATTTAAAAATATATTTATAATACATTTTTGATACAAGAATTTACGTATAGATATTATTTTAATGAATAAAAGATATGTTCTGAGATTTATTTGATGAAAATAAGCTCGATAGAAGCGAAAAATACCCGTTCTACGCAAAAAATGTCCGTTCTTTGCAAAAACAACTTAACTTGGATAAGCTTCTTTCAGTTATTTAAATAATTTATATTGATAAATAAATGTTCTAACACGTGTAACTATATGCTCTAATAGTAGGACTAATAATAAACTAAACAAGAAAAGTTGATTGGTTTTATTTATATATTAAGATACAATATATATGTCTACTAAGTGTAAAAATAGAACGATATATCAAAAAAGTCAATATATTACCATAGTTTTTTAACTTTCAAACATAATACTTTATGGTAAAATAAAACAAGATGATGTCTTTATTTAGATAAATGAAACGTGATAGTCTTTGCAAAGAGCATTAAAAACTATATTGATTTAATTTAAAATATAAAAAAATATTAACCAATACACATTAACTAGCATATCGAGAAAAAGAAAATACCTATAGCACTAATTAACATACTTTCATAATAAATCGTGTAATCGTTTATCCTCTTCGAATGCTATGTCTAAACACACCATCAAACAATATTGATCCTAAATAAATATTGTTAATATATAAAAACACATAAAAATATTCTCCATCAATTTAGTGCCTCAAAACTTCCCTAACACTACTTATATTAATTATATCCCACTTTGAAAGCTAACGCGATACTCTACCAAACTCTCCATTCCAAAGAGCCACCAACAACCTTAAAAAAAAAACCATAACCACTCATCCCCAATATCACTCCAATCCCTTCCAAAATCCCCACACTTCCCCGCCTACCTCCAGCAGTCACCTCCGCACTCCTCGCTATCGGTCGGCGGCTCTCAGCCTAGACAAAGGCGCGGGTATTAGCAAACGCTCAAGAACATTTCTAGTTGCTCAAGCGTGCAGCAACGTATAGTTGTCCCCGTCGTCGAGTGCAATATTCAGAGGCTAATGACTCCTCGAGTCAACCAGCAGCAGCAGCAGCAGCAGCTTACTCGCGGGCGAGATCACGATCGCCTAGCGTTCGGCACTGACGCGCGGCGGCGGCGGCGGCGGCCTTCGGGTCAATAACACCAGGCGCGAGCGCGATTTCACAATTGCACGCTTCGATAATTGCGAATCGCAATTGCCAACTGACTCGGTCGCGTATTATAGCGCTATTCGCGCGACACGTTGAGCGTACAGCTGCAGGTGCAGGTGTATGATATGGCTGTAGTGGCTTGATGGTGATGGGAGATGAGAGGATCGGATGCTGGGGATGAGCTGGGATGAGGAGTTTGTTAGGAGGGGGATGGTATAGGAGATGATAGGTTGGGTAATGGGACCGATTGTTGGGGAAGGAAGTGGGTCTAAATTTTTGGAAGTTTGTTGGTTTGTGATTGTGGGTTTTAGGATACGGTTTGTTAGAGTGGGATATGGAATTTTTATCGATATAGTAATAGCATGTGTATAGATTCAGGATATCCGGATTTTTACACTTAAACAAATAATAATGTTAGATGCGAGATAATAGCAAGGATTTCGCAGAAACGTTCTGCAACGTTGTATAAAAAAAATTAGTTAAATATTATTTATTGTTTCGCATAGTATAAAACGGTTATAATTGAAACTCAAGCTTAAATAATAATATACTAGTAGGTTTAATCAAATAAATTTTTAACGTACTTTTGAATTCAGGCGTTCTCTCTTTGTGGAAATGGTCCATACTTTTTTAATTATCGAATTTTCAGAATCTAAGAATTCAACTAAATAATAATCTATATTCTATTGCGAATTTCAATACAATCATTCAATTTAATTCAAATTAATTAAAGGAAAAACATATTTAATGCAGAGATGCCCTCAATCTGAAGAGCTTCTGAATTTAAAGTTCAATTACGAATTTACTTATTTTATTATCTTTAAATGGTTACAATGTGAATAATAAAAAGTATCTATTCACTTAAAATTTATTAAATTTTTTAATATAAATCCATTTTAAATTAATATTTCCAGAAACTTTGGGCAATAATTCACTATTTCTTGAATAAACGTGTAAAGTTAAGTATTGAAAGTTACATTTATTTAAAAACTATTGCTACAATAAATAATTATTTGTAATACTAAAAGCATTTACTTAACATTAAAATGAAATCGTAAATTTTACACAAAAAGATCTAAAAAACCAAAATATATTGAATTGTAAAAAAGTCTTTAAAAATTATTGCTAATTGTCTTTTTTTCGTGTAAATAAGAAATATAATTTGCAACAATCCAAATTAATTCTGAAAGGTTTACCTGTAATTTTGTAGTATTGCATAAAAATAATAATAAAATACAACAGTAATTAATCATTATGGTAAACTATGCTAAGCTATGAGTAGTTAAAAGGAGGTTGCAAAAATTGTTGTATTAAGATTATAATAATTAAATCGATGAATCAGACACTGCTCAAGTCATTTGGAAATCAATGATACTGATATCATCGATTCAATACTACACTTCATTCGACCAACCTCAATAAAGTGTCATATACATTATCGGAAACAATATAATAATGCGATAACGTGATGTATGACGAAATTAATTAAATACTCTTTCTTCTCTTACTAATAAATCAGATGTTACACATCAATGTAATTAATTACAATGTCTTATTGTATAAATAACCTTCATAATTCAAGCATTTCTTTGAACTACAATCACAGCAAATGATAAATTTGAAGTTCATCTTTTACAAGATTGACACAAATTAATTAACTATAAAAATAATCATATCCATATTTCTGATATTCCTATTAAAAAATAATTGAAACTAAATTAACAAAAATCAGTTTCCAATGAAAAATACGATTCATCACTCGTATCAATTTTTATCATTGCAAGACTCTGGAAAAACACAATTTTCCATTATAATACCGCTGATAAACAAAACAAACAAGCAGACGAAACGCTTGTTAATCAAAGACTTTTCTCGATTAAAAAAATTACTTTCATAAATCGTACCTCACAAAGTTATTCAACGCATCAGTTTTCTCTAAATTACAACAAACTCCAAATCATCCTCGACTAACAAACCCACCTACAAGAAATAAAATCACATCCCAGTTCTCCAAAAACAAGACAGATCCAAGCGCTCTCGAACGTAGACGAAAACCCCCCGCGCGCGCGCGCGCGAGTCTGCACAGCCGGTCTCGGGGGCCTTATGACACAACTACCGCGAAGCCGCCGCCGCCGCGGCCCGGGCACAGGAAAAGTAAGGTAAGGCCAGTGGTATAATAGAAACTTTCACTGCGAAAGTTCAACGTCCCCTCGCGCGCTTGCCTGCGACTCTCACTCGCGCGCGCGCGCGCGCCGTGTATATATATATTCGCTCTCTCGCTCGGTCGAGTGAAAAAAAAAACGGAGACTCGCTCCTTTACCTCTCCGTCTCTCTCTCTCTTTACCTTTCCATCTCTCTCTCTCTCTCTTCCTTTCTCTTTTTCCATCGTCGTCGCAGAATTCGCGCGCTGCAACGTTGCGTGTCTCACCATAACCGCCGTTACTACTTGTTTCTCTCTCGTGTCTTTTTTTTGCGGCGGCGACGGCGGCGTAACTGGTAGTTTATGTAAAATTGGTTGATCTAGTTCCTCGTTTAGGCTGCTGCGCGAGCTACTTGGAGGTTTACGCGTTATGTCACGAGACGTGTGAGAGAGAGAAAGAGAGAGAGAGAGAGAGAGAGAGAGAGAGATAGGCTGGATTGTTGGTAGAAAAAAGTAAACTGGTTAATTGATGGTTGGTGGTGTTGGTTTTGTAAGATTGGGTGATTAATTGTTTTGTGCGATTTGTGATTCTTTCGTTGCCTTTTGTAGGAGTGAATGTTATCAGCCGAGCTGTATGTATTAATAATACAGAATCTATTCTACAATGGTGGGATGTAGCTAGTAAATATATTTTATTATGAGATTATATAACGGATTAATAAATGATTATTGTCCTTTTTAAGGATTCATTTAAGACCTATTGTTTTAAGAGCAATGAAAATTTTGTCGACACGAAGCGTTGTTTACAACTTGTTCTGAACTGATTTATAGAGATTTGAACAAGTGTAAGTTTCACAGAAAGAGTCTCGCAAAGTGCCTAAAATTATATACACCTACAAGAACAGCTTTTAAGTAATTTCACAAAGAGTCTTAAGAACTGTAATAAGATACGACCTAATAAAGAGAGCAAGTTAAAGCGATCAATTTTCGACTGCTCGCTTCACAATTGAATAATCTGTAATTAAGGATGCCACTTTCGAAACAATGAAACTCGACTAGTCATTTAGCGTCTAAAAATTTCTCTTCTTTTCTTCTCTCGCCAAAGGCGCAGGCACGAAAATAATAAGTCTAGTGCGCTCTGTGAAAGGTTAAAGCAGAAATTATAATTTCTCTTGAAAAGCTCGCGAGAGAAAAAGGAAAACTAACTCAATGTGAGAAAAGCGAGATAATTGCCCTATGCCACTTTAATACATTTGTAAAACACTTTTCTTTTTATGTCTTTTCATATAAAAATTAATTTTTTGAAAACTGTAATAATTGTATATAAAATATATTTAAAAAATTAATTCTTTCATAATTGAAAAACTTGTCATTATACAAGACAAGATTGTTCACATATTTCTTTTAATAATTTGGTTCTTAATAATATTACATAATTCGCTTTAATTTAATCAACTTTTCACACAAATACTTCATCACTTGTTAACCGATCTCCTCAACTCATTAATCCTTAAAATATCTCAAAACATCCGAAAAATCCACAAACGAAAGTTCGAGAAAAAGAACCCAATCGACTCGTTCCCCGTTTCCAATAAATCAATCGCAACATCTCGACGGCCAGAGACGGCGCCGAAAAAGGTTAAGGAGCTCTCGCGAGCGAAGAAAGAAAGAAAGAAAGAAAAAGGGAAAAGAGCCGCGCGCGCGCGCTCCGCGGCGTTAACGCGACATTAGTCGGAAATGTCGGCTCGTGAACTCGTAAAGCACTTTCTATTCTCTTTCGACGTAATCAGACTGGATCCGCGCTCGTCTATGTACGTGTATATGTATCGAGGAAGCGCGGTGAGCGTATAAGAGGATGAGGCCCCGCGAGTGTAAGTTTGCACTCGAGTCACGAGACGCGACGAACAAAGCGAATGAATATTAAAGAATGCGGAAAATAGCGAAGATGTAGTGGTGTGGGTGGGATTTGTTGTTTATGTTTGTTATTGGGAAATTAATAAATGAGAAAGAATTGAATTTAATTAAAATTGACAGTACAATGTATTGTTGATTCGTAAATAAACCTGCTCTTGTAGAATAAATTAAAGGTTTTTCTTGGTCAGTTTTTGAGCTGATTTATTATACTCATTACTTCCTGAGTAACTATATAAATGTCGATTGGATTCTAATCATAATTACTTATAATTCCTAAGCAACCAATTAGTTTTCAAATAAGTCTAGGAATAAACATTTGTCGTATTTATTATATTTTACATAAGTACCCTAGCATACAAAAGCTTTTTTCTATAAAATGTATCTACTTTTTACAAACTAATCAAAATTAAGAAAATGATTTTTATTTTTTAGTATAGGTTTTGTGAATTACATTATTCGCAAATCAGAAAGCTTGCTCTATTAAACATCGAAGTGCATTAAAAAATTCATTTCAACGGTCGAATAAACTTCAATAAATTAGTTAAATAAACAAATCAATAATCCATGCAACAACAGTCATCGAACACCCCATCCAATAAATCCAAAGCAATACACAACCAATTGCAATAACGATCACCTAAACCAGACTCGCAAAAAGAGAACCAAACGGCCGACTGCCATCGCATACACACAACGGAATAAGTCCCGCTCGCGCGGCTAGAACTAGGATGTCACGGCGTGGGAGAGTCACTTTCACCGTCAGCGGCGCGCATGTAGCGGTAAATTCTCGGCTCCGCCGCCGCCACCGCTATACGTGGGCACCTCGTAAAATCGTCTGCGCTGGGATCACCTACTTTTCGAGAGCGCGCACGCTCATCGAGAGTGAGAGAGAGAGAGAGACCGTTACGTTGTGCGGAGTATTGTATGTACGTACGTAGGGCTCCCGCACGCGCGGGTATATTGAAGAGGAGGCGCGGGAGAGATAGTGTTACGAGTGAATTGTACTGTGCGTACGGTTTTTCTCTTTTGTTTTTGGTATAGGGGGAGAGAGATAAGGCGAGTGGAGGTGGGTTTAGTGGGAGTGGAGGATAGGAAGGAAATTGGAGAGAGATTCGGCGTATAGCGAGGAGCGTGAAGGGATTTGGAGCGCGTTGACGTCAGCTAAAGTTAATAGATAAGAGCGAGTTTGCTTATTTTTTTAGTACTTTTTATCAACATTATTGTAATGGAGATATTATTTTAAAAATTTGTATTGTTATTGTTTGATTGCACTTTTCAAGTTGTATAAAGAAAATTGTACTCGAAAATTTTCTACTTTTCTTTTTAAGTAGAAGAATAATGCCAGTAGTAACAGACAATTTCTTTAATAACATTTACTACTTACTAAATGTGCGTCAATACAGTGCGTTAATAAGCCTCTTTAAGAGCTTTGAAAGTAAACAAAATCTTAATTTCTTTTATATATAATACAAGATAGATAAACGATTGATTTAGAACAGAAAGCGATAGTTAAAAATAATAATTCTGATACCGAAAGAATGATGATGCTAACGATACGACAATGCTATTCCTAATAATAATAACCGGCATTCCATAAAAGTTACATTTGTTTTCACAAGCTTCCGAAAACTTCCGGTCTCTAAAAATAGCACCAGTTTTTTTCCGTCCGCGCCGGGTAGTAACCCACGTATATTACACACGACTCACTCGGTTTCACTGTCACGCGTGCCACGGTGCGCGAACGAAAAATCTTCGCGGCGGATCTCTCGGAAGTCGTGAAAGCCCGCCTGAGATCCCTCTTTCTCTTTCTTTTGCTTCCAAATTCGAATACGGAAAAAGAGTACTTTTATATAACGCGTCATAGCCAGCGTCAGCAGCGTATAAAATGTATTCGCGGTCACTTTAAAAATGCGAAGCGAGAATGTTGCGTGGATGCATTGCGAATAGCTACTTTTGCTAATTAATGGCTTTTTTTTAAGTCGGACTACGTGTGCTGAATGCTTTTTTTTCGAGCGGTTTTTGGGAGAGAATTTCGGAATGTCGATGGACATTATTAGTAATGTAGTTGATTATGGTTTGTCATTTTATGTAAACTTTGTTGTATGGCTGTAAATACTACATCATATCTTAAGGTTGTCTGAAGATACACTAATTATTGGAAAAATTATAAAGAATAAGGTTTGAAGATAAATATTGAAAGACTTTCCTATTCTAGACTTCCTGATTATTAATAAAAACGTTATTTAGAAAGTTAAAGCTTACTAAAAATACTTATTGAATTTCGTAAATATAGAATGAATATATTAAAGTTTCATTTAGTACATACGTAAATTACGGAAGTTACCTTTTTTATGTATTTATTTAATCAATATTTTAAGCTTCGATATTGCGTAATGTAACATTACATTCGTAATTTGCAATGACAAAACTGATTATATTAGAAGGTACTTTATTGTATCGTGCAACTTACTTTACAGTCATTTAAACGTTGAACATAGTTATTATACATGACCAAAAGTTGTTGAATGAAATTAACATTCCTAATTTTATTACACAAACGTTAATTTTAACTTTCTTTAAAAAGTAACAAAAGTACAGAAAATCGTAGTATATTACAGCAACACATCAACTAACGATATTCTCTTTCTCAAAATTTCCAACAATCACCAGTTCAAACCCTTCATAATCACTCCCAACTAAATGAACGCATCCCAGCAATAAATCAGTTTTCCCAAGCAGCGCCTCGTCCGTCCGCGCGAATAAAATAAAAATCCACACTCGGAAATGAAAGGAAACCGTTACGTAAACCCTTCGTCCACGACCCAACTCCATACGCACACAACGCGTACAACACAGCGCCGATCGGCGAAAGAAAAAAAAAGCCCTTTAACAAGAGTCGCAAGTCCGCACGCGCCCGCCTGCCTCGCTTATTTTTCCTCTTTTTATTTTCCGCACCCAAAGACACACTTTCTCGGCGGTGCCGTGCGGCGCGGCGCGTCGCGCCTCTATTTGCATACAAAACGACGACAAAGCCCATTGCTCTGTCCCCCTTTTGGCCATTGTGGCTCTTCTGTTCAAAAGAAAAAGGGGTGATTGAAAAGGGACGCGAGCTGCCGCACGCGAGAAGGAGGAAGAACAGCGGCGGAGAGAGAGAACGGAGATAAATAAAAGGAGAGCGAGAGGTGAAAAGGAGCGTGTACGTGGATGCATGGAGGAAGGAGTAGTGTCTGTGTCTGTGTGTGCGTCTGTTGGGGGGTGAGAGTGAAACTTGGAAGGGAAAATGAGAGGCTGGACAGCGTTGTTAGGAGGATTTCATTGTGATGTATATATACATCCTATTATTATGCTTTATGAATTGGCAGGGCTGTAGGGTATAGGGGAATGATATTATTTTTAACTTAATAAATTTGCTGTGAATTTTCGCGTGGAAACATTAGTGAATAAATTGAGTATAGTAGAAAATTAGCTAGGTTTATGTAGTTTTCGGTCTTCTATAGATGAAATTAGTTAGAAATTTTATAAATTAATATAACTTTGAACAAAAGAATGGTAAAAATGTTACTGTATCGCCTGTAACAAGTGTCGGAAAATCGTATTTTCTGTACGTGAAAAATAATTGGCTGTAACAGCTTCAGGTTTCGCTGGTATCGACAAAAATGGTAAACTAGTGTATAACACAGAAACAAAGTTATCGATCTCGCAGTTCCGAGTTTTCGCCACTCAGCGTCGAGCGTGTTATCGTCACTCCGACTATAATATTCGCTATGTCAGCAAGTAATTTAGCAGTCGCGGCAAAATGTACCAAATTAAAACTTTTGACTGTCTCAGCAAACAAACTTTTAACGTGTGCTTGTCGTTCATTAGGTTTACGGTATTTCTTTACTGACAATTTCTCACGCTAGTTTTCATCCCACTAAATAAAAAGTAAAATATCTACTTAAGAGAATCACATGCAACCAATCA
The DNA here is from genome assembly GCA_949152435.1 of Gastracanthus pulcherrimus. Classification (NCBI taxonomy): domain Eukaryota; kingdom Metazoa; phylum Arthropoda; class Insecta; order Hymenoptera; family Pteromalidae; genus Gastracanthus; species Gastracanthus pulcherrimus. The sequence continues at coordinate 157,201,984 of OX424575.1, read as the reverse complement.
TATTCGAGTTTATTTCTCACTCTATCTGAGAGAATAATAATTAATTTTTAAGTGAATTTCACATTTAAAATGCACTTTACCCTTTAAGACCATATAGGCCACTAATGTGTAGTTTTTCTTTAAATTTTTCATATTTTCTTTTAGTAAGTCATTTTAGTACTTTTTATACTTATTTTGATCGTATTTTGAAGAATACTATTAGAAAAAAATGAACTATCTCGTAAAAGTGAAAAACCTACGCCAAACTCATTGTTTATTCATTCGAAGTAATAATTCTATCGAAGAAAAGTTCACTTGCATTATCTCCAATAACAAAGAGTGTCCATGCCACTCGCTCAATCTCAACACATTATAACATCCCCTCATTACCAACCAACCAAAATACCACCTCTAGCACCTCTCAATCCTCCACAAAAAAACAATCTAAAATCCCCATCTGCAAAAAAAGCCGCACACCAAGCCTATATACCGCTTCTCCTCGTGGATTATCGATGCTCTCCCGTCCAGCAGCTCTCTCGCACATCACACACACGCGCGCGCGCGCCCGCAAACGCTCGCTGCGGCTGGCAGCAGCAGCAGCGCGTGCATGCATTGGTTACGCAAGAGAGCGCCGTGTGGCGTGTGTGAGACTGCTGACCCACATACGGCCGCAGGGAGCAAGGACCGCTGCACAAGCGCGGCCGTGTGCGCGTCGATATATAACACTTGGGGAGGGGGGGGAGAAGCCGCCGCGCGGCTGTGCTGCCACGGCCGGGAGTGTGCGCACGTGTGGAGGCTCGCGGGGCGCACCGGCGACATCTGCCGGCGGAGAGCCGCTGGAGAGGGCTTTGCGGAGGATTGGACGGCGTTCCACCGGTGTTCAGGCCGCTTTCGCTGTTTCAGCGCGGGCTTTGGAGAGGATTTGTCGATTGATTTGGGATGTTTTTTTTGGTTCGTTTAGGTGGATTTCTTTTTTGGGTATTTTTAGAATATTATTCTTGTTTCTTTTTTTTTGAGAACGTAAATGTGTATAGAATTTTTGGTGTTTTTGCGTTGAATCACGCGAGACGTTGAATATAAAGAGAACTTAAGGTGGGTATAGTTTAGGGAAAAAACGCGAATAGAGTTTTGTGTATATAATCTGTGGATTTATGAGAGCAATATAAGTGTATTTTTCTTCTTTTGTTCAAATAGTATCATTATTTGATAAGATAATCGTGATTGTATAGAATAATGATGCTGTTTATACAAATTAATTATGCAAAGAGACTTAGTAGCACAAGTTAAGTTGTTTTTTAACAGAGCGAGTATTTTTTTGTAGAACATAAACAAAAGCCACGAAAAAATTTGCATTTAGTGCTTAGTTTATAAATGATTATCTTGGAGTATAACTTTTATTACGCAAATATAATTATTTTCAGTTTTTCGGAATTTAATAATTTTTATTCGCCTTTTTTAAACTACAATTTATCATTAGTTAAGTATCAATGTTTAACACTCAAAATAACATCAAAGATTCAGTTCACGCGAATGTAAGAGGTTGTATATTCCGATTATGTAGGTTTTAGCAAAATAACTTACGTTATTTTTGAATTCAAGGCTTCATATGTACTTTCAAAAGTATTTCTTGGTTACAAAAGTTCCAAACTATGTAAACAAGGAACTTTTAAATAACAGTATTATTGTAATAAAGTAATTTCATAACACAACGAAAATATATCCCGGCATCCCAGCAAACAATGTTTACACGAGTATTTTTTGAAAGGTACAATTATATTCAGACAGCTGTACTTCGGGAATCCCGTAGTAAATATTTACCCGCAGTATCCTGCATTTTGCAATGTCAATTATAAAAGAACTAAATTCTCCCTCTCCCTCTCCCTCTCTGTCTCTCTCTCTCTCTCTCTCTCTCTTATGAGCTTGCAAAATCGGGGACTTCCCCGAACTCACACATACGCACAACAAACGCAGCTCCCAAAAAAAGAAATTAATACTTTCGCGCACACGTGGCCCGGGGGGCTCAACTCGGACACTATTGCCGCAATCAAAATAGAAAATTTCGCAATTCTATGCGTGACCCCAGCACGAACATAGAGATATATATCCTAGGTACATAATAGGCCTTGAACGTTTCGGGTGAGGCGTGCGGAGAAACCACGTTTTCTTTCATTTTGATTGTTTCGGGCTTTCGTGTGTATATATACGTACAGGAATCGAGCCCAAATGAGAATTTGCATAGCGCTCACAACAACGGTGATTCATACGGCCTTACACCACATACCCCTGAGGTTACGGTATATAAGATTTTTCTTATTAAAATCGTTACGTTTTGTTTAAGCTTCTTACTGAGGGACTTACTTTTGGAGTTTCCTTATGTGGGATACTGGAATATTGCAAATTTGTTTACGTTACGTATAGAAGCTAGGTAAATACATTAATAAATTAGCGATTACGAAAAAGTTCACGAAGCTGTTGCACAAAAATGCAGTATTATTATTGGAATTATACTTATAAAATCGTCAAAACGTTCATTTTTATTTATTATGTTCCTTTATCCAAAATTTAACTTGTAAAGATCGATAATCGCCATCTTAATAATAAATTATTGTTATTGGAAAATATTTTATAATATTCTTTTATCACAACCACAAATTTACAAAAATGCAAACGCAACATTACATAAGAAAACTAGCTTTTATCTCAACTACGGTTTATGAAAGCTTTGTAAATGTCGCATATCAAGTTTTTAAACACAGTGTGAGCTTGAAAAAAACTTCATTCGCACGCAAACGAAGTAAAACGCGAGCTCGCGCACGCCAAGATTCTTGTTGGCTTTTAAATTAACGTTAAATTGGCCCTCTCTCACGCGTATATTTGCAATCCCACACTCGCCCTGGATTTTGCGTCTTTCATTTGAAATTACACCGTTATTTCGCAAAGTATAAGTTTATACCGAGAGGAACTACCAAATTTTTATATGTAGGGCGAATTGATGAGCACGATATTATATAAAGTACTGCTCTATATTTACGCTTCAATCTTCCGTAGCATTTGAAGTTTTAAGTCGCAATTCATCGTCCGTCGTAATAAGAGTTACGTAAGAATGTCTTCAAAAGTAAAGTGAAAGTTACGTCTACCTCAGACGGTAACACTTAATTTAGGATGACTGACTAATTTGTTTTTTTTCTTCTTCATTGTTTTTGACTTCAATGCATGAAGTTTCAAAATTGTTATCACTATTTATCATGAAACAATAGTAAGAAAGACATATTGACAGGAAATGACTAGTACATAAGCAAAAAGAATTTAACACGTCTTTTACATTCAGAAAAAATTTGTAGCAAAATTATAAATTGCTTTAAAAAAATGTATTTATATTAATTTATTTTCGTACGTTCAGAATCTACTCATTTTTCTACAAAAATGACCACATTCATAGTCAAATTTAATACATGTTTGTCACTTTTTACTATAAATGTAGTAATACAAAGAAATCCGACTGCGCAACCATACATAATAATTTTAACTATAAAATTTCTCTCATTAGTATAGTATAATACTGTTCTCTCCCAAATTTAACCACACTAGTCTATGACTCCAAAATAATCGTCAACTGCATCCAATTATGCACTATGCCACCGAGAAAAAACACCTGAAAAGCGCCACATTGCCACGCACACTCAGAACTCTAAAGACGCAAGGAGGAAAACAAATTCCCTTTTCCATTCGACCATTAAAAACGGCGTCTCTCCTTACGTAACGAAGTGTCGACTAGAACTCGGGCTCGAGCACAACGCACGAGCGCGCGTAGACAAACAGGTGCCTTAAGAGGTTAAGGTCGTCCCCCCGTTTGTTTTCCTCGGCTTCGTCGTGGCCTGCTCATCGGCAATTTTTTAAGAGCCCCGCGACGACGCGCGAATTCACTGCGATACACACACACACGCGCGCGCAGAGTCACTAAAAAGCCGCAGCCTGGCTCTGGCTCTCTTTGTCTATTTCTCCGCGAGCGGCACCGTGTTGCGACACTTTTGTGTACGAGTTGTGTGTCTGTGTGCGTGTGTTCTCTCTATCGCCCCGCGTTATGCGTTATCCAGTTTGCGTGTCAAGGCGAGGCGAGAAAGAGAGGAGAATGAACGCGCGAATTCGGCCTATCGCTCCTCGCAAAAGTGCCGTTAGATATGTAAGAGTCGCTCGCTTGTGTATTCGTGGGCGGTTGCGCGTGTGTGGCTATAACCGGTATTTTGGTATCTTCTTTTCGACTGTTCTTTTTCTTCTTTAGTTTATGAGGGACAGAATGAGATACTATTTATGTACCGTTTTGTCGTTAGAATGCACATAGCAGTTTTTTAAGTGCATATTATTGTTTTCGCAAAAGCGGATTAATGTATACGTAGTTGATGTAATTGTTTTTAAACAAATTATTTTTATAAACAATATAGATTTTAGTAATTAGAAGATAAAATTGTATAAATATAAATAACGTTATAAAACATTACATTAAGTAATAGAAACAAGGAATGATGAATATTCATGACTACACTTCTTATAAAATAATTAGTTATTTAGTCATTGCAATAAGTACTGAAACTTATATGTTCAAGAGTAGAAATTTTTAGATAAATATCTGATTATTTTGCAAAAATGCACTTAGTATTGTTTTAATGAACAATCTGTCTTTTATTAACAAAATACTGATACCTATTTGCTATGACAATAACATTTCCATTTTCTAGGAAATGAAAATGTTCAGATACACTGCCCAGGAAAACTTTTCCATTTCTACAAACCATTATTGGTTTACAAACAAATGAGAATGTTCTTTAAAAGTTATATTGCAAAAAATTAATAGAAAGAATTATGAAAATAAAATGCTCGTCCTCATATTCATATTTATATACTTATATTGCGTTCTAACTAAATAAGTTATTGTTAATTCTCTTCTATCTTTAGAAGTCTAATTACACAGCCTAATTTTCCGCAGCGTCTTTTGCCTCTAGGAAACTCATAAAAGCCCAAATCCCTTTAAACACCAGTCAACGATCTATAAGCGTCTAGACACCGCGACACCCTCAATCATCGACCAGCCAACGATGCCACTAATCACTGCGATGAAAGCCCTTCAGAGCGCGCACCAACAAATCCAAATCTCCCGCCATAAAACTCGCTTAGCTGGGTCAAACACACACACATATACACACACACACGCACGCACACTATCCCGGAATATTCTCGGAATCGGCCGACTTAATCTCGCACTTTCCGGAATGCCAGTAGCTGTCGCAGTCAATTACGCCTATTTTCTACGACGACAAATGCAGAGCTCGCGCTCGCGCGACCCTTCTCTCCTATTTTTACGAGTTTGCCCCCTCGTCGACGACTGTCGCGCGTGCACAGCGTCGTTTTTCTCACTGCGCAATTATCTACGCATAGTGTCTAAGAGCAGGCGATGACGATGGCTTTATACTGATTTTGCCTCTTCTGCTTTCTGTTTCAGGAATTATGACCCTTACGAGCAGCCCGTGTGAGCTAGACAACATGAGCTTGTTTCAAGACCTCAAGTTGAAAAGGAGAAAGGTCGACTCTCGATGTAGTAGCGACGGTAAGTCATGTTCTGTGCAGTGCGCACTATTATTTTTGGTCTTTTTTTGGTTATTTTAGTTTTCATTTTTGAGGACGCTTTGGCTCTCGTTGCGGTGCGTTTTTGGCGATTTAATTATAGGACGCGATGGGGTGTTTACGTATGATTAATATATAAGTGCGTGCGTATATTATCATTAGAGAGTAGTTGACCAGCACTTTATTAAGCTTGTTATTAGAGAATATACATTATTATGTTTTCGAAAGTTATCTTTCTTACTTTAATGGTAAGTAAAGAGATAAGTAACATAAAAGCTGATTTATGTAACCGATCTGTCACTGTCTTGCTAGTGTATGGCAAAAATATTTGAATTTCCACCATTTAGCTTTTAACTTACTTGTTAATAATTAGAAACATATTTTTCAAAATTTTGAGTAAAAAATAAATTTTATTTAACAATATTTTTTCAAATTAGTCTGAAATAACGATCTAAATGATAGTAATACTTTTTATAATATATATTGGATGAACATTCATTGATTCATTCTACTTAAAAATTCATAACTTCATTTTTGAAGCTTCTATTTGCAGCATTGTCATAAAATTATAAGATAACACTATTTCTGTTAATTTCATCGCTATAAAAATGTAAATTCAATAGTCAGCACACCCTCAGTCATTCTTAAAGAACCTCTGCACTTTAAGCTCCACAAATACACAATTTCCATCTAAAACTATGCTAAAGTCAAGCCTAATTAATTTACGAGTCGTGCGTAGTATCTTTGAGATATCACACTTTATCAAACAGCTTTATTTAGTGCCATTTTTCTTTTCATGCTGAGACCCATATTCATTCTTCAGATATTCTTTTAAGTTTAAATAAGACACGTACAAAATGAATTGATAATACTTTAAGAATTCAAAAAGTGAACTAAACAATATTTTACAATCTTTCAAAACTGTATGAAAAAAGAAAACTGCTTTTTACTAATCGAAAAAGCAATGCCTACCTTTTCATCCTTTTAATATTATTTACATGAAATATTTACCCACTTCACCTGACCTACAAACCTTACATCATATCCAAAATGCACCATACCTCTGTTCAACGCCCCCATCCTTCCCACACTCGAAACTCACCAAACCACCCACCAAGAAACTCCCGACTCCTCGCAACCTCCCACCCCTACGACAAAAACTAAAAGCCAAGTATACCCGTGCACCTGTCCGGGTCGCGCACGTGCGGTGCAACGTCGACACTCGGTTTACCGGCGCATCCACGGCGTGGGCCGTGCATCGCCGCCGAGCCCACGCGTTTTCCGTGCCGGCCGCAGTTCGACCGCGTCCTCGAGCTCGCGCGGATGCTGCGAGTGCTCGCGACGTTGCGATAAACGATACTGCGCAGTGGTGATAATAGGGGTGTGTGCAGGGCTCGATTTGTCCGCTGAAGTGCCGGAATTATCATCGTTGTCGTATGCGTGGATTTTTATTTACGTTTGGATGTGGTGCAAAAGAAATAGTTTTTTGTTATAAATTCAATTTTTTAATTTTTTAATTTTATTTATAAATGTAACGAGCGTCTATTGCGCACTTCATTTTGTATTGTCGATGTTTCGAGAGTATGATGTAAAGTGTGACAAATTTTTCTTAATTTTTAACTATGTGTAGGCTGAGATAAGTAAAGTATGTAGTGAAAAGTAACTGTTCTCAATTAATAAGTAAGCCTTTAGTAATTCTAACTATTTTTATTGTTTATTTTACTGCACTTTGGTTATTGCTTCAAAGTGAAAATAGTCGGGGGCTCTGACTACTAAGTAAATTAGTTTAACTGACTATTTTGCATAATTGTTCGCGTTTTGTTTACGCGGCTGCTGCTTTCGAATGAGAGGTCAGAATTCTAGCTTTAATGAACCAGATTGAGAGTGTAATTATCAATACATACACTTCCAACGTATTTTCGAAGCTTGACAGATACATAATTAGACGAGAAAGTCAACTGTAAGCTTAGTCCATGTTACTTCATTTTAGTTACAGCCCTGACTAACTGAAACAGGCAGCTTAACAAAAAAAATGAGTTGTATCAAATGTCCACTACAAACTTAATTAAAATTAGTTGATTTTACTATATACTTCTCTTAGTGTTTCCAGACTAAAATGATATGTTATTTCAATTTTATTTATAATGTGACGTGACGTAAATGACCAATAAAGCAAGTTTTAAATAGCACAATAAATATATAAAATTAATATAAATAAAAGAATTTATAAATACTTTATTACATTATCTTAAATAAAGAATATTTGTTCTTTTAATAATTATAAATTTAATATATAAATCTTAACTGAACAATCTCATATATCATTGAGAAATACTTATATTAATTAATTTCATAAACAAATAAAAGAGAAGCAAATCTAATCATAATTATTCTAAGCCTATCATAACGCGCACCGAAATAACCGAAAACATAATTGCATTTCCTCCATTGTGCAACAACAGGCTGTCTAACACCCCGTTACATAAAGTTCGTTCAACGCCGCGAATCCGCGCCAGCTAAATCGGGCTCCAAACGATTATCGACGCGCTTGCATAACTCAAACCACTCGAATCCCATCAAACTCCGCCAACCCACCGCGCAAAAAATTCGCCTCTGTGCACGAGCATAACTACGCACTACCGTCGAGGAAAACAGGGTACACCGGATCGGAAAATTTCCTATGAATGAAAATCTATACACAGTGGACGTCACGCGCCGCGAGCGCCCTGCATTTTGAAATAATCGATCGCACCAACGACGATGCGGAGATGCGACGCAAATAATCCGCTCTCGCCACGTCCTATCAGGTCTCTAGGACAGGTGAATTTGCGCACTGCATTTCTGGGCTTTTATTTACGCAGTGGCCAGCGTCGGGAATCAAATGATCGATTCCCGGAATCGTGGAATCGTGGCTCGTTGCGGGATCAAGAGGTGATGATTTTCGAGGAAGCGGGAGTATTGTTTGATGAATACGCTGGAAGTATTAGGGATTAAAATAAATAATAGTCGCGTTTTGATATTTTTATTGAAAGATTTTCGTTACTTTAGATTTAATAAGTTTTTAATAATAATTATATTGATTTTACAAGATTTAAAATGAAAGGGAATTTCACAAGCAAGGGAAGTACAAAACAATGTTTGTAGTGATTAACTGCATGGAAAGATAAGAAAAGCAACTTTACAAGATCGATGCTGACCCGTAGAATGTGTAGAATACTAATTATTCAGAATGCACTTCACAGCCTGACTATAATTAGAATATTCTACTGAAAATATTCAACGCGTATAAGTAGAATAAATTTATTCAAGTCAGCCAGATCGACATTCACGAATTTAGATACTTTTTTCATCTATTTTGAATCCGGTTTTCTAGAAATATGCCGCAAGCAATGTCACGTGAAACTATTTATGTAATCAAATTGAAAATGCAAAGAATTTTTTTATAACATCTAGATTATTCTTTCATCACGTTACAATTTTGTTTTAGTAAAAAATTTAATATTCTTTCAAGTATGATTTTTTACTTATACTTACACTGTATTTCAAAAGACTTCATTTGTTTATTTGCATAATTTTCCATTAACGTAATCAAAAGCTTCTTTGTGTAAGTTGAAATCCATCATGGTAGAAAATGAAACGCGCTTTTTCAGAAGTTTTTTTTTACTTTAGACAACGCATATTTTTGTAGAAAACTGTTTTTTAATATTAAAAAATCTTGCTTAGTAACACAAATGGTGTTGAATTCTATGTTTTAGAGGGTGAGTAATTTCAAGATTAAAATAACTGGTTATTTTTAACAAATACGCTTGCGCAATAAATATAAGTAATCTTTTAATTAATGATCATATGCATTTAATTAACAATAAACAACTAGTTGCTAGCAAAACAATATTTTAAATAAAAATGCTCAGAAACTGCGCAAAAAATTCGTTTTTATCAAGTCACCACACTCCAAAAAATCCCAACATTTCACAACCCTAAAAAATAATTTCCCCATCAACCCACAATTCACACCCATCAAAAATCAGAACTAAAAAAGAACAAACCACCGACTCCAACAAATCAACTCCAACTCCATCTAAAAGCAAATAAAAGAAAAAACTCCTACCTCTCGTATAATTCATCGACGAGCCTCGACACAGCCGACATAGAAAGACAAGCACGCGCTCGCGCTCGCGAATAAAGGAAAAAAAAAAGTCAGTCAGCCAGCAGCAGCAACGCGAGTGTCCTTTCGGTGGCCTCGGCGCTTACGTGTACTCGCGCGCGAGTTCAACGACACTCTCGAGGTGATCGCCGCGCCGCGAGTGTGGCGCGACTCGCGAGCGCGCGCACGGCATTTCCGCGCGGCGCTCGATGCAATATTAACCGAGCGAGCCGCGCGATGCGTTGGCTTTTTGTATAGTGGATTAGGCTTTCGTTTCTTATTGGACTTGGGCTCTCTTTTTTTTTACGTTTGACTGAGATTGAATTTTATGGAGTGGACGCTGGGCGAGTGAGGTCAGTGACGACATACTTGGCTAATGCAACGTGTTTAGTTTTGTCTTGTGGGTGATATCGGTTCGGATGGGAATTTGATGGATAAATATAAATGTAGATTGTACATTTTTTGTAGTTTTAAGTAGATATTTGTAAAATATTGAAAAATAATATAATGATTATACTCGATCTTTATCTACTTCGAATTTACCTTCGCTATATTTAAATATATTATATACTATCGTAATTAAAAAAATTGTGTGATTTTAACTGCAATATTTGACAAAAAAATGATATATAGTCTATACACGTACGCATGCTTTAGACGTCTGACGAAACTCGGCCACTATCTACTTCAATACCGATTGTTTTTTTAATTTTCTCTCGTTTCAAGTATAATGATATAATTAATTTATTAATACAAATTTAAGATTAATAAATGAAGACATATATATTAAAAATATAAGTGCGAATAAAAGAATAACTATAAATTACAAATTAATTCAATGTAGATCGCATTGTTAAATAAAAATTAATTATATAACTTAATTAATGTTGAATATTTAATGTTTCAAGCTACAAACATAAATATTCATAATATTTTACGATCGTAAGAACTGATTGTTTAAAATATACAATTATATCAAGCGCTAAATATCAAGTGAAAGGGAACATAAATAATAAAACTGGAATAAGAAGTGTGTAAAAAAGTGAAAACTAGCGTCGGGAATTATGAATGATATAACGATGAATTTCAACACGCTCCGACGACCTATGAATGGAACTTTTGACACGACACGAATGTACGACGAGTATCTGGCATCTCCTTGTGAAAATTACTTAAGATTCGTCGTGTACAATTGGCCGTACACTTCAGTTCATCCGCTTAATCCGTTTCGCTTCTACAACTACTACGATGATCTTCGTACATGCCCAACTTTCGATTTGTTTTCCACTACTCTACCGGAAATATATTCAACAACGTTTGGTAATTCAATTTTCCAAAGAAAACATCATGCCATCGAATCATAACCCTTACATTCAATTTATATAATTTAGTTACATTAGTGGGATGCCAAAGTCAATTTTCATCTTAAACCTTACCGATCGAGAAATTAATAAATCATAAATCCAAGACTTAATTGCTCTTTCTTATATATTATAATTTACTATTATACAAAGTTTCGAGCAAATAATTCAATACTTCGAAGAAAGTCATTATAACCAAATTTCAAGAGTCAAGCTTGGTTTAGTTAAAGTAGCATTCGTAGAAGCGTTGAAATATTTACTCGAAAATTTGTATAATATTACCTTATGATATAAGGAAGGAAGATATAATAATATCTCTGTTTTACATAATTTGATCTTCATATTTTATTAAAACTAATGATTATCTTTCGGTTGGAGTATAAGCGGGGAATTGAAAGGAGGATGTCCATAGCGGCCCTCTCGAGGGAACATATAAGATCAACACCATCATTATAGTTCGTTTAGAAATAAATTTTATTAGAAAATAATACTCTCAAGTACGGGAAAAGTTGAAAAAAATAATATCTATGGATAAAAGGTCTCACCATACTCGGGATTTTCTACTTACTTTTACGAATTTCCGTCGCGTTTTCCTCTACTTTCCCCATACTTAAGGGGACATTCTTTTTTTAAATTCATGTTTTGGCGCGCTCTAAACAATGGTATTAGTTTTATACGTTCCGATACAACGACTCATTACTATATTATAAATTTGTAGACATCCTCCTTTCCATTTGACTTTTAAAACCCCTTAACCAACTGCCTAATCGAATCTATCATTTCATTTACACTTTGAATAAAGAATTAAAATAACCTCATCGAAAGCCACTGCTTCCACTCAATTAACCAAGACAGCGACATAAATCAGCCTACAGTTTCTTCGAGTGCACAATCGCTAATTACACCGTAACGCTCTGCATACATATATATGTATATATTTGTATATCCCCCGCAGCTCTACACTATACGTGCAGTTCGAACTTCGATTGTTCCGGCAGGCATATATACTAACGACTGCTAATTAGGAAAGTGCTGGTCAGCTACAACAATATAACCGATCGCTCGCTAATACACATATACGCATACACATATATACGTATGTATACGCATACATATATATATATTACGACTGTCGTAACTATTAATAGCCTCGGCGCTCTGTGCGCTCCCGCGCGCGCGCTTGCGATCGCGTACACACACGTTGCCCTGCACAATCTCGCAGGTCCGCGCGCGGCCTTGTCAACTGCATTCCTTCCTTGACCTACACCGTGCGGCGCGCACCGCAGCGCAGGCGCTCGCGAGCGCGCATTACAACTCGCGGTGAATTTTCTTCTTTTCGAGCGACTATGCGCGCGATATCGCGAGTGATCTCCGTGCGTTTTCCTTACTCGCGGCAAAGACTTGGGGCAGATAGATAACTAAGTTTATGGTTCTTTTTTGCGTTTGGACTTTGTGATTAGGGCTGCTGTTGCAGTGAGAAAGCTTGATAAGTCGTATTTTTGACGAAAATAGGTTTTTGATGTAAATTGATTTGGAGAGTACTGTATTTAAATGCACGAAACGAGTTGTATGATTTTATTGCTAATTTGGAGCGAGTTTTTTTACAGGTAAATATCGATATTAGAAAAAAAATCGTAACTGATAGTAATATTGTAAGAAAGGTCCAATACATCACGAATTGCATATTAAAAGAGCCATGATTTGATATATAGCTTTTCTTTAAGCAGAATTGTCTAAGTAAGAACCCTGATATAAAATAAATTTAAGAAAAAGCCATTATTTCAATTTCTAGTAGTCATTGTTAAAAATATTAATTTTGTATTGTCGAATCAAAAAAGATATATATTATTTACCTAATAAATTATTTATTACTAATATAAAATTGAATTTAAAGTACGATTCTAAATAAAAAGCAAACGGTTTTCGTTGATTTTCTCAATTTAAAAGTAAATGGACTTAAGAAGCTTTTTCCTTGGTATGGAAGAGAATATGCTAGTTGCTGCAGTTACTTATTCATATTGCAACTATGAAAATGAAAATAAAATTACTCAATTAGAATTATGTGACTTAAGGCGATGTTAAGCCCCCCATTATCGGCAAGTACGAGAAACCACTTTTGTCATTTAATTTTTAATTTTTAAAAAATATCTCTCTGGAAGGTTGTTTTTTTTTATTGGGACAACAACTTTCCAGAGAGATTCTTACTAAAAATTAAAAATTAAATTAAAGAAATGAGTCCTCCTTATTGTCGGTAAAGGGTGAATTTAGTATCATCTTAAACATTTGTAAGCTGTTTTTTTAGTTTGTAATATATTTCATCTTTATGAATTTGAAATATTTATTTTTATTTTTGTACAAAACGAATTCATATAAATGGTTGAATCATCTATTATAGAAGTAAATGTATCGCATAAGATGATTCAATTCATATTCAATGTGCAATATGTCAATTTCTCTTTGAATGGCATCACGTAATTGTAGTTTAATTATATTACAAACATATTATTAGTTTATTACGACTTAACATACTATTGAGTAACTTGTTCAGCTAATGGATTATGTATATCTACAATGTAAAATGACAACAACGTCAAATAGAAAATTAGAGCTTCCTATAATATAACATCTGCACTGAAATTACGCAATGACATTATTAGTTTTAATACATTGATGATCAACATGTAATATTGATAATAAAACTCAAATAATGTCATAATCAACTTACAAGAATATCAGAATAAGTTACGTCAAATACCACCAATGCCCAGTAAAATTCGATCAGTTAACCCTATAAATACATGATCATCGCTCTGTCACTCGCGGAACTTGCCAGCAAAGAAAGAATCGCGCGATTCAACCTCAATAGATTACGAAGCCCACTCCGCGGCGGCGCAACAGAACATCGCGCGCACGCACCCATCAGCGTTTAACGGTGTCATTAATGATCGCCCCCCATCGATTCATATCATTTTCGCGCGTGCGCCAAAGATCAACGCAGTTGGCCGATCGTTGAACCCGATAAAAGCCGATGTACAACGGCGCTACGACGCCGGCGACAGATTTCGCGAATCAAAGACGAGCTGATTCCTCCGTCGTGCGGACCGTTGACCTCGTTGCCTTTTGGCACGTGCGCGCTCGCTTACTTCCTTTGTTCTTTATCACGGGAAATCCCTAGCGAAATTGTACTGCGGAGCCGTTTGGAGATTTTGCGATTGACACAGATTTTTTCCTGATTTTGATGGATCGGTTTTTTAAAACCTTTTATAAAATGTGACTAGCAGTCATGGGCAAAATGCATGTCTTGTAAAATAAGAGACATGTGAAAGATAGTTTATTGTGTAAAATGTTAGATCACATTGTAGTTTCTATAAAACTATTTTAGAAGTTTAAAAAACATCTGCTAATACTTTTAGCTTAAATGAAAATCATTTTTAGCAATGTTGTAACTAAACTATACCAAAATAATTATTTAGATAAATATTAATTTAAATAGTTCCATGTCCAGGTATAGAAGAATGAAATAATTTTGTTATGCATGTTAATTGAATCATTTACTCTTTCAGTTTGAAGAACATTTATTAATAATAAATCTTTCTTTTTGCAACTTAAAATTATTTTAAATGATTCTGAGTAACTCTACAGAAATTTTTTAATAAATATCCTTTATAGACTAGATTTGAACATATACAAACTTATCTAGACACTTGCCCATGATTGCTATTGAACGGGTATGTAACGAATTGTTAATTGAACACGTATCTTCTAATGCAATCGTCTCCTTTTTTTAAATATAAAATTTTGAGCCATCAATAATGAATAATGAAATCCCAGACTCTGTTAATCCAAACACTGTGAAGCTGCAAAAAACTTTTGATGGATTCTTTCTAGATACTGCTCTTTCTGCTAGCGCCATATATTTTCTATAACGGGAGAGCTGAGTATCATAGAAAGATAAATTCTGAATAAGTATTTGGCAAATTATTATTTATAACGATTGATTTTGAAATGTATTTTAATAAGCATTTCCATTTGATAACTTATTTTGTCGGGCCTTCTTAAAAAACCCTATATCAACTACAATATACTGATGATACAATCTGTTTGGTTGCCAAGAGTAGGCAAGGCGTACAACAGTGTTTGCGCAACTCGAAGCAAAATTTTAACAGTGTCTTGGGCTATCCTGTACACACAATAAAACGTCCAAAGATCGCAAAATCCCCAACAAGACTCGCACACAAATCCAACCTCCCCCCACAAAATACAACCAGAGAGCCAAAGTAAAAACCGAAAAAAGCAAAGCCAACCAAATGAAAAGCGCCATCGTTAACGGTGATCGGCATGGTTGCCCCACGGCCCTTCCCCCCGCTTGTCCCGCAGACTCTCCGGTATCCCTCGGATCGGCCGGCTCGCCGCTGGGGCTGCAGACGCAGGAGGCCCTCAGCTCGCCCTCACCCATAAACTTTCCTGCTCCAGGGGAGAGCGTGGCCGACACCTCGACCTCGTCGCCGGACGCGCCGACGATGCCGGGCTCGCCGGGCTGTCCCCTCGTCAAGGTCAAGTCCGAGTACCTGCGCGGCAGCCCCAGTCCCGGGACCCGCGACACCTGCCTGCAGCGGACCGTCTCCGGACCCACGGCCAACCAGCAGCAGCAGCAACAGCAACATCAGCATCAGCATCAGGTGATGAAGCAACAGCAGCAGCAGCAGCAGCAGCAGCATCAACAGCAGCAGCAGCATCAGCAGCATCAGCAGCAACAACAACAGCACCAGGAGGCGGCGACGGAGAGGGCGTCGCCGGACTCGGTGTTTCCGGATCTCGCGAGCCCCAGGCTGGCGGCTGCTGCTGCTGGTGCGCTCGGCAATCAGGCCGACGAGCAGCACCATTATCATCAGCATCATCATCATCATCATCATAATCAGCAACAACAGCAGCAGAGGTCCCGCACGCCTGCACCCACGAGGTGAGTAGATGATTATTTGACTGGTGGTTTTGTCAAGCTGCTGAAGTTAAGGGGGGAGTACACTGACTAGGACAGGTTCTTTTTTATTTTCTGTGCTTTGTTTTGTTTCTGGGTATAGTACTGATTATTATTTTTGTAGTTGTTCGAGAGTATAGTAATACATACACGATAATAGGAGGATAGTTAACGGAGGTTATTTTTGGTTGCAATTGGAATCAAATTCTTTTCATTCACATGACATCAACGATGGTTCTTATATTAAAAGAGATAAATTCGAGCTAAACGAAACTATTTTAGACGATTATTAACTTCCCTTATTCATGTGAGCAGTTATATTGATAAGATTATCCTATTGATTATAAAGAAAGTATCCCATCAGTTTGGCTCATCCTTCTTTATAACTAAACATAGACGATTCAAATTGAAATGTACTCTCTTGTTAAATTTATAAAGTCTTTTTTCTATTTTACTTTGTGAAATTTAAATGATAATTGATTGAAATGAATAAATAACTAACAAAATATGGTGTTGTTCTTAATTATTATATGAAAATTTCATAACATTTTAATGAAGCTATTATTGAATGTTAATAAGACTCTACAAAGTACCCAACGATAACCGTATTAATAATTTAACAACTTTAATTATTGCAATGAAGATATACAAATTTGACATAAATCTTCTCCAACATAATGGCTATATTAGAAACCAATAATTAAAATACTATCTTAATATTTAATGAACTATCAAACTTCACTTTTATTACTAGCATAAATATAAAAAAATTATTAGCCCTAAGTGAAAATTTTCTTTGAGACTTAGATATACACGTACAGATCCGTGGGACACAATTACTTCATCTTCATATAGCTTTAGTTTAAAAGTATATTTCTAACCCTTTAAAATTAATTATTTTGTGAAAGTTTGACATACTTTATCCAGGAAGAATAATGAAATATGTATTTAAAAATGCTATTCCTTGATATCAAAAGTTAATGATTTAATAAATATTTACCGTCACGGACCCAGTTCCTGATCAACTAAGAGCAATTCCTGATCAACTCTTATTTCCATACAAGTCAATTACAATTACACGTTTTAGACTTTAAACAAGGAAATCTAAATAGTAGATAGTTATATCTACAATCTTCAAAAAAGATTTTGCAGCAACAAGTTTAAAGTAATATTTTATGCAAGAAAATGATCAGGAATTGGGTCGTTGCAAAAAATGCGGCATTGCAAACATAAAAACAATTGGATCCCACAGACCCATAGGTCCAAGATCAGTGATAAAACAATAAAAATATAGAATATCCAGCAAAAGTAGGAATGCCATATAACATCTAGTCCCGTACACACTAAAGAAACGTCCTAAAAATACCTCCCTTGCCATCCTCAGGTCATCGCCGCACTCTCCGGGCCAAGCGGTCTCGAGCACGCCTTCGACGCCGATGCCCCAGGAGTCCTCGGTAACGAGTCGCAGCAGCGACATGCCCGACCGGGGCGGCAACAACCTCACCTCCACCCAGTCCAAGGAGGAGTCCGACAACTCGGTCTTCGACGGCGGCGGAGGCACCACCACAACCACCACCAACAACAACTCCAACACCACCACCAACAACAACAACAACAACAACAACAGCAACAACAACAACAACAACAACAATGCAACGAGCAACGGCAACAACAACACCAACAGCAACAGCAGCAGCAACGGCCGGCCCGAGAGCAACAACTGCTCGCAGTCGGTGCTGCACCGCAGCAGTCCCTCGTCCCAGTACAGCGGCAGCAATCAGACCAGTCCCAGTCCGAATCAACAGCAGCAGCAACAGCAGCAGACGTCGCCGAGGCCGAGGGCGCCCTCGGTGCCGCCCCATCTGCTCACCCATCATCAGTTCTGGTCGCAGGCGCCCAACGTTCAGGGCTTCGCGACCCAGAGGCTGCTCAACGGTGTCATCAGCAGTGCCGTTAGCTACGTCACGGGGAACAACGGGGCGACCGGCAATGTCAATGTCGGCCCGACGGGGAACAACGGGACGAGCGTCGTCGGGACGAACGTCGGCAGTGCGAACACCACGAGTGGTGAGTGTGCTTCGCTAGCTTCGTTTGTAAAATAGAGTTGGAATTGGTTTCAAAAGTTGGATTTTTTACAATATAGCTTTCTTCATTATATATTTGTTTTTTGGCAAAATTTCAAGAGTAGCTTTGCTCAAGTTAATTAAAATGTGAGTTCGTTAGTGAGCTTCGTTTAGAAACTATGTGTTATGTAAGTTGCAACTTTAAAGATATATATCTCGATTTTGGAACAGTGATGCTTCCTACTTGTTCAGACATCAAACTAACGATACTGTAATGGAGAATAAAGTAAATAACCGTGTAATGTTAGGAGTTAAAAATATAGATACCAAATATAAAATAATCAACGAACAATATCTTGTGATATTTATATTCCATATTACACATTAAAAAAATATAAAAAAAAGAATCCACATACATCTGCTTGTAAAAGAAGTCGAGCTGAATTAAATCGAATCATAAATAAGTCTCTGTTAATACAAAGAAACCCTTAATTATCCTTAGTGGACGATCTTCTTCAAAAGTACCGTAATCACAGCCTAGCATCATTCGAAACCGAGACCACAGATTTTACTGAGCACCTTTTACGCAACCATCGAAATTCTTTTATAATCACAGGTCAGATCAAGAAGCCATCTGCTTATAGTTCTCAATAAAACCTAATCTCTAATTATAGGGAAACATAACATCATGCTAAAACTGCAATACTTGAAAAAAAATAATATATCACTTGAAATCTATTTTATAAATCTACATTTATAACTTTTTAGTAATTGATAAATATATATAACAATTTTTTTTAATAATAATAAGATAGTTAATAATATTAAGTTATAGACTTGAAAACCATTCGAAACAGAATCTAACATATAAATATGGTAGCATATTCACTAATACATATTCGAGTAACTAATTGAGAACATTTAAATATTATATTCTCATAGAAAGCAACCGTTCATAACCTTACATAACAAGTAAAAAGTAATATTTTTTCATTTCTAGTTAATTTTGTTCGAACATAAATTTTCTAATTAAATAGTTCGATCAGCAAACATAAATATCAAGAAAATACGATTTTATTTTTCGAATGTTGCATAAACATTAATCGCCTTTTTGAGGTAGATTCCGGGTATGATAAACTAATTTATATGTAATTGTATCTCAGAGTATGTCAATTTTAATTTATTCACAAGTATTTGAACAATAAATTTCTAAATTGTCAAATTTTCGAGAGACGACGATTTAATATTGCTGTTTAGCGAGACATAACAATAAATCAGACTTCTAACAACTTCTACATAAAGTAACTAATATATTTCCTATTTCATCGATTTATCGTTTTACCTCACTTTTTACAAGGTGCCGAAACTGTTAGGCCTATATTAAAGTTAAATAACACACCTTTAGAACAAGACTATTATGAAAACTGAAATATTTTGAACTCGTTCTTTTCGTTACACAAAGTAGCTTATATAAAAATAAAAAACTTTCATATACTTCGAAAATTGATAAACTATAATACAACAAATAAAACTCAAGTGCGAAACGCGTCCGCATAAAAAACTTACGTTCCACGCTTCTTCTCGCAAACTCCCAGAATCTCCATTTATCACTGTCTCACACGTGCAAAACTCCATCCCCGAAAAAGCTCATCCTCCCTCTCATCCCCAGGCGAGGGCATGAAGCCTCCGGCGCAGCGCGCGGTCCCTGCGCCCCCGCGTCCCCCGCCCACCGTGATAATGGGTGAGGTCGGGGGCGTGCGAACGATGATCTGGTCGGCCCCGGCCCTGGACCCGGTGCCACCGCCGGCCGCCTCCTGGACGGCCACCGCCTCGGCCGCCTCCTGCTCCTCGAGCGAGGAGTCCGCGGCCCAGCTGCTGCTGAACCTGGGCCAGGAGTCGCGGGGCAAGCCGCCCGGCGGCAACAGCGCCAGCGTCGTGCCCTACTCCGCGGGCCCGCCCCTCAACATGGAGAGGCTCTGGGCGGGCGACCTCACGCAGCTGCCCGCCGCCCAGCAGATGCAGGCGCTCAATCTGACCGCCTCGAGCTCCCAGCAGGCGCAGCAGCAGCAGCAGCCCTGGGTCAGGAACGGGGGACTGGTGAAGAGCGAGGCCGCCAGTCAGGGCGGCGGACAGATGCAGCAGGGAGTGGGAGTAGGGAGCCAGGGGGCGCCACCCGCGCCGCCGATGCCCCAGCAGGAGCACGAGGAGGACGAGACGCCGATGATCTGCATGATCTGCGAGGACAAGGCGACAGGGCTGCATTATGGGATCATCACGTGCGAGGGGTGAGTATTGAGATGGTCGCGGACTTGGGATTGGGGTATGGGTGTCGGGGCAGGTTTAGCTTTCATCGTTGGGTTTTAAAGTTAGGAAGGATGATTGGGATTGGGGGATTGCTGTGAATGATAAGTATGGGAATTTACTGAGATTTTAGTATAGTAGAGTTATGAAAATAACGACGAAATAGTCGAACAAGGGAATTTGAACGAGAAAAGAATGTGCATTTGCTTATTCCTAGAATCAGAATAGAGGTCTGTGTGACCCTACGTGAAATTTTTGTTCAAATTTTATTAAAAAAATGTGCAGTTCAACACTTTTTAAAATCGACGCTTCTTACGAAGTCTAGTATATTTCAGATTTCTCAAAAAATACTACTTCTCGTTAGGAACCTTTTATGAAAATTAGCAATTTTCAAAATCTCGGATAAAAACTATCATTTTCTCAGAGAATCTTAGAAACTGTTAGTATTTATCAGAAAATCTAATAACTACAAGGTTTTTATAAGAAGCCTCTGTAAAGAACTAGGTGTTTTTGAGAAATCTGAAATGTGCTTCGTAAGGAGCGTTGATAGGTAGATACATTTGTATACTAGAAACCCTGACAATAATATCTTTTTTTAGTTTGCTCGAATCCATTAAGTTTGAAGAAAATTATAGATATTTAAATTGATTCAGGCTTTTTTACGTTCGTGTTCTAGAATTAAACTCACTGATACTTAAGTAAAAAGCAGTTTTTCAATAAAACTGCATGTAAAGGTACCATCGCAGACCCAGTGTAGATTACTTTTTTAAATAAATACTTGAATTCAATTTAAGAAGTCAAAAATCTTTTTTCTTAACTAAGAAATGTACAACATAATAAAAGATTCAATATGTTACGTTTTTATAAGAATAAAGTTGACCCAAAGTGGTCTAAGACAACTCGAGCTGATCAAAAACTGGGATCAATATAAAATTTATTTATATTAATTTTACAAAGTATATTCATCGGGATCCACTTATTTCCATCCACGAATAACTCCAGATTGATCAGTGTTGATGTTTTAATTATACAGTTGTGAGAATGAAAAATAGTCAAGCCCGTGACTGAAAATAGGGAATTTCAAATAATAAGTTAATTTGTAGAGAAAAATTCATGTACTTCAAAGTTTTTTTGAAGAATAACATGATTTTGTTAATGACTCCTTAAAAGAAGCTTATAAAAACAATTTTATAAAATATGCATAATTATCATTATTTTGCAATGTAAATAAGTCAGTAAAAACATATACAATGTCCTTTGTTTCATTTAAAGGATTTCTTCGAAGAATACATTTAAGGAATAAAGTATTATGTCTGCGCATTTAATTTGATCTTGAGAGCACCTGGGCGAGCAGGTGCTTATTTATTTTAAGGTCACACGCATATTTCCTGGTCCCAAACATTTCATGTATTAAATTTTGTAGTCATAATGTATTTTACATAATTAACTTTTATTAGTTACTTTTAAAGTACTACATAGCTAATCTCTGTTGCTGTTTTTAAATATTCAAATTAACAAAGACAAAAAAGTAATCAAAATATTTTTTTTAAACGTGCCATATTTATTTCCTTACACTAATTTTGATTTCAATATTGATATAAAAAAGATATTTACTAAAAAATTATTTGTTCTACTATCGATTGGAATTCGTAAACAAAAATACATGATGGCAATCTTTTTCAAACAGCTGCAAAGGTTTCTTCAAAAGGACAGTGCAGAACAGGCGGGTTTACACCTGCGTGGCGGAAGGTGGCTGTGAGATCACGAAGGCGCAGAGGAACAGGTGTCAGTACTGTCGATTTAAAAAGTGCATTGAACAGGGTATGGTACTCCAGGCCGTCAGGGAAGATCGAATGCCCGGCGGCAGGAATTCCGGGGCTGTTTATAATCTCTACAAGGTTTGTACTTACATCGCATGTTTACTTTGTTATCAAGATTATCTATATTATTTACGATATTGTTATGAAGGTACTCATTTTACGTAAAATTATTATAACGGTAAAATGAAGTTAACACGTATTATTTAAACAGAAATATCTTTAATCTTTGAAACTTAACTTTTTAAATTATTATTATGTAATATAATGTAATGATAAAAATGGTATATTCCTATAATTAATGAAATCTGATATTTTTAGATAACTTTTGTAAGAGGAATATTTTGCTTGCGAACTTTCACTTTGCTACACTTTCCGAAACTTTCCCAAATTTTGCTAAAGTTATCAGTTTTAAATTATCTGCAAAGTATGGAAAAATTTAGTAAGGGTTATTAAAATTAAAGTCTAACAATAATATACTATAAAAAATTGTTATGTTGATTTTTGAATTAATTCTGTTAATGAGTAATATTGACTCACTTTCACAATTTTTTTGTATTTTTGTCAAACCGTGCTAAACTTATTCAAACTTTACGTAACTTCGTATAACTTCACGAACGTTGCGTAACTTTGACCAATTTTGCTAAACTTTGCCCAGCTTTCCATAACTCTACAAAATCTTGATAAATTTTTCCAATTCTTATATACCTTTACTTAATTTTTCTTAATTTTGTCAAAATAACTAACAACTGAACATAAATTCATAAATGATCATCCCTCCTGAGCTTCGCTAACTCTTGCCTGAATTTCCTTGACTTCCCTAAATTTCGCTAGTCTACCAATATTCGATAAAGTGTACCAAAGTTCTCCAATGACAATCACAGTTCCGCAAACACATGCAAAGTCACCTCACCAAATTGATTAATTCCAATTATACATCCCCCGTCGTATTTCACCCCTCGATCAGCCACCACTAACCCCACCCCTTCACTCCTCAGGTTAAGTACAAGAAGCACAAGAAGGCGAACAAGAGCAGCGTGTCGTGCAACATGGGCGTGCTGGCACCCGGCGGCGGGGGCGGCGTTGGGGTTGTCGGGGGCGGCGTCGGCGGCGGCGTCAACGGCGCCGGCAGCAAGGCCAGCATGGCCACGGCCATGCTCGACAAGCACATGGCCGCCGCGGCCGCCGCCGTCCACCAGCAGCAGCAACAGCAGCAGCAGCAACAACAGCAACACGCGCAACAGCACCAACAGCACCAACAGCAGCAGCAGCAGCAACAACAGCAGCAGCAGCAGCAACAGCAGCAGCAGCAGCAGCAGCAACAACAGCAGCAGCAACACGCACAGATGGCCGGTAGCTTTCTGCATCATCACAAGATCTCGTCGGGCGGTGGTGGAGGCGGGGACGGGCTCAACTCGCAGCCGACGCCCAGTCATCCGAGTCATCCCGCGCACTCGGGACACTTGGTCAACGGGACCATTCTCAAGACGGCCCTCACCAACCCCTCAGAAGTGAGTAGTTGACTTTTTCTTCTTGGTTTTGGAGTTTGAGAGTCTTCTTCTCTTCTTTTTAAATGAAACGGTGAAAAGTGTATCATTGGCAATGAATTAGCGAATGATATATTTATTTAGCAGTGAATATTTACTAATTTACTGTGAAAAAGTTAATATTTAGTACTAAATTAGTGGGGTTGGCATACTTTTATTGCTGCCTTTTTAGAGAACCAACAACAGAGTCGTGCTAGATTTCATTTTAGCTAGGAAAAGTTTTTTCAGCAATTGAGTTTAACGTCACTGAAAGTAATGAAAAATACTAGGAAAAGTTTACCTTTTTAAATATTAAGTATTTGACTAACTTTTGCTTAACTCTATAAAACTTAAGTAGTGACAACTTTTAAATGCAGCTTTTCTTATTTAGTTAACTTAAAAATTATTTTAAAGTATAAAATATATCCTTCCATCTCCGAAAAAAAACTTAGGAATCTAACTTTTAGAGCTGAATCTGAAACTGCGTATGAATAATCCTGCTTTTAAAGTTGATGTAATTAAACGTCCAATTAAACCATGATTCAGGCACTCGTAAGAAAAAAAATGTAGCGCCACACATATTTCTTGACAACTTTAGCCGTTATGTAAAACAATTTAGGACTACTTCAATTTTTACAGACTCGCACATTTTTTTGTGCTTAAGGGCGACAATAACTTCTTCTATAATGCTCAATTGCTAATTTCTTTCACTGGAAACCTAATATACTAGACCTGATTATTCTGAAAAAGGTTTTAATTCTTATATTGCAATTTAGATATTTCTTATTAATTGGATGATATAATATTACTTAGTGATATTGTCATTGTCGCGATAGCTAGTAGCAACCATTGTAAACTACAAAACAAAAAAAAAGAATAAAACTGTTGCATTAAATAATGAATTTATTTAAATACGAGCTGTAGAAAGCATCCATTACATATTCGTAAAAATTGCATAGAGACTCTTCCTAGAATTCACAAATAAATCAAGACCGTAGGAGAACTTCTCACAGCGGACGCGTATCTCGCCGCGCCGATCATCGACCGCCGCGCGGTATACTCGCGCGGCTTACGTAAGATCGCTGTAAACTTTCGGTGAGCGTGGCGGGAGAAAGAAAAGTGGAAGTTCATAAGCGCAGCAAAGCGCGTACACGCGTGCGTAAGCGCGTTTTTTCGCCGCCGGGAGACCTGAAATGAATGAACTCTCGCGCGCGGCCGCGATGCAATTTCACTTTCCTGCACGGTTGTGCCGTACGTGCAGCGGTCGTGCGCGCGTGTATGCACATTAGATACTTACATGCGTGATGTGATGGCGGCGGCGGCGGTGGCCGGCTTGCGTAAGGAATCAAGGTTTCCCGTATTACGACAGGGTGGCGAGCCGCGGCTGCTTGGATTAAGTGCTATTAAAGATGAAAATATTTCGCGTCAGCACTTTTCTCGCGAATTTACTCTTTGAAAGGAGCTAGGTAATTGGCGTTACTGCAAATTATACATTTCTGCACGCGATTGTATTGTTCCGATGTTGTGCAGCTTTTAACAGTAAAGTACTGGAACGTATTTCAAATAGGTAAAGTAAGAGTATTTATCATACAGTAAATGCGAAGGAGCAAGCACTAAATTAGAAACATATTCAGCTTTGAAATGTTTATCATACCCATTCCATCCTTAATCGAGCACTTCACCTTAAACCGCCAATCCAAGACATTAGAAAGTACAATCATTATCGGCCCATAAACACGTTTTTCATTATATCAACCACTCGATCCGCGCTAAGCTAATCGACAATTTCCCATACGATCTCCTTCAAACTTCCTTACAATCGAAAAAACAACACTCACACACACTTCTCGCATTAATCGCCTCCGGCGGACATATATTCATCCAGGCAAAAAAAAGTCCAGCTATGCGGAAAGGGAAGGAAAAAAACGAGTAAATTTCACCTAGGACAGGACGTAATTTCCCTTCGCGCGCGCGGGCATGTTGTATATGAAAACGAAAAGTCGCGCCTTGCGCAACTATATGCGCAGTGCGCGACCGCGACTTTTCGCTGCTGCGCCGCGCGACCGAGCGCTCGCGCGATTAAATTCGAAACGCAGCCGCCGCCGGCGTGCGTTTCCGTTCTGCCCTGTATAAAGCGTATAGAAGCGAACGAAAAACTTTCGTTTAACTCGCGGCATGTTCGATGTTTTCATTGTAAGCGTATAGAGGTTGCTATTATCGATTCATGTATTTATAGCGGGACTATAGAATTTTAGTTGTCTAAATCGTGGTTATAAAAGCTATACTTACAAAGACACTCATTAAATTAAACGATGTATTTTTAATATCTCTTTCCATTTAATTCACTTTCATTGATAATTCATAAAAAATATGTCATAACTAATAAAAAAGAAACTTATAAAATAAACGTTCGTAAAAGCGCACTTCATAAAAGTGCATATATCCCAATTTCGACTGTTTCATATCACCTCATACTTGCATCTCGATCGAGCACTCACCTGCCGACCGAAATTACCATCGAGAAGCACTCTCACAACTCCTCCAAAGCCCTTTTCACTGTCATCCAACGCTTACAATTCGATTTCGCATCGACATCGCACTCTCGCATTAAGAATCGCAAATAAAAGAAACTTTCGATTTCCTCCGCGCAGTACGCGAGCAAGAAGCTCCTCTCCACATGCACACGTACACACATACACAATCTTCCAAGCAGCTGCGACAAATATATGCAAATCGAGGCGTGCGCGCTCTCTCGATCGGTTGACCGCGAGGGACAGCAGAACGCGCACCGCTCGAGAGAGTAAGAGTCGCGTAGAGGCCATTGCCAAAAGTGAAACCGGCGGCGGCGCAAGTATTATATACCGGTTCGGTTCGGCGCGAACGGAGAATTATTGCACGCGGTGAGCGCCTTTCTGCTGGCTATAACTGACGTCAGGCGCTTATAACGTCAGCTGAGAAATCGGCGGTCTTTCTTTTTTCCGCTGGGGAGCGAACGTGATTTCGACGGATTTTTAAAGTATAAATAGGGTTTAGAGAAAAATTGGGTTTGCTTGTTTTGTTTAGAGGGAATTACGCTTCGAAGTTGGATTGAATAACGGGGGCAGTGGGTTTATATAATTTGAAGCGGAATCGGTCGGAATCGGTAGGACAGGTATATACATTATTATATCCGGTTGAAAGTTATTGAAATCCTAGTCAGGCATTTCATTACGCTCGCTGTCTATAATTTTATACCCGAATGAATATCATGTTTATGTTATTTAATGAAGTTATCAGTCGTTTTGTGTTTTCTTTCTGCTCTAATGGCTTACCTTTTTAGGAAGATAAACTTCACTGTTAAGTATTTGTAGAACTTTGTAAGAACACGTTTTTCCTTTCACTTCTTTTTTCTAAAGACGTGAGATCGCCATATTGAGCCAACCTTTCTGATTTTTGCAATCCTCACTTCAAATTTGGAATCAGCTCGCTATAAAGTACCAGTTAGTGATTAATGAATATAAAAAAATCAGAATGAAAAAAGTAGAATTTTTTCATTTCAGAATTATGTATGCTACGCTATTCTTCAAAATTTTTAAACTGAAATATTGCCTTTAGAATGGAAATTGTACAAGTGAGAATTTGAAATATTGATATAATTGTAATTTCGCACCGCAGAAGGTTCTCATGGGAATCTCGTATGAATTCGTTTAATTTAATATTGGAATGGAAAATCGTACGACGACTTCAGCATCGAAGTTATTCATGAGTTAGCTCGTACCAATTTGAATTGTAATAATAGGTGCGCGTAGCTTCGAGACATTTGAAAATAAAGTGAGTCACAGTTGTGAAGTTCGAATGTTGCACTGCAATTATGTCACAATTCTACTTTTATACCTGGAAATGAAGTCAAAATTAAAATACTCAATACAATTCCCCTTACTTTCTAGAGTTCGAATGAAAGTTCGTTTCTTTTTAAAACCAGCAAGAAAACACCGTTCCCTATCTTTTTTGTTCTATCTCTTAATTTAAAACGCAGCTATCTCGGCACATCATATAGCCTTATACACAAAAGACAGCCGTCGTAACTTTCTCTTGAACTTTAAACTCCCATTATGACTCCGTTCGTCAATCTCCCATTTATAGGATCCTCCAAAAACAACCGCCATACGAAAATCGGCACAAGACCATTCCTCGCTGACCGACACGTCAAGTTTTACGTCCGCTACGACGATCCGCGCGTATATAAATACACAAAGCGCAGCGCTCCAAGAGATGTGTATAATAATGCACGGCGCTCGGGGACAATAGAAAATCAGCGGCAACCGGTGCCAAGGACGGGCAGTTCTCTCTGTCTCTCTCTCTCTCTCTCACTCTCTTGGTTTGCCGGCTGCTGTTCGAGCTCGTGCAGTTTCGTAACTTGTGAAAGTCTGCAGCCAGGGGACACTGACCTCACGCCCCCTCTCACTCTTTATACTCTTCACTCTTTCGCTCCGTGGCGCGCTATGGTCTTCGCGGCGGAGAGAGAGAGAGAGAGAGAGAGAGCGCAAAAGAGCTCGTGATCGAGTGCACGGCACAACCGTTGTTCGCTTATGCTTTTCTCGTTTATTCTTCTTCTTCTTCTTCTTCTTCGTCGACTTCTTTGGTGTGTCCTCGTGGTTCTCGTTTTGCAATAGCTGTATTAGGTTGAGTCATTCAAACTTGACTTTTGCGATTGCATGACCTATTTGTTCGTACGTTGAGACCATATGGAATTTATCGAGGAAAACGCGCTTTTCGGTACTCGACGATGAATCCGAGATCTTTTCGAGAAGCTATATAGGGACTTCATTCAAAGTTTTCCGACAGTTTGTGTTAAATTCCTTTAATTCAATTTTTCTAAAAGTAAATGTGAAAAATTTGAGTGCGTAAGACAATCTTGATTTACTTTAATGATGACGAAAACTTTTCGTCAATTAAATAACTTGAATTAAACGCAAAAAAAACACAACAATAACAGCAGAGAGAAAACGAAATCCGTAACCCGAAACAATTAAACTCTTTAAACTTTCGACGATACACGCGGCGCTGAACTTTCACAAAAAGGACACGTGCCGTCATTCGAAACGCCAACGTGCTCGAGTGCGTATGTGTACGTGTACAATGTACATGTGCGCCGTGTGTAGTGGATATTCGGATGAAGATCGGAGAAAAGATCGGTCGATAGGGAGACTCAGGCCGGAAAGCATCGTTGCTGCGCTCGCGTTGAACAAAAGGATAATTAGGAAGATAGCGAGGAAAACTCTCACTCTGCTCGTTTTCTCGTCTACAAAAATCGCGAACAATGTAACTTCCTACTTGACTTTGTTCTTATTAGTACCTCGTTACATTAGTACTTAGAGTGATACAAGCTTTTATTGTGTTCTATTAGTTAAAATATATTTTTATATGTTGAATAAATTATTAGCGGTCAAGATTTATTGACACTTATCGCATTGAATGACTAAATTATATAAATGACGATGGCTCTCTTCTGAAATAAAATGACTTTATTGGCTACCTCAAACTAAAGAGAATTTATATATAAAATTAAATATATATATATATATATATATATATATATATATATATATATATATATATATATATATATATATATATATATTAAGTTTTGCCTCGAGACACTCAAAACTCTTCAAAGGAATTTTCTTGAAACTCGAGAAAATATGAATAATGGTTATGAAAAAATCAGTAAACAAAATTTGCAGCAGCCCAGCCGTATATGCAATGTGTAAAATAAATACAACTCAAGTTTTATCATCGTACAGATAAGACGAATAAAACGTAAATTTATTAATTTCGTTATATACTTCTGCTTTTCATACATTCGAACTTATTCTTGTAATATACCTATTATCCGTTTTTATATTGATTCTTTATTCGAGATCTGTGAAATTCTCATTTGTGAGTTTTAAATATCTCGAGGAAAGACTTATAATATAAACCTTAGTAAAGATTCTCTTTAGTTCGTGAGAGCCAATAGAGTAATTTAATTTGAAATGTATACTTTAACGAAGAATAACTAAAATTTTACTTGAAAACAATTGCATGTGTACTAATTGATTTGTACTTTTCAGGTGGTACATTTACGTCAAAGGCTAGACAATGCCGTTAGTAGTTCGCGGGATCGAGCTTTTCCTTTGGACACAACCCTCGCCATGATTCAAACCCTCATAGACTGCGACGAGTTCCAGGATATCGCCACGTTACAGGTACGCTCTACAACTAAAGTGAAGACCACAGGCAATCGAGCGCACAAAAGCTAAATCGACAATGTCCTCTTTCAGAACTTGGACGAGCTGCTGGACCACAAATTGGACCTGAACAAGAAGCTGTGCCAGATAGGCGACAGCATAGTGTACAAGCTGGTGCAGTGGACCAAGAGGTTACCGTTTTACCTTGACCTGCCGGTGGATGTGCACACGAGGCTGCTCACGCACAAGTGGCACGAGCTCCTGGTGCTCACCACCTCGGCCTACCAGGCGATGCACGGCCAGCACAAGGTCACGAGCTCGGGCAACGACGTCTCGAGCGCTGACTTCAATCAAGAGGTCAGCTTTCTTCTTTTTCTTTTCTTTAACCCTTTCAGTCAAGGTATTTTCGCACAAGTAGACTCATTGGTGATACTCAAGTTGGGTGTAATTCCGAACACCGAGCTGATTTTCAGTGTTTTATATAAATGTAATAACACCCGAAATGGAGGTTTGTGCCCGAAAAAATACCTAAGTTGGATGGTATTTTGATAAGGGTATCCGCAGTTTACAATAGGTTTCAATTCTTTTAACTTATTTTTTTTTTATTTCGACCGGGTTTTTTGTACTTATGGAGTGTCTGAAGATTTATATAATTAACGTATATAAGTAGTTGCAATAGAAATAATTTTTACGTTAAATTGTTTAGTTACAAAAGAGATGTAAATAAATAAAACGCGAAAAATAACACTTTTTACAACAAACTTGTACTTAGTACTACAGAAGTTTATAAAAGAAATTGGTAAAGATCATAGTATAGACAGAGGTCCTTTTAGTTCCGCAATCAGAGACTCGAAAAATTTTATTTGTACAAAATTACATCAATATTGGTACCCTTTAAGACCGCTACCTTTTTAACGCTCAAAATATATATATTTTATTGTTTATCTAAAAATGGTCTAAATAGAAGAAACCAATAGTTTTCATAATGACTAAATGACTTCAAGTATAGAAAAGCTACATTATGGATTGTAGATGTTTCATGTAGCCTAGAAGCTTATAGTGCACCGTGACCCATATGATCTCAAAGGACTAATACAAAAATATATGACTGAAAAGATTAAATCAAATTTGTAATATGAGTTATAGCACAAACTAACTGAATGTTGCACGCATTATAGGTTTCGAACAACATGTATACGTTACAAGCGTGCCTAACTAGCATGATGGGCCTGCCGATCACGATGGACCAATTGCGGCAGGACGTGGGCCCCATGGTCGAGAAAATCACGTACGTCACGCTCATGTTCAGGAGGGTGAAACTGAGGATGGAGGAATACGTCTGTCTGAAAGTCATCACAATGCTTTCGCAAGGTATGCACACGTATTCCCGTACACGTTCTCGCTCACGAAACGATACTAATAAGTTCTAATGGAGTAAAAATAAAAGAATAGTTTGTTACGCGATGTCACAATTAACAATAAAGAAGTACCATTACTAAAAAAATTCTCGTGATTGTTCTCCTGTACGCATATATATCGGTACATGCTCATCTGTTACTACTTATTTCTTTTTCTATTAATTAATAACACTTCTAATGTCATTCTGTTAATTTGGAAATTCAAAGTACAATTCTTATAATATTAAATGTGTGAATGAACAATAACTAAAATTTGATATATTTTTTACAATTTAATAATTTAAAAATTTTAATTTACGCTGCCATGACAGACGCAAAATGTAAGTCTTCAACGGCTGCTAACAACTACTAACTTTACTATAATTAATCTAATGGCAACGATATTCATTGATAATTACTTCTTGCAGCACGAGGTGGTACAGTGGAATTAGAACAAATACAAGAACGGTATATGAGCTGTTTACGAAGTTTCGTCGAACACAGTGCTCCGCAGCAGCCAAGTCGCTTTCACGATCTTCTCGTCAGATTGCCCGAAGTAAGTTTTAGTTGACTGAACTCTCCTTTATTATTAATTTAAATCTTTTAACTCTTTTCTTACAATATACTTTACAATACTTTCAACTGTCAGACAATTAAATTTGAAATGTAAAAAACATTAAATAATTATTTCCTTTTCTTCCTTTCTAAAGAGTAAAAATCATTTGGTGTAAAAGTCAAACTTTTTTGAAATTTGCATTCTCCATGAGATATTTCAATATAAGTAAAAATACTTTTGTAAATTAATGGAACTATGGAACTAAACGGAAAAATCCAAATTTTCAGGTACAATCGGCGGCAGCTTTACTACTCGAAAGTAAAATGTTCTACGTTCCTTTCCTATTGAACTCAGCAATTCAAAGATAGTAAATAAACAAGCTGACGATTGAAGCTGACTACCTATACATATATACATATATAAATAAAAGAAGACAAATTGAACAAACAAAGCGAAGGGACGATATGATAATGTGCATTCGGACTCGCGTCAAGCCGGACGATGAACCGGCTCTGTTTGTGTATATAATAATAACTATAATATATATAAATATTATATATAAATATATAAATAATATAAATGTGTGTGTTCGTCGCGTTGTACAAAAAAAGTAAAAGAAAACAAAACGAAGGGGAGAGAGCGAGAGAGTTCGAGCGAGAAAGAGAGAAAGGAGCAAAAGCGAGAAGGAGAGATTCAGCGAGTCAGGACTGTGAATTTAATTAATCGATTTGAATAATCGAGGAAGTGAACACGAGGAAGAGGGAAAAAATACGAAGAAAAAAAAAAGGCTACAAAGAGAGAAATCTAGAATGTTGTATTGCGAAATTCGTATAGGAAGAAAAAAAAGGAGAAACTCTTAAAAAAAATGATGAAGCAGGAGATGAAAATTTAAATGAATAAATCGAGATGGACTGAACTTTTTTATCGAAACTAAAAGACTATATTAATAATATATTTCTGTACGCAGTCGAGCAACTACGTCATTGTGTGTTCACATTGCATAATCCGAATCGATAATAAGACTCTTATGTACGTACCGCTCATCGTAGGGCCAACCTAAACAAAACCATACACCGCCATTTTAACTGTCGAGAACAAAGCAAACATAAAGAAATAAATAAAGCGCAGGCCGTACGATATATACACGTATCGGTTATATTGTACGACGGAACCGTAATAGCAAGAACAACAAAAAACAACCGAACCGCCGACACAGCATCAACATTTATTATACAAACTGTAGGTAAACGAAAAAAAAAGTAAGCTCATATTGTCTGTACAACAAAAAATCGACTCTGTTTTATAAATGTCAGCGTCCCGGGGATACCACAAAATGTGTTTATTTACTATAATAATATATACGTGCGTATATTTTCATGCCGCGGACTAATACTAACTTATGGCTGCCACCACCGCATGTATATAAAATAAAATAAAAATACATAATGCAAAACGAAATAAGCATACACATACACTCACGTACACGTTGTAAAGGAGGGTTAAATATAGAAAAACAAGAGCAACAACAACGCGGGGTCGGTCGTTATTATTTTTCGAACCCTTTGTAAAAGCCTCACAACGACGTCTGAACGCGATTATTATTATTATTACCATTATCATTATTATTATTATTGTTGTTAAACATACGTAGCATAGCCATTGTAACAGTCATTTATTGCCGCCGCTATTATTATGTAGTAGCAGTTTTACCAACGTCAGTTACCGATGTGTATACTTATTATACGATGATTATTATATACTGCCAAAGCGATTGTCGGCCGAGTACATATAGATTCTCGTCGAATTATTCAAACGCAAAACAATACCTTACAATATCCAGATAACTCGAAGCTATTTGTTTTCGTAATTTTCATTAAGTACCATGAAGAAACATTTTGAAATAAAAACGTTTTGATTGTCAAAAGAGAAATACGAAACAAATTTTTAATTTTTATCTAAAATATAGATAATTGGACAGTGTAAATAAATTATCATATTATTATTATTTGTATTGTAAGAGTCTTTAGAAAAAATAGAAGTTATCTGGAAAATGTGTTTTAACGACGAATCAAACATCATCAGTGTAAACCGGCGCCGACGATATATGTTCAGTTGTCAATCAGAAAGTCTGAGGGAAACGCACGAAAACAAAAGCTATACATACATTTTTGCGCTTCTATGAATTTTTCTATATTTTGATAATAAAAAGAAAACAAACGATTACCACATTGTTACAAAAGCTAGCTCGCATCCTCCATTTTTTACCGAATCTTTCTCATCTTCGGTGAACATCGAGCGATTTCATTAGACTTTTTCGATAAATTCACGTTAGCATAATAATACTTTGACTGTGTAGCAAATGAAAAATAAATGAATGAAAATTCATGATTCGTAGATCGACTAGTTGCGTATGCTGGGTTCGAATTAAATGTGTGATTTTCTTCTCGTCTCTCGTCTACGCAAAAATGCAGGGGAGGGAGATAAAAGAATAACAAATATGGAATCCGCGGTAAAGCGCGCGATATTTTTGATACTTAAAGTGGCTAAACGAACGAATTTAGACTGTATAATGTGGAATTATAAATTATATTCGTATACGTGAAAAAAGATCTCATTACTTGTTATTGCGACTATGCCCGGTGCGAATTGCCTGCCGCAGCTTTTTATAACACGATGTGATCGTTAATAATTCATTTGTCATTAACAATTAGTTCTGTACGCGACAATTTCCGATGCGCTGTGAGAAAAAATATTGTCTTTTTTTACCACGGAGTATTGAAGATTCACAATATGATACTATTGAAATGGTTCTAATTGTAAAATTTTTTAACATATTTGTGAATATAATAATAATTACAAAACAGTATTTTAAATCGATTTTTAATCCCTTTTCAAATATATTTTAACCTAGGCATCTATATACGTATTTGATATTTTAATTAACGACTTATCATTGATTTTAATCGCAAATCGTAATGCAAAAATTTGATTTTAATGAACTTTTGATCTTTTCATATACTAATGGATTACTGCCATTGTTACATAGCAGAGAAAATCGTAATTAATTTTTCTCTCAGCGCAACAAGAAACTGAGGCGAGCCCAGCATACGACATGTGCATCAAAAGAGTACCGTTCAAAAGCTGTCAAAAGTGAGAAAAAAATCGCAATCGAGGCGACGCGTTACGAGACTTTACGGATTTTTTGTTTTTCTCGAGAGAAGTGAAAATAATAATGCAAGTTACCACGATAATCTCATAGTTATACGCTACGAAATAAAAATAAAAAAGAACGCTGAATATAAAAAAAAAGTTACACGTACACGTACACCGTATAAAAATCCCGCATTAAACATATTGTATCCATGAAAGTCGAAAAGTGTGATCGACTGCGCGCGACCGCGACGAGCGAAGTCTCTTCGAGTCTCGCGCGCCGCCTGCGTGAGAATTTGTGATATATACACACATGGGAATGATTCGCGAAAATTTTGTCTCTTTTTTTTGTTCTTAATCCACTAATACACCCACCAACGATGATATAACTCGTTTATCCTCGAGCGTGCATTTATTTACATTCTTCGTTTACATACGTCGGTTCAGTTCCTCGAATAAAGCAGCATACGTTTGTGCATAATTGTTTATCCTCCCTTTATTACCTTTGTTTTCGTTTCTCATTGCGATCGCGTGACAAGGAGAGATTTCGGTCGTCATCGCGCGTACGATCGACGATTATCGATTTATTTATATAGGGAGCTCGAATTGTTAAAGTGAATTTAAGAGGAAAAAAGAAGCGTTATTAAGAAAAAGTATACCAGTGGTTGAAGCTAGTTTATATAAAAGAAAAATAATGAAACAAAAAAGAATAAAGAGAAGCGTTAATTTTTGAATATTATTTCTGAGAAACACGTGTGTATGCCTGAATATGATGCGCAATTTTGAGAGGGAAGGGGGGGGGGGTGAGATGAGAGTAAAATAAATTTAACAAAGCACGGAGTGGCCGAGGGGAGAGAATATCGTTTCGACGCCGTTGCAGCCTTCATTTCGTCTTGCCGCCGTAGGAACGTTTTTTAATTGTTGTACGAAGGATTTTCTCACACCGGAAACCGAGGCGCTGAAGCTCGCGAGTATTTTTTGCGAGAGCTCGCGTGAACTTTTCTTACGGTGATTCATTGCATTTTGAAAAGTTGTCGAAATACAAAAACAGCAACGAACTCTCCGAATCTTTTCTATTATAATTTTCATTATTATATATACTTGACTGATTGATTCAAAAAGTTAGAATATAAGTAAGGCTGAGTTTTTAATCAGTATTTCTCTATTGAATAGAAAAATACGAATAAAAATAAAAAATTGAAATAAAAATGACCAGTTTAGTTTTTTGTACAACGAATTCCTCATTGCTTATTAACGATCAAACTAACTTACCTGTAAGTAAAGTACGATCGACATCATACAATTCGAAATCACTGAAGTTTTGTTTCAGGATCAAGAAATACTTTTAAATAGTTCATAATAAACATATTTTCTAAAAACATTTAATGTGATAAATTGAAATACGATTTTAACTGCTCATTTAATACAATCGCATAAATTTGTGTATACGTCTCCTTAATTTGTCTACAATCATTCATTCTCTTCCTAATATGAATTAGTAACATCCAAAAATCCAGAAAATTAAAATCACTGAACTGTATTTAACCAATAAAAAGGCATTTAATTGGCATTGTTACATCTATCTTAGGACGTATCAGCGAGCAGAAGCGCCTCTGGGAGTACGAAAGAAAAGCTAAATAAATGATCGACACGACGTAGAGAACAAAATAAGAATAAAAGAAATACACGGACCTTGGGCCTAACGGAGCCTGAGGCTGCTTTGTCCATATTATAAGACTTAAAAAAAAAAACTACTGATGGATACTTCATACGGTTAAAATAAACTTGTATATTATTTGTGGATAAGGGAAAGTGCGTCGCGGCGCAAGGCTTCTCCGCGGCGTTCCCGTGCATCACCGTGTGCGCGCGTTGATTGTGTTCAATTGGATGGTCGACGAGGTCGAGTTGTCACAGCTTTGTGACTTCGAAGCTTTTTCTTTTCTCTCCGTTTTGGCTTTATTGCTATCTGTTCCGTTTACGTAGGATTCGAACTTTTCTAAAATCTTTCGACGATTTGCCATTTTCGAACGTTCTGAAAACTTTTCTTCAAGTTCATTTGCTGATTGTCAAATAAATGTTGACATAATTTGGAAAATTATTAAAAAAAGAATTAAATGTAATTGTAGAAGCGTATAAAAGAAAAAGCTGAATTTTAAGATTAATAATATGAATGCTTTGTTTTACAATTACTAAATTAAATTTAAATATGAGTGTAGAAATAGCAAATTTCGTCGATGCCTTCGCTTTCTTATACATTTTTCTATTCTCGCGAACATCTAAAATTCATATCTACTCTGTCAATTTTCGATATACATGTGTACATATATACATCGACGTGAAAACGAAAGTACGTCGTTCGAAATTTAGATGAAAAAAAAAGAAGAAATTCACCGGCGACGAAGCGTGAATACGACTGCCACTGATATTTTTTACAATCTTTTATTAGACTATCACGCTTGCGCTTGCACACATATTTTCCTACTTTCATTCTCTTCATCTTGCATCTGTATCATGTTCATTTCTGTTTAAATTCATCTTTTATTTGATCTTAAACTTTACTGACTTTCGAGGAAATCTTTCGAATGCGGAAATTCAATAAATTGTTCATGTTATATCGACTCAAAATGTACTTCCGAATAATTTAATGTCAGTTACATTCAATTATACATAAGCTTTTAGAAGAAATGTTTCCTTGTGAGTCACTTTCGTACATTTTTGCGCCTCATGTAAAAATTTTTAAGGAAGTGAAAGCACTTGAAAGAAACGTGACGCGCGGGAGAGAAATAAAAAAAGTAAGAAAGAAAAAGAAAAACGCCGAGTCGAACTATCTGAGAATGTATAAATAAATAAGTATATTATAATAAGGTATAAAGATGAAAGAAAATAAGAGAAAAAATTACTCAAAAATTGAGGGAAAAAAATGGCGGAACACCGATGCGCGGGAATGACGGGAAATGCTTTGCGCCATGAAGGGCTTAAAGCGCTGGATCAGCAAGACTTAGGGCATTATACTACTACCGAGAGTATTATCGTGCCCAACCTTTAATATTTAAGTGCGAGTGAGAGTCTATATATTGAGAAAAACAAAAGGTTACATAAAAGGAAGAAAGAACGCAAAAAAAAATTAAGCAAAAAATAAGATAAATCACACACTTACACACACACGTACACACACGCGCGCAAGCTCTTGCCTCTCGTTTGTGGGTTGACTGCACTTTGTACATAACTATACGAGAAATGAATTTTAAATAATAATTATGGTATGAAAAAAATAATAATAATAATAACTATGTTGAAAGTACTAGTCTATCTTTATATTATATTATACACACCTGTGCAGCGGTGAGTATTTTATATTTCAAATGTTTCGTCGTTGCTTCAACGATGTTCTTTTTCTTGTTGATTATATGATCGAGCAATTGGAACATAAGAATTCGTTTAGTTGAAAACTAAACGTACACTGGGAGATAGACGAGAAACGATTTGTGATATATACATTTATATGCATTCTCGTGATGTAAGATAGTTACTTTTGAGCTGTTCTTGTTCACGAATTTTTCTCGTTCGTATAGCGGAATATTGCGGAAATGAGTTGTTGAGAGTTTGCATTTTAACTGTTTTACGATGATAAAAGAACGATGCGTTCTTTTTCGCGTGCATTAAACGATCGATTTCGTTGATATTTTCAATAACTCAGTTCTCAAATTTACACATGGATTTTTCGAATTTGATGACGAATTTTTTTGACGAAGAAACATACGCGACGGCAAACATAAAGCACGTGTCGTGGGAAAAAGTTACGAAATACTTATTTTTGCGTCCAATTATCGCAAAAATTAAAAGAAAAACGAAAGGACTGACAGGAAAACTCGATCGATAAACCGTAAGTTTATAATTCGTACGTTTATAATTTCTACGTCGCGGACGACGAAAAGAAAAGAGCCGAGTATTGGAGCAAAGGAAAGAGCTATCATATAGAAAAGCGTCTCAGCCCAGAAACGACAGGCAACCCAAGAGAAAGAGAGAAAGATTGCGAGTGAGAGAAAGAGAAAGAGAGAGAATGAGAAAAAACGAGGTCGCCGGTGGCGCGAAGTTTTTCTCGGCGCGATACTTTTTCAAATGAGTGAGTCAAAGTTACCAATTTCTACCTACGTTTAGGGAAGTACTTTTTATTATCTCGTTTTACCTTCGACTATTCCTTTTGTAATTGAGATTGGCCGCCGCGAACGGACGCCGCATTGTCGCTTGATCAACGCTGAGTTTTTCTCGTTCGTTAATTTTCTTCATTTTTATAGTAGTCTGAATTTTCCTTTTAAATGCAAAAGGGAACGTTAAATTTATTGGAACAAAGTTTTCAATCAATGTGAGCATTTATGTATTAGATGGTTTTACGAAGAATAATTTCAAAATGTATATTCTCTTTTTATCTTTACAATTGTTAAGACTAATGTTGCGATATTTTTAACATTTAAAATAAATCTTTCCTGTGAAATTATTGAAAAAATGGTTTCAGTTTCAACCGTTTCAAAGATTTGTATTAAATAGTAAGAACGTATACACTACTTTTACTTGGTTGAAATTTAAAAAAAGATGCATGCAATGATTTCATAAATATTAACAATTATCTAAAAGCAATTTATCACGTATATATACACGATTAATCAATATAGATAGAAATAATAGTATGTTAGAATCAATTTATAAAAAAAATGTAAATGTAAAATTACATACTCAAAAACAATTAAAATATCGAATTTTATTTTAACATAAAATAATAAATACACTTTTGCACTAAATAAAAAGTTAATAAATATATAAAAACTTGCGTGATAAACTACTATTAGAAAATCATTAAGATTCATGAATTGATTTTTTAAAATATTTTTAACATTCAAGCTTTTACTCCCAATTGTTAAAACGTTAACATTGTGTTAAGTATACTTTGACATTCAATGTGTAAACACCCATTTACTTAAGTCTTCAAACTGAATTGAATGCCATTTGAAATATTTGGTATATTTGATACGAAAAAGACAGTTAAAATAAGACATATATTAAAAGTGGCATTTCAATATTCAAAAAGCGTTTGAAAGCTGAGTAAACATTGCTTTGTTTTGAAGAATAATCGAATCGCAAGAAAAATTTATGAATTGTAAGATTACGCAAAAGATGGTTTTAGCCTCGCAGAAAAATGAACTGAAAATATCACAGGGATAGCGTCAAAAGATACGCACATACAATTAAACTGATTTGCGATAATTATTAAGATACATACATTGAAAAATCAGCGGTGTCCGAATGAAGACGAGCGGCGTCCGGATCGTTCGGTTGCGTGAGCCCCTTGTATTTTTATGAATAAATAAGATATTTTAAATGAAAAGTAAATCTGAAGTCTGGTTGGAGATGCCTTTCATAGGGATTATAAATGTAGATAATATATTATACATAATGAACATAAATACACTATATATTATTATATATATAGATAGTAAGAAGTAAATAGAATTATTATATACACGACGAAAAATAATATTATTACGATTAAATAAACTGATTAACGATTAATAAAATATTGCGTTTCTTATTTGAATCCATAACTACAAATCCTCAACTAATTTTAAGCATTAAGCATTTGTATGTTCCTTATATTTCTATTATTAGTTTTTATTATTTCATTATTTACGTTAATTGACTTATGATCTAAAAAGTATTTCATTTTTATTAAAACGACTATCCAACTGATATCTTCATTTGAAGGTATTTGTACTTAAGCTTGTTTACATTACCAAATTGAATAAAAAGATGATATGAAACTTCACATTATCTTATCTTAAGTAAATTTAAAAGTTTCAAAGTTACACAAGTACTGCAATCCTGAACAGTTATTTTTTGACGTTCTACTTGTGTAGTAGAAAAAAATTAAAGGAGAGTTCGCTGTTACAATTTATTATAAGTATGTGGAAAACTGTGGATAAGATGGATATTAAAGATAAAGTCGCAATTGTAACCGGTGGAGCTAATGGCATTGGTTATGCCTGTGTTTATGGCTTATTACAAAATGCTGCTATGGTAATTTGTTGAAATCTAATTATAATTTTTTAAGTTTTTATTTAAACATTAATTATTTAAATGAACAATCTATTCTTAGCATGTAGCGATTTTTGATAACGCTGTTGAACATTTTACTGTCGATAAACTGCAAGAGGAATTCGGCAAACAACGAGTAGATATTTATCATTGCGATATATCGAACGAGAATGATTTTAGATGTACGTAACGTGAGAGGAACCATTATATAACATAAAAATTAAAAATATTAAATGTTTTAGCTAACTTTGAGAGAGTCATTCAAAAACATAAATATGTTGATATTTTGATTAATGATGCCGGCGTTGCCGATGAAAATAATGCATCGCGTTTGATAGATGTAAATGTGGTAAGTATAACAATAATTGCATCACAAAAATATTTCATTACCAGGGCAAGAATAAATATTTATAATGTTTAATCGTAGTAATTATCATATCTAAACAATAGCCATTCACAATAAAGTTTACAATTAAAGAAAATAGTTTTTTCCTTAAATTTTGGTAATGACTGTCAAATTCTAGAAGACAAAAAATTTTAATATTTACATGGAGTTATCACGATAGTAAAGTTGATGTATACTTTTAATTGAATACATCTCATTTAAGTAATCATTTTTTGTAGAACTCAATTTATTACGTTCCATATTTTAGAAAGGTACAATAACTGCAAATTTAGCAGCAATTGAGTATATGGGAAAGCACAAAGGTGGCAAAGGAGGAGCTATCGTTAACATAGCCTCCGTTATTGGTTTGCTGGATTGTCATGTATTACCAGTTTACAGTGCATCAAAGCATGCCATTGTATCCTTCACCAGATCTATGAAGGTATTTACGTTAAGTTTATTTGCTTTGCAAATGGTCAAATATACATGCTACCAAGATATTGTAATATGTGCTTGCAAAATTTATAATTATTACCTAACAGAAAATTTTACGTGTCTATTTCATATAGCACAATTGTGAACGAATTGGCGTAAAAATCATAGCGATTTGTCCTGGTCACACTAGAACAAAATTAAATGCAGAACTGTCTGAGGAAACATCACATAATTATTTAGATTTTGTTGATAAGGAAAGCATTAAAAAAATAAACAGTATTGCTGTACAATTGTAAGTTATATTATATTAATTGAATAATAATTAATTGTTATTGTTGTTCTACAGCAACTACTTATTTTTCTAGGCCTGACAATGTTAGCGATGCCGTTATTGAATTAATAACAGACGCAAAACCTGGAACAGTGTGGGTTGTTGAAAAAGATGAATTTACATTTAAAATTAGTTCTCCTGATAATTATACAAAAAAACTGATTGATAATCATGAAGCCAAATTAATTTTTAATTTGTGGTTATAGGTTCTATTTCCATTATAAGATTGTAAAGTGAAGCTCGATTATAAGTATAAACACGAGAATCTCGTTTGAAATGATTACCATGTATGTGGGCATCAAATCTCCAATAAAACCAAACCTATAATATTTATGCTGCTATCTCGCTCTAGTTATGTAACTTACTCATTAAAGATTACTTACCAAGCGACAATTACACTAGTATAACATATAAAAAGGCGAGAACATGGTTATTATCCCAACGAGATTCTTGTATAATTATAATCGAACTTCAATTACAGGTAATTTCGTTTGATTTTCAATTCTACTCCGAATCTCGTTCTTTTACATATTACTGTAAGATGTTTTAGTAAGTTAAAATATGTTCAAAATATTATTTCTACTATAATATTAATAAATGATTTCACAAGTTGAATATTTGCTTCTTAACTGAATTTCGTAGAGTGTTATTTATGAGTTGGATAATGATATACTCTTATAATTGTAACTCTATTCTAATGTTTACTCCACTCACATTGAAGAAAATGATGTTCTTATATTATTATGGTTTCAGAGACCCTTATTAACTTTAATAAATTCCCCTAAAAAATTTTAAAATATTCACGAGGTGCATCATGTATATTACCTAAAAAAATATTGAGTGCCTAGGTTCTATAAAAATTCTAGTGTGGTATTAAACATTTACGTTCATTTTCAAGATTTAATGCAGGCTTCCTTAAATTCTCAAACGCAACCCCCTTAAGCTCAACCCCGGTAAAGGAGTCATCAGAGTAGAAATAAAGTAAAGAGAGGTGGAAGAGGGAAACAAAGACACTCGCAGTTACACTCAGATACAATCAGACTCAGGTACCACATACACACTCAGATCTTATACTAAGGATTAAGGATTCTTAAATAAGTAAGTCGCTTGAAAATCAATGTAAACCAGTTACATTTTTAAGGGATGATTTATATATTGCGCAATCCTTCTAAAGATGGGAGATGGGGGAGTCAAACATACCACGGTTAAACGTGATAGATGGGAAGGGGGGGGGGAGAAAAGTGTAATTATGTCATGCTCTGTATATTAAAAGAGTATTTCCTGCCTTGGTTTTAAAAATTGTTAAGTTTATTTTGCCTCAAACATATCTGCTGTATGTCATGAGAAGAATAGGCACAGAGACTCATGATATGTAGCAACAAGTTCATCGGTGGTGGATATTGCGTTAAAAGGTTGAAGTCTTAGATAAACATTTTCTTTAGAAAATTTAAAATCAGTTCAGAAAAATATGCATTAAAATAGCTTTACTACTACTACATGTAAGAGAATAGCGCTTCTATATGTGCATGGTCAAAATTAATTTTCAGGGCTCATTTTCTTTGTTGCCTCTTAACGGTATGGATACAAAAACAATTTTCATTGATTGTTGGATCCATCTTATTATCAATTTTTATTTTTGAATTTCACTTACCTATCTATTTCGATCCGAAATTTTTTATAAATCTA
The DNA here is from genome assembly GCA_949152435.1 of Gastracanthus pulcherrimus. NCBI lineage: Eukaryota > Metazoa > Arthropoda > Insecta > Hymenoptera > Pteromalidae > Gastracanthus > Gastracanthus pulcherrimus. The sequence continues at coordinate 157,157,966 of OX424575.1, read as the reverse complement.
TTCCCTTCTTTTGTGATACACTAAAGTGTATTTTTTAATTGATCAATCGCAAAGGAATGACAACAAACCAATACAAAAATTCATGTTTATTAGTAACATAAAGAAGAGAATATTTAGTAAAATTGATAAGTCATAATCTTTTTTTTCCAAAAAAATTATTTTGAAAAAATATCGATTTTTTATGTTTTATGATCACTGAAGTAAATCAGCAGTAATCCATCTAAAAGTTTCCATAAAAGTAAATTTTTAGTATGTCTTGACTTATATTTCTTTACTCAAATCATAAGGTCTTTTATATTCCAAGATGTATGAGGTTATCTATTTGTTTCATAAACATACAACAAATTGCTTGTTTATTTGTACATGAAATTAATATTACACCTGTACAAAATGTATCGTGTAGATAAACAGTAGATAAACAGTAGAAAATAACACTTTATTTTTATTGTTTTCTCAGTTATTTACACATTCCTCATAAGATGTATGTTAAATCTGTGGATTCCCGGAAAAACGACTTAAGTCCACTTTTCATGTTTTTTGAAATATTAAGGTTTAAAGTTTTTAATTTTCATTTAAACTAATGTTAAAAAAATTCATAAATAGTTCATAGGGTCAATTATTTTTATACTTTCTTGATTATTTGTAGTTTTAGCTGAAAATATACTATATAAGGATACTAAAATCACTCAAAACTCAATTTTAAAAAAAAGTGGACTTAAGTCGTTTTTCCGGTTCGAAATCAAAATATTTCGACTTTAATGCCATCCACATGGCTCCACCAGTTATGCACAGTAATTAGGTAATATATAAGATATGTAGGTAATACGGAAGAATGCCGATATTCAGTTAAAAGTGTATTTTTAGATCATGGTACAGTTTCTTTGTACACTTTCAAATTTTTTACGATATCTTCAAATTTGTAGAAGATAAGCATGCAAAACTTTGAAAACTATGACTCACTTCTGTCTTCATATTTTGATCTTTTAACGATATGGCGTCATTCAAAGGACCTTTAGTAAGCTATAACTTTTGTAAAGTTAATTTTTATTTTAATACAAAAAGAAATACATGTTCAGATAAAAAATAAACTTTTTAAACACAGGTATGAAAATAGTACAATTACGCCACTAGTGCGCAAACAGGTGATCCTCGCATGGGTGTAGTTCTCGCTTCGCTCGGGCAAAAAAAAATACCCTCGCGGGGGTTGCCAACTTGACCCATGCGTGCCTACTTTATTTTTTTAAACGTGAGCGCGAAATTCGAGTTTTTCCTTCTAGTGTGGCGTGTAAGAAATACCCGATTATCGCATTTAAATCAAGCAGTGCGCAGAGTCAAATATTTTGCATACTCAGTGTGCAAAACCAAGTGCTTCGCGCACTGAGTGTGCTAAACGTAATTTGAGCACTGAGAAAAGTACTTAAGTACTTATTTTAAGTATTTTAAATACTTGAAAAAAGTACTTAAGTACTTGTAACAGCAAAAAAGTACTTTCAGTACTTTATAAGTACTTAAATACTTCATTCAAGTATTTGAAGTACTTGAAAGAGTACTTAAGTAATTTTTTTAAGTACTCGATTCTTCTCTGACAATACTTAAGTACTCTTGTGCTTAAGTAGTTTTTTTTACAAGTACTGTACTTGAAGTCCAAATACCGCCCAACAGTGCTGGCAGCTAGCACTGTCATTTTATTAAAAAAAAATAAAAAAAATCTTTAAATGGATTTTTACATTATTTAGTATAGCTTTCTCTCAATTATGAATCAGCTGACAAATCATCTATCATATCAACTGATCGTTTTTAGTAGACTACAATTTATTATTATAAATCAATTGGTTTATGTTATAATTGTATACTATGTTTCAAGATATTTTTATGGTTCCTTGTTTACAATTGAATAAAAAAGTGATATCAAATTTCAAATTATCTTATCTTAAATAAATTTATCAGTTTTAAATTGGTTACTCACGTATTGCAATCTTGAACAGTCTCATTTTGACGTTTTGTGACTTAGTTGAAGAAAAGTATTACGAAACTTAAAATTTATTTCAAGTATGTCGAAAACTACTGATAATATGTGGATGTTTGGATATATTAATGACAGAGTTGCTATTGTGACTGGTGGAGCTAATGGAATTGGATATGCCTGCGTTTATGGCTTGTTACAAAAAGGTGCTAGGGTAAATTACTAAATTGTTGAAATCTATTTATAATTCTTCAAAGTATATTTATTTAAACATAGTTTCATTTAAATAAACGATCTATTATTAGCACGTTGCGATTTTCGACAATGCTGCAGAAGAATTTACTGTTGATAAACTGAGAGAGGAATTCGGCAAAGATAGGGTGGATGTTTACCATTGTGACATATCAAATGAAGATGACTTTAGATGTATGTATAAAATAAATAACTCGGGTAGAATCATAATATATACGTACCTACATATAGAATAAGACAACGTTGCATTCAAATATATATGTTTAAAAATTAAAATATTTCAGCTAACTTTAAGAAAGTCATACAAAAGCATAAATATGTGGATATTTTGATCAATGATGCTGGTGTTGCTAATGAAAATAATGCAGCGCGGTTAATTGATGTAAATGTGGTAAGTAACGTCCTATGTACGATAATTCTTAATGATTACATTATAAAAATATTGCGGCATTATTCCAAAAACAGTATTGTAATTCATAGTGATTACTAATACAAATTATTGTTCAGTCATAAAAGCAATTTTTCGTATATGTATTAATGGATATAACAAATACATAACAATTTTCTATAATAAAAATGATCGTAACCATATTACCAGAAATACTCATTGTTATTTACTTAAATAAAACATAGTCTACTTTTACTACAAACTTCAAAGTCTTTCAAGTATCTATAAAATTTGATAACCTTTTTAATTTCATATCCTGCAATAACGGGATAATAACATTTCGCGTATATTCTATAAAAGAGATTTATTTTATTACTTTTACAGATCTATTTTTATACTATCTATTTGTTAAAGATAATTCTAATAATAAAGAATAACTTATATAAAAACAAATTATATTATAATTTATATTTTAGAAAGGTACTATAACTGGAAATTTAGTTGCAATTGAGTATATGGGAAAGCACAAAGGTGGCAAAGGAGGAGTTATTGTTAACATAGCTTCCGTCATTGGTTTGTTAGATTGCCACGTACTTCCAGTTTATAGTGCATCAAAGCACGCCATTGTATCCTTCACTAGATCTATGAAGGTACTTTTGTTAAGTATTATCGAACATTATTATTCCTTATAGCACTTGTTAACATAATATGGGTGATTGTCTAGAAAGTGAAGCTTTTGACGTAAGGCTTTTGCTCAGGCAGTTAAGGGGGTCAGCCTGAGTTAAACTTTACTAATAGAGACATTTTTTATTATTAGCAAATAAAAATTTTTTCATTACAATCAATCATTCTGAAACTTTTTTACTATAAATGCTAAGTAATGTCTGTAATTTAACGGTTGTAAAACCTAAAAATGTTTCTTCTGCGTGACACATCATAATATTACCATAGTCAATACTATAATTATTGAGAAAACGGCGGCGTGCACGGTCCTTGGTGACGCGATCAACAAAATTTATTTTTCGACCGTGATTTGACTACTTTTGATATATACTAAAACTATTACAGTTTACTTTTTCGTTAATCATTTTTTCAGAGAACAAACCAACTTTTAAAAAGCTTTTCTTGGTGATTTCTTTAAAAATTGTTCTCTAAAAAATAATACTAAACAAATTTTTAACGAAAAAGTAAATCGTAAAAGTTTTAGTACATATCAAAAGAAGTAAAATCATTGTCCAAAAAAAATTTGTGTTGACCGTGTCATCAAGAAACGTGCACGCTGCAAAGTTTTCCCAATAAATATGATAATAACATTTTCAGACTGTTTGCTTTTGAAGAGAAAATTTTTATCGGCTCATAAAAGAAATTTCTTTTTTAGAATTTAACTCAGGCCAGCCGACTCGTTTAAATGTACTTCAGGATATATTACAGAACAAAAAAGTGTTTAGAGTGTCATAATGCATCAAGTATTAGATATATCTTTAGGTTTGAAAGTTCATTAAGGGATAAGTACACGTTCAAAGCTAATTTCTTCTTAATCTAGAAAAAAAATTGTTTTTTAATTATATGATTATATATTAAGAGGGAATCCTGGCGTAGAGAGTAAAAACATCGATTTTTTGTTGCTACAATTGATAGTATTCCATTCGAAAAGTATATTTTCCGAGTCCCCGTCGAAATTCGAACAATCTCGAACTCTACGGAGCACATCTTGCCACTGCTAGTAAAAGTGATGTTATTATTAAGTACTCCTACTCATTCTTATGAATTATAGAACATTTTTAAATTCGAGTTGTTAGAAAAGTGCTTTGTGACGGGTATAATCCCTATGAAAAAAACCGATGCTAGTTCGTTGACACTTAACTTCATCAAACTTAATTGTAATCATTCCAATATGAAATTATTTGTTCTAATATATAAATATGAACCGCTAACCTAATAATTATAGAAAAATGGTATTATACGAACACAATTTAAAATTCCATTGCTAGTTTAAAATATATAACCTACTTTAAACAAATATATTTTCCTATTTAACAAAATAACAACAAAATAGCCTAGCTAATAAAAATAAGGCGCAAAAATTTTTTTATGAAATATTTTATTAAGCAGTTTCTCCCTTCTTTAACTAATTCAACTCGCAATTGGTCTGTTAACGTTGACAAATCCGTAAATTAGATATGTCACAAGAATGTCAATAAAAATGACATAAAAATGACAAATGACCATTCAACAAAATTTATACAGGTTAACGGAATTATTAGAATACGTGCATAACATAATTTCTGTGGCAAATCTCAGAAATATTAGCTTGCTAAAATGTATTAGCTTAATGGGAGAATTTCGAAAAATATTTTTTTTATAATCACTAGATGTTTCAAACATTACCAAATTTTTTATTCATAAAATACATATATATTTACCCCATTAATAGTTTGCAAGCGTTTGAAATAATAATAATTTATTAGAAAAAATATTTTGTATAATTTTCCGTATAGCGAATAAGACTTTCAAACCTTTTTAGCTCAGTTATATGTTGACAAATATATTTATAAGCATCGCCAAAGACTAAACACCAAAAGCTCCACATTTTTGATAGTCATATAATATATTTATGTAAGGTGGGCGCAGGTAATGTGACCATGCAGGTAATGTGGCCATCTACACGAGATTTTGTTGCATGCGTTATTCTGGGGCGCTGTAACTCCTACGGTATATGTATTGTGACAATAGATATTGAGAGGCGCGGTGGAGGTCACCCCGTATATATATATATATATATATATATATATATATATATATATATATATATATATATATCTAGTGGGAATCGAAAGTTCCTTAAGGTGGCCACATTAGCTGCACCCCCTTATGTAAGGAAATATGTACTGAGATTAGTAATGCATGTCATACTTTCAGAATAGCTCTCTTCTACTATTATTTACACAAATCTTGTATCACTTGCTTTCGTTAAAAATATGTCTTTGTTGCATAGGATAATTGCAAAAGAATTGGCGTAAAAATTATAGCGATTTGTCCGGGTCACACAAGAACAAAATTGAATGTGGAAATGTCAGAGGAAACTTCACATAATTATTTAGACTTTGTTGATCAGGAAAATATTGAAAAATTCAACAGCTTCTATGTACAATTGTATGTTATCATAATTTGACAAACAATTAATTAATTATTCTTGTAAAAACAACTGTTCTTTTTGTAGGCCTGATAATGTTAGCGATGCTGTTATGCAATTGATATCAGATGCGAGTCCAGGAACCGTATGGGTAGTGGAAAATGACAAATCTTCATTTAAGATCAGTTCGCCTGATAATTATACGAAACATATAATTGATAATCATGAAGCCAAATCATTCTTTTGTTGGTAGATGAAGGTTCCACTTGGATGGCAAAATTGTAAAATGCTCACAATAATTTAGTAAACAATTGGAAATCATTCGATACTTTTTCCAAGCATTTATTACACATACTTATTTCATTACGCATATATAATAAACCGTATATTCTCACTTTGTCAATACATTTTTTTAAATACATACAAATACATACAAATAAACATTCAATGTTTAATACTGCCAAATACAAAATTAAACAGAAGAAATAAAATAAAAAAGTGTTATTACAAAACTAATTTTAAAATTATTAACAATTGAAAATAATGTAAATTCTTATAAATATTTTATGAGTTGAAAAGTATGTTAAAATATACCATTTTTATAAAAATTACTGTTATAATAAATAATAAATAAATTTTTTTATTGTTGTATACACGGAAATAAATTTTGGCCGAGGGGACTTGAAAAGATTCAGGAACTAGTACACTTCAAGAGCATTGTAGTCTCTTATTCAATTTATGGCATTGGAATATTCATAAACTGGTATTGTAAGAGCCCAATGTTAGCAGGTATTAAAGGGTTCCAAACATTAGTGTGCTATACTTTGTAGTATAGGAACTCAGTGAAATCCTGAACCCTTTTAATGCAATGCCGGTAGTGCACAAATTTGAAGTTGGAAGTGAAAGACTACTGTGAAGAAAGGTGTGAATCGCTTATCAATGAAACAAACAAATTAACAAATGCAACTGGTAATTAACGGACATTTTGTCATTAAAACTGTCTTGGTTATTTTTACAAATCAATATCAATAAAACTTGTACACATAATATGTAGACGAAAACCGAAATCTAGTCAACAGCCGAAGTACCTAAGATTTTAGAAAAACCCCTAATTTCCTAGAGATTTTTAGGCATTTCTAGTTCTGCCGAATAAAAATCAGTCAAAACTTGAAATGCCTACATTTCTTCCGGTAAATCCCGGAATGCCTGTCGTCTGCTAGACAAATTGAATATGTGTAAATTGTTATACCGCATTTTCTCTGAAATGTAGAAAAAGTTTTATTACTTTACATAAATTTGTGTTATTATATATTAATACATCATACTTTTAATACATGCATGCAAGAAGCCATACAAAAAAGTATTTTCATAAACTGTCAGCAGATGGTTGAAGAAGGTACACTACACATATGCGGAATAGATGACAGTTTTACAGATTAATACATATTAATTAATTATTTTTACATATTAATACATCGTTACTTTGCTTGAGTGGTTGTTTTACTAGATCAGTTACTAGATCTTGGATTTTGCTACCAAACAAGAATTGATCTGATACAGTCTTTTCCAATGCTATCTTCATGTTTTTATCAAATGAAAGTGTTATGAAGGCCTATCTACTTTCTGATAGCCGTATAACAATTCCGCCAGTAGCTTGGCACTGTCAGTGAGATTCTGCAATTATCTTCACGATCTAATTGAACTTTCTTGTCACTAAAAATAGCTTGTATAGCAGCTTGTATAGCGTACCAGCGCAGATAAGGCTGAATCTTTTGGTGGGTTGCAAAGTGCGCATCGCGTCTGAATGCCGCTTCGCCCATACCGATCAACATCTCTTCATTCAAGATAGGAGCTTCAAAATAGCAGGCTCCTATTCTGGGAATGGCATTCAGAATTTTTTTTCATTTCCTCTTCTCGAATTCCCTTGTTAATCCATACTTTTAATCTCTGAGCAAATCCCAAAAACAATTGAACTTCTGGCTCTTTATCTTTTTGCCGGATTTTTCCCAGAAAATGCCTCTCTTCCTCATCTTCTTCGTCTTCAACTGGCTCCACGTTTTTTTCCTTCTCACTAACCTGTGGCGATTCAGGAGAATCCTCATCTTGCATTTTGGACGAGCCGGAAGGCGTAGACGATTCAGAAGAGCTCAGCCTTGGCCTTTTACGCTTTGGTACGTTGTCTTCTGTTCAAAAGAAAACAAGGCATTTTTTAGACCACCTTGCCTCAAAATGTTAGTTTTCGGGTCATTTTGTCCGCTTTAACTCCAGTTTGAGCTCGGTTATTTTCTATTGAAAAATCGTTTCAACTCAAGGTTTTAATTCGATTACAGAATTTTGTCTATGTCTCAACTCTAGTTTGAGCTCAGAAGAATTTATTTTCTCATAGTCGTTTCAACTCAAGTTTGAACTCGTCAGGAAAAAAATCTTTTATTGCCATACTGGCACGATCTGTGTTATTTGAGGTATTTTTTTTATAACGGCCACTGCTAACTCTCTTTGCAGTTGTTACGTATGAATGGGAGACGAGGTAAGCAGTGAAAAAAGTAGACGACGGGACTCGAACTCAGGTCCCCAGTGCGCGGGTCTCGTGCTCACACAACGGAGCTAACGTCGACGATGCAGGCCAAGTGCATTGTACTCCGGCTCCACTTATCGCTAATTCGTCTCATATGCTCGCGCTGCAAGCGTTGCAGACGTGTGTGTCTGTGACACAGTATTTCGATTTTCCATTCGTGTTGAAGAATAATTTCATCTTTGTTAGCTTTTCCTGAGAATTCTTCCTCGGCATCTTGGTGGTTCGCAAAAGTTTTTGCTTCACGCTCAGACGTCCAATGTCATCGGCGCCAAGAAACCTAATGAAGAAGGTTGGAACGCACGAATCGCGGGAAGTGGAAACAGGGAACTTTTTCACCTTGCTTTAGCTCTGAAAAATGGCGTCATCTGGTGACAAGTTATTATGCTACATTGTAATAATGTCGTAGAACGAGGATCGAAATATAATTTATTATATAGGTAATATGTTGATTGTTATAAAAGCCATCATATCGACGGCTGAGCGGAAGAAGCTGTAAACTCGGCGCGCGCTTGAAGAAGAGGTTAATTTGGAGCGCGCTCCAAGTGTATGTCAACTCAGATATCGTGTGAAGGACGGCTTCTTTAGCCAATTATTCTTCTTTACGTTGAGTTTGACAACTCTGAAAAAATATAAGAATGAATATTACGGCAAAAAATGCAATTTTCTATTTGTTTTAGAGTTGCCAATACATAATGTAAAGCGTCGAATAATTAGCTAAAGAAGCCGTTCGTTACGCGATATCTGAGTTGACATAATCTCAGAGCGAGTTAACCTCTACTTCGAGCGCGCGCCGAGTTAACAGGTTCTCCCGCTCAATCGTCGATATGCTCCTAATCATTGGTAAATCGGAAATTATACGTGCCACGATAATTACAACCAACTTAAATTTACCACGAAAATTACCATTTTTACGGTTAAACATGATATATTCTGATAAACAAAACATTTCAACTCTAGAAAATAATGGACAATCTTCTATGCGATGAATAACAACATTCCAAAAACTATTTAGACATATTATACGAGGGTAGTTCAATAAGTCTTTAGAATAAAGTATAAAAACAATTTTTTTTGGGTAAATTTTTTTTTATTTTTCAACATAATCTCCTTGGAGCTCTATACACTTGGTCAATCGCTTTTTAAGTTTTTCTAATCCTTCAGAAAAGTGCGTTTTCGGAAGTTCCTCAAAATAAGCACTTACAGAGGCAATGACGTCTTCGTTGTCCGTAAATCTCTGTCCACCGAGCCATTTTTTCAAGTTTGGAAATAAGAAAAAGTCACTGGGGGCTAAATCTGGTGAATACGGTGGGTGTTCGACCAATTCGAATTTTAGTTCTTCAATTTTAGCCATTGAAACGAAGCATGTGTGAACTCGGGCGTTGTCGTGATGAAAGAGAAATTTTTTTATCGCCAAATGTGGTCGTTTTTTTTTAATTTCTTCTTTCAGCTGCTCTAATAATGATGCATAATACTCACCAGTAATTGTTTTACCCTTTTCCAAGTAGTCAATAAGTATAATTCCACGTGCATCTCAAAAAACTGTAGCCATAACCTTACCAGCTGACTTTACGGTCTTTGCCTTCTTTGGAGCTGGTTCACCTGTGGAAATCCACTGTTTGGATTGTTCCTTTGTCTCAGGAGTGTAGTGGTGTATCCATGTTTCATCCACAGTCACAAATCGACGAAAAAATTCCTCAGGATTCCGACTTATGCGCGCCAAAAGAGCCTCAGAGGCGACCACTCTATTGCGTTTATTCTCAGCTGAGAGCAAACTCGGCACCCATCTTGCCGATAGCTTTTGCATGCCTAATTTTTCATGTAGAATTGAAACAACTGCACCTATAGATACCCTTGTGGCCTCAGCTAACTCACGCACTTTTAATCTTCTATCCTTCAACACCATATCGTGGATTTTATTGATGATTTCAGTTATAAACCGTTGCTAAGGCAGGGGCAGATGTGCCACGAACTGAGTCCAATTCATTTTTTATCTCATATGGAGTTAAACCCTTTAAATGAAAATGTTTAATTACCGCTCTGAACTCGTTTTTTTCCATTTTTCTTAACAAGCCATTTTTTTTTCAATTGGTTATAAAAACACGTAAACTCAGAAGATGTGGACTGTGACTGCACCATATATCTAGTCGGGAGTGGTGCTGACTGAAAACAGATGATTTGGAGCGATTCGCGCGCCATCTGTTGGTCATTCTAAAGACTTATTGAACTACCCTCGTATGTTCTAAAGCAGATTTAAGAGTATTCGACACATGAAATCCAAATTTTTATCAATTAATCACATATATAAGAAATAAAACAAAAACAAGAAGAAATCAAATTGAAGTTAAATAAGTAAACAATCGATATTATGACACTTGAAAATTATTATTTGTTTTTATTATATCGACGTCCCTTACGAAAACTAGCACATTTCAGATTTCTCAAAAACACCCAGTTCTTTACAGACCTCTTATAAAAAACTGACACTTTTTAGATTTTCTGATCAATACTAACACTTTCTTTGATCCACTAAGAAAGTTATAGTTTTTGTCTAAAATTTTGAAAATTACTAATTTTCGTAGGAGATTCCTAGCAAGAACTAGTATTTTTTGAGAAATCTGAAATGTGCTAGTCTTCCTAAGTGACATCAATATTTAGTTGAATTATAAACAAAAGTATTCTCAATCCACAAAATCAGCTGACATACTTGCTGTAAATATACTGCAGTTCAGTGTTCTAAAGTTCGTAATGCAGTCGCGTAGGCCCTTTCTACACTTAGACATTAAGATGGAACTCCACTGATTTTTAAAAAATCTCTCCCTTTCGTCCAATAATATTAAAAATTCGGTAACTTTTTTTGTCATAATTGAAGAAGGTTGTAAAAAATATTTGAAAATTTATCAGTAAAATGTTTTTATTAGTTATTGGAGAAAATACATATTTTTGTAATAAAAACAAGGGTTTTTAGAATAGTTCCTTGCGCATACGAATTTAACGAATTCTATTTTAAAAAATTCTAAAATATTTTTCAGCTTAAAATGAACAGAAGTTAATTTTTTTTAAATTGTTTAAACTCAATTAATGGTCTAAAATAAATGAAACGTTTTTTGAACTTAAAAAACATAAAAAATTGCATGTCTCAATACTTACAATGGATGAATAAAACATTTACCATCAAAGTAAGTACCTAAAAACAAAATATTAACTTCTTTTCATAATACTTTAACCGATATTTTCTGGAAGTTTAAAAAATATCCATAGTCATGAGTTGCGCAAAGAACTTTTTGAAGGTAGAAAAGTAAGTTTCGAGAAAAGCGCGTTTAAAGTTTTAATTTAGTATGCTATCCAATGTTAATTGTTTCACACAACTGATTATAACTTTGGTATAACAAAGAGTTTTGACATTCAGCAGGTCTCAAAATGTTCATAAAACTATAAACGTAAAAAATATGAAATAAAAAACATTTCGATTTTTTGGTAAAAAATCAGTGGAGTTCTCTCTTAAGTTCAACTAGCTTTAAGTTTCAGTGCTGAATATTATTAATATTGTATCATCTACATAAAAAGATAAACAGAACAAAAGTTATTTGATATCAAAAGTTGATCCAAGACTAACGTAAAGTGTAGGTGCATAAAGGGCATTATGAAATATGAAAAATAAAAAACGTACATTTCGATTTTTTACCAAAAAATTGAAATTAGATTTGGCAGTATATAACACAGTTATTAATAACAGTTATTACCCTTTATACTTATATTAAGGAGATGTGAAAGTAAACTAATAATCCTTACCTTACCGGCATCACATTTATATTTTTTTCTCTGCAACAAATAAATATTTCTATGAAAACGACATTGACTATCCCCTCCGTTTTCTTACCAAGAATCTTCAGTTAAATTCTCAAAAACTTTCATTATTAACTCCCGGAGAAAAGTGCATGTGAAAATTTAACTATAGTTGTATATTTTCAAACGCATTTTTCTCTGAGAGTTAAGAATGAAAGCTTTTGAAAATTTAACTGAAGGTTCCTTGTAAGAATACGAAGAGGATAGTATGACGTCTTTTTACAAATATTTATTTATTGCAGAGAAAAAAATATAAATGTAATGCCGGTAAGGTAGAAATTATTAGTTCACTTTCACATCTCCATAATAAAGGTTCGTTTCTACAAATACAACATTTTGAAGCATTATATTTCCGGGAACAAACAAAAGGGTTTAACACCTTTCATTCTTAAGAACAAAGGTTTCGATTGTATTATTTTACAGAATAATATAGAATTCAAAGTTAATATTACAATGGTAATTAACATGAAAATAAAATACTTAGGTCCTAATTTATAGTCGTTTCTCAGGACTTAAGATGCAGCTATTCTTATGGGCGAGACAAAGACAGCTGCATGCTGCATCTCAAGATCTGATAATTTTAGAGTCAAAACTAAATTTCAATAATAATTTTGTAATGACACGTTAGTTTTTATTCTGAAGTAGTACTAAATAATTACGGATACAAGTTATTAGAGTAAACAACAAATCATTAAAAAATGTTACTTACATATACATAACGCAATAAGAGCGTTAAAAGCATATCTGTTACGACCGTCTGCTTGCGCTACCGCCTTACGGCATAGTGCGTTTCATGCCCATAAGAATTGTGTACAAATGCACATTTTAATTGTACACATTTTAATTGTACACATTTTAATTCTGCACGATTAAAATGTGTACAATTCTTATGTGCATGAAATGCATTATTCCCGCCCTTTCACCCTAGCCGTCCACATTTATGCTCGCAAGCGCTTATTTTACAATTTTCTTTAGAAACAAAATGTCGTAGAGTAATATATATTTTTGAAAATTTATTCGGTACAAAATGTTTATATTTTACATATATTTTGAGTACAATTTTTAAATTACTTAAATCTTACATACAGGTAGGTATAACTTAAACTCACCGTAATTTTAAAATAAAAATATGCCACAGAGCTGACTTTTTGGGCATATTTGACATATTTATTGTATGAAAGGTGCTGATTTTTATTAATTTTCAACTAATTTCATTGAGTATTATGTATAAATATTATATTTGTCGTATACAATCCCAAGATTTTAATTATTTTGTTTCTTAATAGTCTTTATTAGGGATATGCCGAGACCCAGCGGATTATTTTGAAAATTTGTCGATACAGCTCGTGCTAGGCAAGCAGATGGTTCGGTTATGCATAATTGTAAAGTGAGATAGTTAATTGAGAAATGCTATATGCAGGTTGCGATCTCAGAAATCCTCTCTGGAAAATTAAAAAACTGCTTCAAACTTCTCAAACGCTTTTCAAAGTAACAACCACGTTTATTTATCTAATTAATAGTATTATTGTACTTAATTTCCATTGGGTAGTAAATAAGCGTTGCGGATGCGACATTTATTTTGTTTGTTTTAGCGTAATTTGTTCACATGCTTTTAATAATAAAATATTATATATTCAATCTATGTAAAGGCAAATATTGTTCATGTCACCAATATACTTATTAAATTATTTTAAGTGCTATTTATTAAACTATGTGGATGCGATATGAAATGAAACCCCTGGAACAAATTTCAGACGCTTATAACTTTTTCCCTTAGTGGTATACAATTATTTTTCATATTATTTAATTGTGAAAAAACATGTAATTTTTTACCTGATGTTCTGACATGATTTATCACTTGATGGAACCACTTGTTAGGAATCACCTGATATGATCACCTGATTTGTCACCCAAAAGCTTTTTTGCCAACAACAACAAATATTATAAACTTCAAGTTACGTATATCTACAGTTCAATTTTGGAAGTACCATCCGAATGATACCACTACATAATAGTTAGACCTATGAATTTTGACATTTAACATGTTTATAAAAAAAATTTCTGTAAGAAAATTTGTAGCTAATAAATCGGATAAAAAATAGGTTATTTCATCAGGTAATTTAATCAGCTCATAAAATCAGCTGATCACATCAGGTGATTTTATAGTGGGAGGTAACTAATCAATATAATCAAGTGATACATTAGGTGACATGATCAAGTGATATATCATCTCATTTTTTTTTTCAATAGGGATAACATCTGAAAATTCTGACATTTTAAATATTCAATTAATTAAATTGATTTATGACAGAACGTGAGTAAATAAGTTATTCTTATAATATATTTGAAGTGCAGTAGAGTGGAGTATCTTGAACCATCGGGGTGTCTTGGACCACTACTCTAGAATGAATCTTGTCGGAACTGTAAGATACTGATAGTTTTAGAATTAAATTCGAATTATTTCATAGTGTTAGGCCTATTAACAAATTTATCACATTATTCTACATAACTTTGAATAATATATGAAACTTTGTAAAAATATATGTTTTCACTATGAAATTGTGCAAAACAATTTTAGACAACCAAAAACAATAAGGAGGAAACTTAGAAAAATTGGTATTATACGTGACCTTAAGCCTTACTCATTTCTTTGGTTTTATTTAATATTCTTCTATTATTTACCTTGTATGCGAAATAATTTATTTTTTAACAAGTATTTTATTTATTATTAAAAATGCATTTGATTTATTAAAATTAAACCTTATTCTTAAAGATATTTCTATTTTTCTTCATTTACAATGTAATATTCAATAAGAAGATAATATTATAAATTCGGCACTATCTTATCTTAAGTGAATTTATCAGTTTCAAAGTGACTCACGTACTGCAATCTTGAACAGTCATTTTTTGACGGTTTACAGGCTTAGTTAAAGAAAGTTGAAAGAGAGTTTGTTATTAGAATTATAGAAGGATGTCGAAAATTACGGATAATATGGATATTAAAGATAAAGTTGCAATTGTAACCGGTGGAGCTAATGGAA
This sequence comes from Gastracanthus pulcherrimus, assembly GCA_949152435.1. NCBI lineage: Eukaryota > Metazoa > Arthropoda > Insecta > Hymenoptera > Pteromalidae > Gastracanthus > Gastracanthus pulcherrimus. The sequence goes on along the minus strand of OX424575.1, from coordinate 157,142,771 downwards.
TAGGTTATGCCTGTGTTTATAGCTTGTTACAAGAAGGAGCTATGGTAAATAGTTCCAATCCATTAATAATTCAAAACAATTTTTTTTAACATTGACTTGTTAAACTTAAATAAATATTCCATTTATTAGTATGTAGCGATTTTTGACATCGCTGAAGACTCTTTTATTGACAGACTGGAAGAAGAATTTGGCAAACATCGAGTGGGCATTTATCTTTGCGATATCGCAAACGAGGATGATTTTAAAAGTATGTAACGTGGAAGGAACCATTAATATAATATAAAGTTTTAAAAATTGATTATTCTAGCTAACTTTGAGAGAGTCGTTCAAAAGCACAAATATGTTGATATTTTGATCAATGATGCTGGCATAGCCAATGAAAAGAATGCAGCGCGTTTAATTGATGTAAATGTGGTAAGTACAACGATAATTATAGTAACACAAAAATATTACCTTATCAAGATAAAAACTAATTTTTATAGTAACTGATATAGTAGTAATTATATAAATCGTCATTCGTATATTACAAATATACAATTTTATTTAACTTAACAATTATCATATTTAAAAGGTTAAACAACATTAAAACCTGAAATGTCATGTGAATTTGAGATTTTTTTATAAATAATGAAATAAATGATAAATCTTTTTGAAGTTTCCTTTATTGAAATATAAGAAATGCTTTTTTATTTCGTTTAAAAACTACGGTGCTGTATATTTGTTTTCACGTTTCTAAAATTGTTTAACTCTTTAAAGACCCCAATGAGTTTTAAAATTAGAAAATTAATGTTTTTAAAATATTGTTAAGATAAGTTAAGAATCCTTGAAGATTTCCTGAAAGTTTCAAGTAAATTAATTAAAAATAAAGACTAAACAGTAACTTACATTTTTTTAAATTATCAAAATTTTCAAAAATTTAAAAATTTTTTATTTTTTACTGTTCTTTGCAGCGGGAGGAAAAGTTCTTTTTCTCGCTGTCGCTCGAAATTCTTATTTTTCCATTCGCTGTACAGACATGAAAAAGGGCCTTTTTCATTCACGTTATATAAAATAATTTTAAACCTAGATCAAAATGAAAATTTTAATTAAGCTTTGATTACTTAAATAAAGTATGCAATAATTCAAGTTTTTAAATCTTTATCATATCTATCAAATTCTAGAATACAATAAAATTTTAAAATTCATATACATTGAAAATAACTTATCAATGAAGCTGATCTACTATAATATTAATGAAGCAGGTTTCTTTTAGATAAGAAAACATAAATAAATTGCTCAACAACCTTATTACTTTTATAAAATCAATGTCAATTATAATCCACATTTTAGAGAGGTACTATAACTGCAAATTTAGCAGCAATCGAGTACATGGGAAAGCACAAAGGTGGCAAAGGAGGAGTTATTGTTAACATAGCATCTGTCATTGGTTTGCTAGATTGCCATGTATTACCAGTTTACAGTGCATCAAAGCATGCCATTGTATCCTTCACTAGATCTATGAAGGTATTCAAATATTTCGTATTACAATAGATTTAATATACATATAAGTAGATATGTACATACAGGATTGGTAAGACATATCTTACTAGATACATACATACAGCACTCATCTACTTGTATTTATATCAATATATTCTATATAAAGCGTTTTCGAGGGTTGGAAAATTATGATCTAATGGATAATTTTATGTGTATTTGTTGCATAGAACAATTGCGATCGAATTGGCATAAAAATCATAGCAATTTGTCCTGGTCATACAAGAACAAGATTAAATGCAGAACTAGCAGACGAAAGTTCTCAGGATTATTTAGAATTTGTTGATAAGGAAAATATTGAAAAATTTAACAGTCTTCATATTCAATTGTAAGTTATAATATCGCACCCCTAGAACAAACTATAATTCAAAATTGTTTAACTTAATTTTTGCATACAAAAATGGATTATTATGAAAAAAGACCTTCATACACTTTAAAAATTAACTGAAATAATAAAAAAATTATAATACAATAATAATTATCTGTTTTAAAAAATATATTTCATAAATAATTTCCGTTGCTTGGTTTTACAAAAACATAAAATTTTTAGTTGTCATAGTCTTGTTCTGAACGGGCGATATGTTAATTGAAGATCAATTAAATATTCTTGTATCAACTGTTTTTTTTATAGGCCTGACAATGTTAGCGATGCCGTTATTGAATTAATAACAGTGGCACAACCTGGAACAGTATGGGTTGTTGAAAACGATGAAACTTCATTCAGAATTAGTTCACCTGATAATTATACAAAAAGAATTATCGATAATCACGAAGCTAAAGTATTTTTCTGCTGGTAGATGTAAGTTCAACTTAAACTGCAAGAAATATTGTAAAATGATTACAAAAATGTAGAGTGTAGTGTGCTCTATTGACATATTATTGTTTATTTTTAATTCTTATTGAAAAAATAAAACTAATATTTAAAGAAAAAGTTGTTATCCCCAATAAATTATTTACTTTGAATGTATGATATAAGTAGCTATTTAAATACTGAGGAAGGACGATTATGTGTCAATGAATAAGACTAACGATATTTTTTCACGCATTTTATTACAGATGTTTCATTACGTTAACATAACGAAGTCCTATACTTTCAAGGTACATGATGATCGTTTACAATGATGTCTATCTGTGAGATCTTTAAAGGATCGTTACGCAGTGTTCAAGCTCCTGCGCGAACCCTAATATAAACAAGGATATAGAGAGAAAACATATAAGAAAAATCATTCGAGTCTTTCGGACTCAATATATAAGACATTCCTGTACAATTGTATATCACCCGTAAAATTTTCTTCTTCGCTTCTTTACTTCTTCACCTTTTTTGTACACGCTTCGATAATACGTGATTCGTTTTCATAGTATAAATAATACAATTAATAATATTATCATAGTACAGTATATAATAAATTCAATACTAATGAATTAAAGTTGTAATGTATAAGTAGCTCGTCTACGGAAAACTTGAACAATTTTATTCGTAAAGTCATTACAGTAATATAGAATTGGAGGGTTGTTGAGAGAATTCGCGAAAAACTATGTAAGGAGCTAGTTGAAAAAATATCTTCGATATAGATTATATGCTAGTCAGAAATCTGTTTCACCGCAAGCGCTTGTACACGTCGATTAAATTCAAAGCGATCACAAAAATTGCGTTTTTTCTTCTTCTATTCATTTTTTTATGTGTGTAGGCGAGAAAGTTGACGAACTTCAATCGCGAACGCTAATACTTTAATGTCTACTAAGGGTCCGTGCGTTCGCGATCGGCTGCGCTGTTCGAATACGCTATTTTTGATCTTTTATCACAAAATTAATTCATTCGCTAATTTTACAGCAGTATACAAATTCTATCAATCTAATTTTGAAATTAAACTTGCTCAAATCTCATGATTTGAGATTTTCCAATTTCAGATATGTAACTTTTTTCTATTTATCAAAGTTATAAATTATATTAAAATAAATCTGTGTATTATACATATAAAAAAATAATCATTTTATCTTTGATGAATTTTTGATATTATAAGATATTTTTTGGCAACACATTCGAATAGCGCAAAATTGATAAAGCTCGACCTGTTTCTCGCTATAACGCCTTAGCCTTCGTATTAGGTTATATACGCATGCTCGAGGCTGTCAAAATCTCGCACAAACGTTTGCAAACTCCTTGTCGAAATCGAGGGGACGAAAACATGGGTATTCTTATTTATATATTATATATAACATATGTAATACGTATGTAGCGTTGAAGCGTAAAGCACAAGCGATCAAGACTTTTCTGCTAAAATTTAGAAAGAGAATGAACTCAGAAGTGACACATTCATAATTTTATTAGAGGGAAATTGAATATTTAAATAGAGAGCACACTTAGATTTCGATAAAAATGGCCAACACGTTTTTAATTTTTTTAAATACATGGAGCTTTCTTCGCAAGTTATATTATGAAAATCGGTTGTTTTTATTCTTAAGGTGATGATAAACACACCCGTCACGGACAATTACGAGGACGCACTTTTTTCATTTAATTTGCAATTTTTAGTAAATCTCTCTGGAACGTTGTTGTCCTAATTGAAAAATAAATGAAAAAAGTGGTTTCCCATATTTGCTGATAACACGAGGGTTCAGCATTACCTTAAAAACACTGGAACATTTTATAATTACCAAAGTTCAGGAAAATTTAAGAAAATTGTACTCGAATCATACCAAAAGTTCAACAAGCTTTAGGCTATAATAAAAATAAATAAAATATTCGATTTTAAATGTACTCTCGTTTTCATTAAGAGTTGTTATGATAGATCATTCATTATACATATTACGAAACTTACATTAAAATAAAGAATAGAACTTCATAAATTGTAAAATTGGTATTTTCAATCCCCTAAGTGAGTTAGCAATGAACTACAATAGTATTGAGATTCCAACTCCTACAAGTATGACTTGATCCCTTTGCTTTAATTGTAAATACCAAATTATAAGATATGGGTTTCAATTATAATTAAATTGAATATTTTTGCTCCTTAAGTTTTAGAAAAGCAATTGAAGGCATAATAAAAGGAGAAGTCGTGATCGCTTTTCTGGTGATGTTCATGATAAAACACACAAATATGCGAAAATGAAAAATCAAAGGGAAATTCACATAGGCTCTGAAGAAGAGGTAGATAAGGCAACGTCGATAGCGTACATCCTTTCGATAAGAATGCTCTTATTCAGCGAGAGCACAAGTTTCCCATTCATCTTTTTTTATTTCTTTCTTTCATCCAGATAGAGGTGTTTCGTGTTTTCTCGTTTCATTTACTAAAAGAGAATGTTTTTTCAGAACAGGTTCCATGTTTTTCTTTTCTCGTCTTGTATACTTGAACTATCACAGAAACATCTTTAGCTAAGCAGTCAAACAAAGTATAGCATGGAGAAGCTCAAACTGCAAATATTATACCATAAATCTTCAACGTCAGTTTCTAATATCACAGAAATTCATTTGATTATAGTAGGAAATCATCATAATAGTTCTTTAGAAACTTTTCGAGTCAGAATTCTGAAACTTACTTACAGTAAAAACTTTGCAACTCTACTTTAAAGTGAATAATTATCAGTCCGGAAAGAATCTTCATTTCTATATAAACTATAAACCTCAGGTTTTTTTATTCTTTGGTTTGAAGTGAATATTCTTGAAGGCACGTAATTTCACTTTTTTAGAGTATGGATTCTCACTCGAAAAATTTTAAGTTCTACATAATTATGAAAAAAAGTCTTCTTATTCAATGTAAAATTAAGATACAATAAACATAATTGTTTTTCACGTTTTAGCCTGGTAAAAAACATGGAAATCTGTTCACGAAATTCTCTCCGAGCGTAGAAAAACACTCGATCGCAACGCTCCGCTTCACTTTTCCTGTTTAAAGTCTGTCTTCAATCATCTTAAATCGTTTTTAAATCGCTCCGATCGTTTGACGGTCGAAGGTAACGTAAAAATAATATCGTTCTTTAGATTTCTTTTCTCTATCATCGATCTTTGCAACGAACAAACTCGTGTAATAAACAATACGATAAAGTTACGCCGTTGGCCACTTGCGATTTGCATGGTATGTTTATAACGTTCTCGCATACAATATTATTTATAATGAACGTTTCGATATATCTGCGTTAAGGTTCCAAAAACAGGACGGTTATTTACGGGGACACTCAAGAAGCAGTGACGTAACTACATGTTTTTAATTTTCATAATTCTTACGGCCTTCTTGGATTTTGAGGCTTATATTAGTTTTTCTTTGTTTTTTCGCTTTCACATCACTGCTTTCTCTCTCCTAATTTTCACAAAATAGATAATCACACACTTTTTTAAAGTATTTTGAGAAATAAAGTTTTTACGTATTTAAATCAAATTAATCGCTCAGAAATTTTTGGAGTAAAAGTTTATGAACGAACCTTTCATTTCTTAAATTTTAAAAATATTCCAAGTATTCTCATAATAAAAGAAAAGTTAAAAAACATTTATTTCTCAAATTCCATAGACAATAGTTTCGATCAATAGTTTCGATCAATCATTTCTCTTCCATTTCCATCAGCCGTACATTTTTCTCACAATATAGCTGATCATAATCGACACACGTGTCTGTCACAAGTCCGTTGATACAAAAGACTATTTTCTAGTAGACCGTCGTCTTGTGTTTTTCGAAGGCACTGCTCGAGGGGTTTCACAATGTATAGAAAGCATCGGGGAGAAGACTTCGAGACGACAAGGAAACGACTCGCGAGCAAGAAACTTCGTACATCGGAATCAATGGAAAAGTCAATTGTTAACTGAATAATTTTCTTGTTTAAAATCTGAATAAGTAAAAATGTAATAAAATAAGAAATTTAATTCATAATTGCGATATAAACATGTCGTAGGATAATACGTCTATTAATGATTTCATATTTAAGGCATGACGTGATTATTCTAATTTTGTCATAGAAATTATACACGAATACATAATCAGAAATAACAATTACTCCGATAACAAACGACCTTGCCATTATCCGTAAGACGACTTCATTATACGATTTTGGCAGCCTCGTTTGATCCATATCACTAAGTTGTAGATCGAGCGAATTTGACTTGACAGCCAGTGTCTTATGACAACGCGACATTATATCAGAGTATACGAGTAAAACCGATGTGTAATGGAACTGAAGGAATTGTACTTGTTTTTTATTCATTTAACTATTATTAGCAAATGGCAAATAAAACATTCATTTCATTGAAAAAAATACTTTAATACACTTTAAAGACACGTTGATTGTTTACTCTTTATCACAAATTTCAGTGACAAAAAGATTTTTATGTAGAAAAATAAGCCTAATTAACAAGCGATTATTCAAATTAACCATCTATTTAATTTATTAAAGTACAATTTAATCGATTTTTCTTTTTTTTTCGTAATAAGCAGCACAATAAATAAGTATTTATATAAAATATATATACATATATGATTCAATTAAGGTTTAAAATCAAAGAATTTTTATTTTAATACTAATTATTTTGCTGTTCAAACTTTTCGACAAAAAAGCGAATTAATTGTTACTTATTAAAATAAATAATTATCAAAATAAGCATAGTTTATCAAACAGAAACAACAGATTAATTAAAATACAACTTGTCGAATATACAAATATTTCTATTGCGTACTATAATGAGAGTAAAACATACATTTTCAGAAATCATAGACAAAAATGTATTACACCTAATTAGGTACGTAAAGCAATAATTATGCCAAACAATTTGACAACAAAGAAAGTTGATTTTTCCTCAGAATTAAATTTGCGTTTTACTCAAATTCTCCTAAATAGTATTTTCATCAAATAGATGAAATTAGTGTATTGCCACTAGATTTGATGATTGCAAATTTATCGAAAATACACGAACAAAATATAAATCAAAGTTATCCCACACGTATATTATAAAAATAATAAAAAAAAATAATAAAATACAATTTTCTGTTTATAAAATAAACACTATTATCACCTTTTTATAAGAAATGAATATAAGAACAATTTACATTTTAAAATAACAATAAAAACATAAAAATACTGCACTAAAAATGCCGGACAAACAGTTTTCGATAAAATTACAATCTTCAAAATCGACAACCGATTTCTAATGATGAAAATTTCGAACATGCATAATTCGCGTGAAGAGCAGAGTGTGGTGGCCGGTAGCGGTGACGGAATTCAGGTTAGTGTATATGTATACTCACGCGCACACGCAACGCAATATTTTTCTTTTTTCTTTCAATGTATGCAGCTGTGCGCGCACCTCCGCTCCGACATAACAAATTTTTAATAGGTCGGGTGGCTCGTCGGATCATGTACATGAGAGGTGCGTTTATTACCACGTTATTTATCGTTAAATCGTTTTCTCTTCGCTATATATTTAATATATGTATACACACGAACGCTTACTAATTTAGAGGCACATTGCTAAGGGTCTCGGTTCTCGTTTTCAAAAAACACGCTTGCTCCCCTACGAGCGAGAACACACTATCTACAAAGAGTATTTTTTTGTTTTAATTATTATTTTTCGTCTACGACAAGATTCCGGCCATTTCGTAATTATTTTCTTTTTAACGTCTGTTTACTGTTTATAATTGTTATACTGCTTTTTCTTCTTGTTTTTTATGCATTAGTTGTACAGCTAGGAACAGAGAGTCTTTAAGGAATCACGGGGATAAGTTACCGAAAAAATGATTCGTTAAGTTTCATAAGTGCTTAAATCTTAACGTCATTTATGCGGGTAATTTACAACGCTAGACATAATAAAATCTTGCACATTCTTTTTGTAGGAAAAAGCTACGTCCATCCGTGTAACATTTTTGAAACGCTATCTATGTTATGAAAATTATTTACAAATTAAATTTACTGATTTACTGTTGTTTTCATATAAATCAATATAAAGTAGGGATTGTAAATAATTTTAATAAATTTTTTATACAGAAAGAAATAGTTTTCTGTTGAAGCTAATATGCCCAATACTGTTTAGTTTAATTCAATGTACTCTTTGTTTAGACTATGTAATGAAAAAATATATATTATTTAACCGAATCATTAATATTACGTTATGAGTAACCTACAGTAATATCTAATTTATCTAAATAAATTTTACAAACGTTTAAAAAAGAAAATTCAATAATATTAATAAACGTACACTTTTAATACAATAATGTTGAACACTCTTTCATTCGTTTAAATAAGTTTTTTAAAAATATTCACTTTGTACTGTTGGAACATTGATTTCACTTGATTTCATAATGATTGGTAAAAAGGAATATACATATATTAGGTAAATCACTTCAAAGTCTAACATGTAACCTAATGCAAAGAAGAAAAATCATATTTTGATAGCTTACATCCGTGTTTGTATCTGTAAAATCTTGCACACGGCACTTTTTGTTGACAATGCAATTTTTCAACTTTAAACCTAAATTTCTAAATATTCTAAACTTCGTTAAAATCACGAGAAATCTGTATTGTGCATACTCGTACTATATATGTTATTGCAAAGTTCAATAAAATCAGTGTTTGAAATGGAAAAATTGCATCAGCAAATGAAAATATATTGTGATAAAACTACTCCTAAATGACCTTCAAACCTTCATTTCTTTCGTTTTATCAAAATTTAATAACAAAACAAGGAAACATACCACAGTGTGAGCAACACAGTAATTTAACAATCGATTATATTGTTTTGCGTAAAAATACCTGGTAAAATTATGTAAAATACGCATATATTTAACTATGTACTGAGAACTTTGGCTACTGCTATGAGCTATCGAACACACAGAGTAAGACTCTCTTGGTCAGAGAATACTACTCGCACAACTTTCTCTGAGGAAAGAATGTACTTGCCCAGACGAAACAAATATTAAAAATATTATCATTGCAATTACTAAAAGAGACTATTGTTCAAATATTGTAGTACCAATACTATTCATCAAATATTTGTGGTTGTTTGCTAGAAACATTTTATATTTTCTTTGCAGTGCTAAAAATATTTTCTTGTATCGGCAAACATTAACTTTGTTATATCTACCGAAACAACGAATAACAATATAGACTTCTGAAGAAAGAACACATTTACAAAAATTTCCATTTCTATAATAGTCTATTTCATTTAGTATCAATATAACTCGAATAAAAACAAAAAGCATTGGTAAAACAATTGTTCGACACACTTACTAATAATATTTTAATAATCATTTCTGCATGGGCTCATATCTCTGCGCATAGTACAAAAGAAATGGACCTTTCACGTTCTCTTTTTCAGGAAGACCTTATCGATACTATTTGTATGCTCATTTAGTGCTAAACCTGAATTCCACACCATTGATAATCGACATAGCAAAGAAGCATTCATCATAACCCAGAGCCTCCTTCTCGGAATGTTTGAATAAAATTCTTTATTAACCTCCTCGACTGGAACACCATCCATAATGGAGCTCTTCTCTCGCACTCCCCCCTTAAATCTCCATAAAAGCTCTCAAAGATTGAGGAAAAAGAAGAACAAGTACTGCTCTACATCTCTCTCTCCCTCTCTTCGAGGTGCGAATGCTCCGCAGAATGTACATAGTAAAGAACAACAAAAGCATCTAGACCGCAGAGCTTTTCTTCGTCTTCTCCGCACTGAAGAAACACAAGGGCTGAACGCGCGTCTGACAACAGCCACCGGTTTTCTCTCGTCTCTCTCTCCTATTTTTTGCATCCTTTTACTTTTATAAAAACTTCGTAAAGCTCTCTCAAAAAACTCTACAAAACATCGATGTGTTCAAGAGGGTAATATGTCTGTTCTCCCGCGCCTCACTCGGATGCCGCCGCTGTACGGCATCTCTCTCTCTCTCTTTTTTTTCATCATTTCTTTTTTAAAAAGGAAAAACAATATAACTACAGACGGGGGGAAAAACAAAATTAAAAGATTCGCGGGACGCTCTAAGAGAGTCGGGCTATCTCTCTCTCTCTCTCTCTCTCCTTTCACATCCCGTGCAGCCTGGTGGACAAAAACGATGAACCGGAGGCCCGTGGTGGTCGTCGTCTTCCTCCGCCGTCGCCGCTACGGAGTGCGGAGATGAATCACAAGAAGTAGGGGGTGGTGATCGAGGGGGGGATCACCCGCTCGGAATTTGGCACCGCATCGAATAGCACCGAGATCCTCTCGTCGGCCGTCGTGAATTGCAGGATGCTGGCCACGTTGCCGCAGCGATAGCAGTAGTTCGGGGCCGACCACACCGTCACCAGCTTGTCGTCGAACAGGTACCTATAGCCTGTGGCGGACAATTGCGATCGTTAACTTTTATTTTTTGTTATTTTTATTTTGACCTATAGTTTAATCACTTGATTATCACTTAATTTATCACCCAATAACAACGTTACGAAAGAAATGTTCTTTGCTTGTTAAGTTGTTAATAACATCAAATTATGCATTGAAAGTATTTGAAGTATATGAGCAGTTGGCGAACAAACCAGATAATTCCACTTTTATTAATTTTGAGAATACATATTAAGAAAAACTGTTTTCTTTTTCTATTAGTTCAAATGGAATAATTAATAATTTTTTATTCTTTGTAAATGGCTGAATTTTAGTTTAAATAAGAAATAACACCATAAATGTGAAGACAACAATGTATTATGATACAAAAATAAATAAAATAAATTTTTACCAAAAGTGAAATTATCCAGTTTAGTTCAATCCCTCCTCATATGTATTTAAATATTTAACATGTTTCAAAGAAATTAATCAAGAAACTTTGTAACGATATTTTTAGGTAATAAAAATCGAGCGATAAATCATTTGATATACTTGGTTAGGTAACAAATCAGTTGACATAATCAGACGATAAATCAGATGATCGAATTCAATGAGTATTTCAGGTGATGTATCACGTCAAAATATCACATCATTTATATAAATATTTCAATAAAATTTACAATTTGTGTTGATTTGTATACACAGGAATCTGTATTTTGTCCCAAACTTAAATAATTAAACCTTTTAATATTGCGTAACATTAATATTAATTCTTATCATTATTTAATTATATCTAATATAAAAATTCTTACCTTCATTAACTAATTGATGAGCTCTACAAATAAGTTTAAGGTCGTTAATTTCCATAAATAAGTGTGTTATGTTTGCTCCAAAAAGCCAACCAGCCCCTCGAGGACTAACTGTCCACGTTTTCACATCCTCTGGATCCGACCAAACCAAATCACAGAATGCTCCTATAAAACACCAGTAATATTTTAGATTTTGAACTTTAATTAAGTAGGTAGAGTAAATATTACTTTTGGTTTACTCGATTAAGGGCACCAACCTGAGTTAAATCCTATAAAAAGTCATTATCCATTAGTTACACTGCAAAAATATTTCGACGTAATCTAAGTTGATGAAAGTTTTTATATCTTAAATATGTATGTTATATGTGACTTTACCGTGATTTAGATACCTCAAAATGGTCTTTATAGTCCCCTAATAATTCGCTAATCTACGTTATTGTATTTAAACCTTTTTAACCACTTACCACAGATGTTTTAATCATGCAGTACATTTTTCATGGTCACCGAGGCTTTAAACGATTCTTCAGAAGTGTAATCACGGACTTTGCGGACTACATTTCTTTAAGAAAATTATTTCCAACTGTTAGACACGCACATATCAATAATAATAGGATTTTTATAGTAGTTTCATAGTATCATTATTGATATATGTGTGCCTAACAGTTGGAAATAATTATTTTTTAAAAATGTAGTCCGGAAAGTCCATGAGTACACTTCTAAAGAATAGTTTAAAGCTTCGGTGACGACAAAAAATGTACCGCCCGATTCAAATACCCGTGGTAAGTGGTTAAAAAGGCTGAAATACAATAATGTAGATTAGCAAATTCTAAGGGGACTATAAAGACCCTCAGTACGGTAATACCCTTAGTACCCTTAGGGGGCTATAAAGAACTCTACTTAGAGGGGTCTAAATCATGGCAAAATCACGTACAACATATATATTTAAGATATAGAAACTTGCATTAACTTAGATTGCGTCAAAATATTTTTGTACTGTATATAATGGATAATGAATTTTTACAGAATTTAACTCAGGCTGGCCCCCTTATTAATTTTGACTATTTTAACACTTTGAGGACTGAAAATTTATTAAAGTTCTCCAAACCATGTAGAACAAAAAAGTCACTTACAAAATAATTTGATTTTGTTTCCGTTTTGAATGAAAAAAATATATATTATAAACCTTACAACCCTTATACAGGTCGTACCACATAACAGGAAATAAATTTACGACCCATACATGGTTGGACCTATTCTAATTTTATCAAAATATAATCTTACACTACTTATGTACGAATTATAATTATTTATAAAATTTATGGTTTTTATAAATTATAGAAATGATAAAATTAATAAAATACCTTTGTGTGGAATTTCCTGTTTCCTATCAATCGTTCTAATTTGATCTAAAGTCCTAATAGCTGGTGATAAACCGCCATGTACACAAAGGATTTGTTCGTCGATTAACTGCAAATTAATACAATTTTTGAGTTTTCCATGCATTGATTAAATTTAAAATATTACTGTTTTAATACATACGGCAGCAATTGTGAGCAAATCAAATACCCTGCAGCAATATTTCCATGCATTTGCATTTCCATATTTATTCAAACACTCATCTATAAAATATTAAAAAGCTTTAAAAACGTTTTTAAGACATATTGTACATAAATAAAGCTGCTAATACATACCATAAAAACCATACACATGTGTGATTTGTCTTGATTCGTGGTTTCCACGTAGTAGTGTTATCCTGTCTGACCATTTGGCTTTTAAAGTTAATAAACGGGTAAGTGTTTCTAAGCTATAGTAACCTCGATCGACAAAATCTCCCATAAATATGTAATTTGTTTCAGGCACAGGTCCTCCATTACGAAAAAGCTCTTCTAAATCGTAGAACTATAAATATAATAATAATCTTTATATTTACTCAAATATGTATATAACTATAAGTAGTTATGCAATAATTCCATTCATTTACAAAAGCACTTTGTTTTATAAACTACTTGTTAAGTAAAAGCATATGAGAATGAAAATAAATATGCAAACATATAAGTAATGGTATATAAAGATGTTATCTTTTAAAATTTTCAATTGTTAAATACGATTAAATTAATGTATAGTTTTAAATCTAAATTAATAAACTATCAATAAAACTGCTGAATTCACAATCAGTTATTTAAGGAAAAGACTAAAATCATTCGATTCAAAATGAAACAAAATTCCAAGCGTAAAATAATTTAATATGTAGCAGCTTACAAGCTTTAAAAATAAGCAAGCTAAGAGAAAAACATCCCGACAGCAGTTACATAAAACACCTGAAAGCAAATTAGTAACCACTCGACAACAAGAGCATCAAAAATCAAATCACTTTAGCATTCGTTAACATAATTTCGCATCTAGAAACCGCCTAGGGCAGACAGCCCGCTTAAGAACCAACAGTTTTTAATAGAACATAGGGAAGACGTGCCCTCTCTCTCTCTCGAGATAGCTCTCGCTCAAAAATAGAGCGCATCGCATTTACATTCTGCGCTCATCGCGCAAATGCAATTTACAACGGAGCCGTGCATGCATTTAACATCTCGCAATGACTAAACGAAACCGTGTACGCAGGTATAAAAGCTCATCGAAAAAAAAATTATGCTCCGAAACGGATACCCCCAGACACACACACACACACACACACAATTTGAGGTTAGAATCTCTCGTCGATCTCTGCTCACCTGACCGTGGATATCTCCGCAGACGGTCACCGGGGTCGACACGGGCTGTATATTCGACTCCTCCAGCAGTATGTCGCACACCAGGTCGCACAGTTTCTATCCCCCAAAAAAGAAAAACACACGTTAACCTCCTTCACGAAAGAGAAAAAGAAAAAGAAAGAAACTTGTGTAACCTATAAAAAAAGAAAGATTCTCAGGACGATTTAACGCCCTTGTCTGCACTGACCTTCAGATCGTTTTCCGGCAGGTACTTGCACTCCTTGGCGATCTCGATCCACTTGTCGACGTCTGACATTTTCGATGATAATGGGTGGTGATGATGATGATGATGCACCCCTCGCGCACGAACACCTCCGACCACGTCTCCCACACACGCACACACCGAAGTTATATATATGTATATATATATCCCACCTCTCGGTAGTATACCGCGCGCGTACGTCTCGCGGCCTCAACTGCAGCTGCCGCGACGAGGACGTGTACAGTTGCTGCTGCTGCTGCTGCGAGTAGCCGCCGGTCGTCGCGTACTTATCGCCATTCACGCGCTCGTGTGCAGATTGCAGCGCAACTCCAGCCTCCAGCCTTCGGCTTCGATATTTTTCCTGAGTTTTGAATTTTACGAGTGAGAAGCGCACGCGTGTATATAATAGACAGTCAGGCACACGTAGTTATATCGTAGATACTTGCAGAGAGGAAGAAGGAAACGACGTGTTTGTTTGTTTTTTGTTTTTCCTTTTACTTTTAGTTCGACGTCCTGAGCGCGGTCCTCGACATCGTCGTCGTGCTGGTGGCTATACTTATGTTGTGGTGTATTATGCGCGGAACTTATGGGTTCATAGACACTTGTGCTTATAGGGGGGAAAGTGTGGGGCGCGCGCGCGCACGCGGGTTCCGCTCCGAGAACGAAACTTTTGACCCCCGCGGAGATGAGTCTCCCTTCGCGTTAATCTCGCTTCTTTGTATTATACTGCGTCGCAGTTTTTTTTGCTCCGTTTAAAGGGTTATGCAGGCAGAAGCCCGTATGCTACCCATTACCATTACTTGCACTAGGCACGATCTGTCTTCTGTCCGAAGATCTTATTCGCTCTATAGTATCGTCCGATGGTACATAAAGTGAGACTCGTGCTTGATTCTCCTGGTGCTAGTCCAGGATGAGTCAAGTACGTGCCATTACCACGTACGGGTTTCTATAGAGGAAATCATTCCTTATGATCGATGTGGTTACATATGTAGGATTTTGTAGAAGCTGCGTGCGTATCGTGACGAGTAGATTTGTTTGTGTTTGTTCGTTATCACGAGCCGACCTTGGAGCGATTCAAATGAAAATATAGGCTTATAGCGACGCTAAGCCATTATAAAAGTGGATATGTATATAATACATTCTAAACCAGAATGCTTGAGGATTTCCGATGGAATGACATACGGATAGAATAATTATCTTTTTGCCAAGTATATAAATTCGTAATGTACTTTCAGGCGATATTTTGGCGTATATAGCATGAAAGGATTTATTCACACGATTTTATGGTGTGACTTTAACACTTTGTCTTTATCTCCCGTATAAGATAAGTGTATAGCAAAATTGTTTGTTTCTAATTTGTTTGAATTGCACTGTGAGCACACTGGTCTCCCATATATACCATAGAATGCTTAAAATTTACACTAACATAGAATAACACTTATAGAAACTTAGACTTTAAACTAGGATAAAATAAAACTATGGTAATTATTGTCTTTTATTGTGAAGTTACTACTATAAACACCGGGAATACTTTCTAGCAATAGCTTGGCAATATTGCTTGGAGAGAGTTCATTCACTCGATTTTATGAAATAACATTGCCACTTTGTTCAAAGAACCACACACGATGTTGAGGGTGTGTAGAAGATTTGTCGGAAAGTGCACAGGATGTTCTGGATGGTTTGTCCAAAGAACCACACAAGATGTTGAGTGCGTAGAAAATTCAATATTTAAAAGTCCACAATTCTTTTTTATCGAATTTTTCCCCTTCTTTTATTTAAACTTCCGAAGGATAAGAAGATGTTTAAAATAAATAGTTAAAAGTAAGAGGTGAGTTTGAGTTTGAGTTGAATTCACTAATATTATAATTATAAACCTTGTTATTAAAAACTAAGGTATTTGGCAAATCCACCGATGACAGATACTCGGACAGATCCGGAGCCTCATTATTAAAAAAATGAGGGCCATTCTCTAATATGTTAGCATACAGCTTATTACCATAATATAAGATTAATTCTAAGTCTTTTCCGTTCAAAACTCCATCATTTTTTTCAAAGAACATTAATGCCTTTGTGGTCATAGAATAACATTGTTTTCCTCGGTAATTACCAAATCTCTGGTCGCCTTGGTCATAACTTAATAGTGCAAGTATCTTCATAGAATCAAATGAATGTACTGAACTATTTCTTATGGAGATTCTTTCCGCTGGAGACGAAGTGTTCTTATTGTTAGAATTTTTGAAGTTTTTATAAGATGATACGGTCGAAATTCTCTTTTTAGTAGGTATCAAAGCTGAAGTGGATAGCGGCTCTGAAGTAGTCAAAGTATCTGCAGTGGCTTCATTTTTTTATCCAAATCGGTTTTTTCGATAACTAAACGTGGAATTTTATTTACCCCAGATCCACCTGTTTCGTCACTTTTTCGCTTTTTTGTAACTTTATCTGCAATCGACTGCTGTTTATCTGTTTTTTTCATCTTTGATTTATCAGATTCCTGGCTACTTTTAGTTTTGGAAGGTGCACTGCTAGTAGACTGTTTATCTGTTTTTTTCATCTTTGATTTATGAGATTCCTGGCTACTTTTAGTTTTGGAAGGTGCACTGCTAGTATGGAAATCAAACGTTGTTTCAAATAAGCTGTATATCATCTCACAGAAACCACGAACATCCCCTTGGGGAATATCGTTATATCTTGCAAATACTTTTATCCTCGGTTTGAATTCAACCAAATCTGTACCTTTACATAATGTTAGTTCATTTTTAACATCATCAATACTATTCCATTTCTTTCTTACTGATAATATATTATAGGGGAGAACGGGGTATTGCCGGTCACCTAAGCAAACGTGCTTGTTATTTCCTCTTCCAAATTGTTTTTTATTAAATTTAAATAATTATTCTGTTAGTTCAAACCATTGCCTTTAAATATTTCGTATTGATTTAATATAAAATGTTAGATATCGAAGCTATAATACGAAATAAAAAAAAGAATTTTGACTGAATTTACTCCACATCAAAGGGTAATACCGGTCAGCCTCGGTACAATTCCGGCCACTATTAAAAAGTTACTTTAGTAGGTGAAAAATTTCTTTAAATTAGTTATATGGACCTTCATATGATCAGTCGTGTTGTTATTCGCACTTACATAGAGAAACAGGTAACACATAACCACTGTTCAATCAAAAATACTTAAACAAAGTTGCCCTACCTGAGAGCGCAGCGCAACATTTTCTTAGTCTCACTTTCGGAAGCGTCATATAAATAACATTGTTACCGGTATTACCCCAATTCTGCTTAGTAATTTAAATTCAAATCACAAAAAATGCAATAGAATTATACTCTTTTTTCTTCACTACTTCGTATTCTTAGATTGTTCAAATTAATAAAGTTGAAAAAAATAACTGCATAAAGTAACAAATAATATGCATAAAAATTTATTTTATAGATCAGATTTCTTATAAGAAATGTAGACCTGAACTTTGATTGTGTATAATTCCTTAATAACACTGAATAGAAGGTTGTTTGGACATTAGATTAATTGCATTTTATGTTGCTTTTGTAATACTATTCGAATTATTACCTAAAAATGTTTAGATTATTGAATATAAGGGTGACCGCAATTAGCCAGTGACCGGCATTATCCCGTTCTCCCCTATACAGGAGATTGCTGCATTTGTTGGTAATTCTACAGTATGATCTTCTAAATTCTCGGCGATGACTGAAACGCTCACAGTTTGAAACGGGCTAGTCTTCGCCCCTTCTCTATAACAATCTACCTGAAGGTAGGGTCCTCCGTGCTTAGACATTTTCCTGTTTTTTTTCGTTTTATTTGGTCTTTTTATTAATGGCTGACAATCAGTTTATCTGAAAAAGAACACAGCGAAGCCAAGTACCACGAGATCGAGAAATCTGTGAAATAATCTGGAGCACGTATCACTGCGTCTCAGTTGTGAGAGGTGGATATAGGTGTACAGGAGAGGTATAGGTAGTAGTAGGTGAGAAGAAAATGCAGTGTTATAGGGCTAGAGTTGTAAAGTTGAAATTGTATACGTGGAAAGAGGCACTGACGGTCATTACTTTTGTCATAATACTATTAGGCCAGGAGGGTTACAGATTGGCATGGCTCTAACGTGACGTAACTTAGATAACTATTGGAATCGCTCAGGAATGGTATACCTATTGAAAATATCGAGTTGCGCCAGCTTGAAAAGGTGTGCTATTTGCATAAACAACGAAAAAGTGAAAAAAAAATGCGAAAATCTCATTTTTTCCCGGAAACAATCGCATATAACTCGGTAAGTATGCATTTCAGAGAAAAAATGTATGTTTATAAAGTTGTTCGTTATGAAATTTTCTACAAGATAGGGTTGGTCCGATATCCATAGATTTGAAATGTTCGCTGCAAAATGCTCGAAAGTGCAAAAAAAGTAGGTAAAAAACAAGGTAATTTTAAATTATTTATTTAACAATGAAAAAATAACCCAATCACGACATAAATTTAGAGAAAAGTACTTGACTGCAATACAAAACGAGAGCCGAAAGGTCGATTAAGATCGGACTGACAGTTTTTGCATAATGCAATTGTTAAGTAACCTACCTGGAAAAAAGGACCTTTTATTTAATTTTGTTCCAGGCTCAAAGTTATGAATATTTTTTTCCGCCCGCGCTTTTACACCTTCTTGGACCCTTAAACTATCATATACAATTGCTATCTCAACCATTTTTCACTTTTTAATAACTTTTTGAGCGGTTTTAAAAAATTTGAAAATTTTGGCTTTTAGACAAATAAGCCTGTGAAGCGGGATTTGCGAGTGGGAAAAAACAGAAAAGTATAGGAAAATAATACTCGGATAGACGCTTTTTTAAAAAAAAATCATCCAATTCGGTCCAGTAGATGTTGAGATATTAACTTCCAAAGTCGGGAAGGGTATGCGGTGTAACGGTTAATGATGTAAGAATAAATTATATACCAATCGATAGGTTTTTCCGAGATGCTTTCGTATCTGCTTTCAAAAATTACATTGCACGTGTGCATTACGCACAAAAATTGGCATAAACATTGTGTAGTGTGCGCTCGGAGCCGAAATTTGGAGGGGTTGGGATAGGCTGCGAAACTAGAAATCGTCGTTTCAAAATCGTCGCGCTCGCTTCAGGATGATATATCTCGGCTTCTACTGCACCGATTTTGACGATTTTTTTTTAATTGGGGTAGAAAAACGAGAGGATTTCAATTTTCATAGCTACATTTATCAATTTTAAAAAATAAACAATCGGTGCTCGATTTTCATAATCAAGCATTTTTAAATGTTGCTAAAACTTAGTGCTAATCATAATATCCTTATTGGGCATATATTGCTCATTGTAAATTAGTATTAAATTGACGAATTAATGCGTAATAATGTTATAAATTAATTTAATTGTTATTTAATGCATATAGTACATTGAATAACAGGAGATAAGGTATAAATAATCGTAAAATATTGACAATTTCATTAAATTTACATAATTTACAGAATTTATTTATAATACAAGTTCATTTATTACATTAATTGGCATACTTTTTTTTTTACACGGAAATTCGTCGTCGCTGTCTTCGTTGTCGGAAACGCATTCGTTAACTGTTAATATGTCTGGAATTGTACATTATTGTCGCCATCAATATCAAGTTCGCTACTATCTTCTACATCTATATTACTGTCTAATACATTGTCTTCGCAATTTTTACAAGTTTGACCGTGGCATCCTGCGCAATAATCGGAACATTTTAATCTGTGTTTTACACAATTACAAGATTTTGTGCAGCCCTTTGTACATTTACAACTGATGTCTCGTAATATATTGTCAGGAACTAGTAAATCAGTTGTATATGTTGGTTGTAATTTATTATACCTAACACTCCAACCCCATTGCGTCGGGTCCAATGAATTACCGAGCCATTGTTGCACTTGATTCAGTTGGCGGAAGCATAGATAAATTAAAAGCTTTCTTCGTAGAGCTACTTTTAAAACATAAATATCTTAGATCATTTAATTATTATAAATGAAGATATAGATGTATTAGTAATTTTAACGCAAAGATTATTTATACCTTATCTCCTGTTATTCAATGTACTATATGCATTAAATAACAATTAAATTAATTTATAACATTATTACGCATTAATTCTTCAATTTAATACTAATTTACAATGAGCAATATATGCCCAATAAGGATATTATGATTAGCACTAAGTTTTAGCAACATTTAAAAATGCTTGATTATGAAAATCGACCACCGATTGTTTATTTTTTAAAATTGATAAATGTAACTATGAAAATTGAAATCCTCTCGGTTTTCTACCCCAATTAAAAAAAATCGTCAAAATCGGTGCAGTAGAAGCCGAGATATATCATCCTGAAGCGAGCGCGCCGATTTTGAAGCGACGATTTCAAGTTTCGCAGCCTATCCCCACCCCTCCGAATTTCGGCTCCGAGCGCGCACTATACAATGTTTATGAAAATTTTTGTGCGTGATGCACACGTGCAATGTAATTTTTGAAAGCAGATACGAAAGCATCTCGGAAAAACCTATCGATTGGTATATAATTTATTGTTACATCATTAACCGTTACGCCGCATACCCTTCCCGACTTTGGAAGTTAATATCTCAACATCTACTGGACCGAATTGGATGATTTTTTCTAAAAGAAGCGTCTTTCCGAGTACTATTTTCCTATACTTTCCGTTTTTTTCCCACTCGCAAATCCCGCTTCACAGGCTTATTTGTTTAAAAGCCAAAATTTTCAAACTTTTTAAAACCGCTCAAAAAGTTATAAAAAAGTGAAAAATGGTTGAGATAGCAATTGTATATGATAGTTTAAGGGTCCAAGAAGGTGTAAAAGCGCGGGCGTAAAAAAATATTCATAACTTTGAGCCTGGCACAAAATTAAAAAAAAGGTCTTTTTTTCCAGGTAGGTTACTTAACAATTGCATTATGCAAAAACTGTCAGTCCGATCTTAATCGGCCTTGCGGCTCTCGTTTCGTATTGCAGTCAAGTACTTTTCTCTAAATTTATGGCGTGATTGGGTTATTTTTCCATTGTTAAATAAATAATTTAAAATTACCTTGTTTTTTACCTACTTTTTTTGCAATTTCGAGCATTTTGCAGCAAACATTTCAAATCTACGGATATCGGACCAACCCTATCTTGTAGAAAATTTCATAACGAACAAATTTATAAGTATACATTTTTTCTCTGAAATGCATACTTACCGAGTTATATGCGATTGTTTCCGGGAAAAAATACTATTTTCGCATTTTTTTCACTCTTTCGTTGTTTATGCAAATAGCACACCTTTTCAAGCTGGCGCACCTCGATATTTTTAATAGGTATACCATTCCTGAGCGATTCCAATAGTTATCTAAGTTACGTCACGTTAGAGCCATATTTGAAAGATTTCGTCGTAATTCTCCTGGCCTATATTGTGACAAATAATATTTTCAAGCGCCAGGCGCGAGAAATGTAGGTAACGTATGCAGAAATATTATTGCTAAGACAGCCAAATATTTTAGCTGGACTGTTTTAGTTGGTATAGCTAATATTATAAGGTTGAGCGACAAAAATATTCATTGCTGTTGCAAAAGAATCAACATTTTTAGCTCTTATGGTATTTCCTATAGGGATAAACATGTTTTTGCTAAATTTTTTGCCCGAGATTTCCCCAACTCTGTCTAACTTTACTAAACAAATTCCAAATATTTGGCAATTTTTATCAATGTTTAGCAATTTTATGATAAAGTTTAACAAAGTTTGACAAATAAAGTTCTCTATGTACAATTTTTCGGATTTTTTAAATAGGGCTCCCCACAAAGTTAGTCCAGACAGCAAGTCAAATAATTGTTTTTATGCATTCTTTAAGAATTCATTATGAATATAAATTAAAAAGTAATTCATAAAGAATTCTAATGTCAATGACATTCACAAACTCTGCATAGCTCTTTAAGTTTAGGAAATTTTTGACAACGTTGAGCAAAGTTAGGTAAACTTTTGCAACGTTTGGCAAACAAAATTTTTTATAAGGGATTTTGGTAAAGCAACTGACAAAGTTTAGAAAAGTTAGGCAAAGTAAGCAAAAGTTTTGCGAAATTAAGAGAAATATTGAAAAAATTTGGCAATGTTAAAGAAAAGTTTGAATTTTTTTACAAAGTTACGTAAATTTCGGTAGTGAATGCTTTTTTGCACAACCGTGTCTAACTTTGCTAAACGTTGCCAAAACATTGTGTAATGATTCAGGAGGATTAATACCGGATCTCACTTTTAATAATCTTTTTTCTGAAGAATTCTTCGATATTCAAATTTAATGGATTATAACATTGCAGACTATTGGTAATGGGTACAGGAGACCGAGGCGAATTCGAACGCGGAGCGAATTCGAACAAATTGTACAACTTCGAGTAAGAACGTTTATAATGTAACTGTCGATAAACTAGTTTATTAACACCATCAGAGTGAACTTTTTACCGTGTTAGAACCGATAAAGTAAAATCTTAGGTCTATGTATGAAAAACTATTCGTTAGATCAGAAGTATCGTGATAATAAATAAGCAAGTAAGAGTTTAATTCTAATAAATATATATACATATATATCTTCCTATATTATATAGTTGTTTGTAAATCTTATAAGATTTGCGCCCTCCTCGCCCCTCCTCGCCCCTCTTCTTTGTATCCTCCTCATAGCCCTCCTCCCAGCCCTCCTCATGCCCTCCTCATTTACTTATTTCTATTAATTATCATTTTTTATTTTTGTTTTTTTTTCTATATACATATTATACATATAAAAATTGTTTATAATAATAATTGTGAATGTTTATAAATTTATAAAGTGTTTTATTCATTATACATATCAGTGCAGTTTATTCCATTTTACTGATTTTCTGATTCTTTGTTTTCATCAATAATTTCTTGGTTTTTCTAAAATATAATAACATTATAAATAATATTCAGTATTAAAAAAAAATTTGTTTTAATTGGCTGAAGGTTAAGGGCAACTTAATGTAAATATTATTTGAAAATAGTATAATATAATAAAAAATAAAATTATAGGAAAGTAATAAACAAATTAAAAATCTAGATAAAAAATTATATAATATACAATTTTACAATGACCAAAACTTTTCAGCTTATTGAGTAGTAACTGTTATATAATACCTCAATCAGAAATATTTCTGATCCCAAAATTATCTTACTTCCATTTTATCCTCATCCAGAATCTTCATATGTTCCAAAGTATTAATTTTTAAAATATAACTTTTTCCTGTAAATATTAACGAATATATTAGCAATAGTTAAAATTTAAAGTGAAGGGTGATACACTCGAGCAAAAAAAGATATTAGAGCATAACTATTGAAGTTAAGTAGTTATTTCAGTTTTGTATATTTTCCCATAAATTAAAATTAATATATATTCATACCAAGTTCTTGTAAATCTCCTATTATTTCTATTTGTGGAAAATTTTATATTTCTAACGCGCCAATCTATTTACCTCCCGGGTGGTGTGGAAAAATAGAAAACCTTCATAAAAATTAAAAATTTCATGATGCTTTGGGGGTTGGCGAGCGGAGCGAGCAGGGGGGTACCCCCCTAGTATCTATATATATATATATATATGTTTAAGCCGCTAGTCAACTCATTAAACTTGAACTAACTATTTCTAACCACAGTTAAAAGTATTTTCTTACATTGGGACGCAATCGAACATAAACATACGAGGCAATTTCAAACACGGTATTTCTCACACAAAACAAATTTTAATTAGTTGTATTAATTACAAGTCACTACTTATTAGTTCGAATGTACATTAAAAAGTCAACAAACAATGTTAAAATGATTCGGAAACGATTTTTGAAGGAGTGTAATACGTCAAGGCTAGTAAATTATCATACAAAGCTCTATTAGTAGTTACTATAACATAAGCATAAATTATCTTACGTCAAAAATACAATAAAGTTAACGTTGCACATGATCAAAATATTCTTAACCATTACAAGCTAGTTTCAAGTGTAGAGATTTAGCACAAATTATCAAAATATGTACATTGCAGCGAGCTGTCGACTTTATCTTTAACATGTAGAGCCCTATACGGATTCATTAGCTAAATTGTATAATCTAACAGCAAATACTTTACAAAATCTTGGAAGCTGGATTGAGAATAATCACAACAGAATCTTATTAGTTCATTGTGTAAAAATTTAAATACTAATAATCGTTTATATTAATAACAATTTGTTATTTTAACATATAAAAAGGAAATAAATCTATAATTGCTTGAATAATTATTAGTTTCTGGTATTTCCTATAAGATATACAATTGGAAGTTATTTAAAAATATCTACCTATGCTATTTAAAATGCCATGTTCGATTTCGCCCCAACGTCTGTTCGAATTCGCCCCGTATCCGCGGCGAAATCGAA
The DNA here is from genome assembly GCA_949152435.1 of Gastracanthus pulcherrimus. NCBI lineage: Eukaryota > Metazoa > Arthropoda > Insecta > Hymenoptera > Pteromalidae > Gastracanthus > Gastracanthus pulcherrimus. Next base: position 157,117,748 of record OX424575.1, on the reverse strand, counting down.
CAAAAATGTTGAATGATTTAATGATGAAAAAAAAACATTTTTATATGTAACCATATATTGTGGTAAAAATAAACTTAGAAAAAATTGTTTACGTTAGTTCAGATAATAATGAATAAATCTACCGTCGTAAAATTAATTTTTTTTAGGGATGTTGAACTAAAAATATTAATAAAAAAAGCGTTTGAATTCGCCCCGGTCTCCCCTACATTTATGCTGCTACCAAACTTGGCCGGGGCATGACCAAACTAAAATATAAAAGCTTTGCATAACTTTGCAGATAGTCCTCTTTTGCTATACTCATACAAACTTTTGGCAATCGCAAAAATTCTTAAAAATGGTCGAAAAACATGTAGGTAAGTTCATTAAGAACGTGCCTGAAAAAGCATATAATGGAAAATTAATCCCAGTATTTGATCGAAATACCTTACAGAATGTAAAGTTTCAGGCGAATTCATCGAAAACTTTGACAAAAACGAGAAATTTGAACAGGCATTCTAAAATAAAAACGCACTTTTATAAGAAAAAAAATTTACTTTACCCTTTTAAAATAAATAATTTTTTTTTAATTAATACCTAAATCTCTTTTAAATATTATTTATAACTCTTTGAGTACTATCGCACTTTTTATTTTTTCGCATTTTTTCAAACACTAGTACTAAATCTTTACTGTTTCAGATAAAGCTTGTACCAAATTATAAAATACGTAAAGAAAACATTTTATTCTTCAAATAAACTTTGAGAATTTATAGATTTAAAATTATTCGACATTATTATACAATCATTCTGAATTATAATCATTGAGAAACCAATGTACAATATTTATAGATCAGAATTAATAAATTGTACACCATATAAAGCAATACGGCTCTAACAATATTATAAAACATTTACAAAACAAACGTACGTATATCGTCCCGCAAGTCATGTTTGTTACAGTACAGATAATAAAAATCTTTAAATAAATTGTAAACGATTTCTTGTCGCAGACGATACGATACATATAATTCAAAATTGAACGCGTCATTGCGATATAGTCTCCGTTGATATGAGCGGCAATATCCCCACTTATACAATACTAGATATCAGCTGGTTCGCATTCGTATATATAACACGCGACACGCCTTCGCAGTTATTTGCTAAAATTCGCTATAGGTATAACGCGATCTGGTGGGAGAGTGCAATACATTTAGAGACTCGCAAGTCGCAGACATTTATAAGTATTCCGGCATACTATATTTTGGCCATAGTTTCGGCAACCGGCAGGCATCTGCTGTGTTTATTCACCGGCCGGGCATCTTGTGAATTTTGTTTCTGAAAATACTTGTTATTAAATGTCCTTTGCAAAATTTAATAAGATAATTAGTTAGCTAAAAAATATTATAGAATATTGAAACTTAATTTATTTATTTGTAGTGTTATTATAATTAGGAATCATGGCTAATATTATCAAAAAATCGCTGGTAATGTTGTCCCAGCAACAGGCCGTTATCAATCAGTTGCGATATCAGAATTGTCGAACAGTAACTACCGTTGCCAAAAAGTACGTATTTTCTAAGCACTTTAATGGTGAACCAAAACCAACGGACTTGACACTCGTCGAGGAAGAATTGCCAGCAATTAAAAATGGAGGTCAGTATTATTTATGCATAGAACATAACTTTTTAGCAAAAGCTGTAAAGTAATTTTCAAATCAATTATTTTAAAAATATTATTATTGAAAGTGTTACGAAAAAATTAATTAGTAAAAATGTAAAATATCTTGTAAAACGCGGAAGGTGATACGTAAAGGGCGAAACCTGTAAATAAAATAAATAAATAAATAAATAAATAAATAATAAATAAATAAATGCACATAAAAAAGCAGGAACCTTGTCGTACAAGTCTAATGCTCTTTCTACACCTAGACTTTAATAGAGTCTTGCTATAACTTTTATCGTTAAATAATATTGATCTTACTTGCGTGAATAAATATTGTGCAATATATGTAAAAGTAGAGTAAAACACTCTCTATCCATTAAACTTTTACAAATTTATCTGGCTCTAATATTGTATTTATTTCTATCTCACTTTGAAAGTTAAAGCGAGACTATTAATGTCTAGGTATAAAAACAACATTAATTTTCTGTTGCTATAGTGTAATATTATAATTTGTTTACTTAAGGGGATATCGGAGCTGAGGCGGAGTCGGTTTCGGTCGGTCTATGTATGATTTTGATGTGTATCTACGACTGCTTATAATTTAAAGAAAAACTGAAAACAGAACCGCCTAGATATAAATGATATCAATATTATTGTATAAATGGAAGGCATTCTGTTGCGTTGTTCTTACAAATAATTGGAAATACAAAATATTTTCAGGTTATGATACACTGAAATATACCTTTAATATTTCCAATTATTTATAAAAATGACACAAATAACAGAATGAATTATTTTGCACAATAGCGTCAATATTCATACCTACACGGCTCTTCTTCCTGTTTTTCTTTACATTTTATATTTGAAAAGTTATTAGTAAAAGAAAAGACAGGTTTTTAGCTCCGACATCCCCTTAGGTATAGAAAGATTAATAATTGTCAACTTAAGTATAAAGTAATCTGTAGTTTAAACTAATTTGTTGGCTTGTAACGACGTATCCATTACCCAAAAAACTATATAAATTTTGGTATTTCATAAAAAAGTTCAATCTGACAATATTTTTATATATATATTGAATAATAATAAACATTGGTCAATGGGTTTTCTCGATAAAATATTAAATTTTGAATGATATGTTGTTTGATATAAGTATAGAATACATACTACTAATAATATCATAAGCTATAAATACTTCAGCAATCTTTTCAATAACAAGCATAAAAGTATTAAGGTGATGCTAAACCCACCCGCCACCGATAATCACAAGGGCCCACTTTTTTCATTTAATTTTTAATTTTGAGAAAATATTTATCTGAAATGTTGTTGTCCAAATCAATAACAATAACTTTCCAGAGAAAAATTTTGTCAAAATTAAAAATTAAGAAGGTTCAGGGGTTTCAAAACGACCAATTTAATTTCATTTTTTTTCTATTTTGTTAAAGCTTGTTAGCGTTAATCATTGTATATCTTATACTAGTACCTCATGTACATACAAAATTTTTTTAATCAACAATTGTCATGTTGCAAACACGATTATTGTCAATTGAAAAAAATCATTAAAAATGCAGAAACTTTTTTGTTTTCCATCCAATTTTAATGATCTAGGTCTTATTTTGTTCTTTAAATGTTATTTGATAGATCTACCGACAGAAAATTTAAAAATAATTTATAGATGCTACGGAAATGCGAATTGTTTAACTAGATTACGTGTTTAACTCTAAACAATAAGCTTTTCTGTAGTACTCATGAATTATTTTAAAGTTTTCTTTCGGTCGAGCTGTCAAAAAACATTCACAGAACAAAATAAGACCCCGATCATTCAAATTGGATGAAAAACAAAAAAGTTTCAGTATTTTTAATGATTTTTTTTCCATTGTCAATCATCATGTTTGCAATATCACAATTGTTGATTAAAATTTTTTGTATGTACATAAGATATATAATGATTATATTTAATAAAAAAATTAGTTTTGCACATTTAAATATTGTGGAAAATAGATATCCTAAATATTTTGAAACGATCCACTTAATAAATATTTTGAAAAAAGTTCCGGACCCTCAAATTTTAAAGTATTTTTGAGTAATTTTTTGAGGCATACAATAATGTATAAATAGAATATCTATGTTAATTAAATACACTCTTTTTAACAAAATATGGTGGTCTGTCGGCTATTAACTGGCAACTGTTTGAATATAAAGTCCTGATTAGCATGCAGGATTACTCAGAAATAGTTTAGTTTGGATAGAAAACCTAGAAGTTTCGTTTTCTACATAATACTAAATTAGGGCAACACGTAGTTATTTTAAGAAATCTGCATTTTTTTGAATGTTGAATATTAGAAAAAAAAGTTATTTTCTTCCTAAAAGTTTTGTTAGAGTAATTAATGGCAGTAACTTATTCTAACTTAATAGTAGACAGGACAGTGTTAAACCCAAAAAAATTAATTTTCAGTCCATAAAACTTTTTATTATTAAAAGCAATTATCTGCACAATTTTTTACCAAAAATACTTGGTAATATCTTTTTCATCATACGTGCTGAAAACATGACATATTTCATGACGGTTTTGCGTACGGTAAATGGTCAAGAACATACTGCGGACGTTATTCCCATAACACACTCGACAGCGTTATAGGAAATAACACTCATAGTGTCTTTTGACCATTTAGCGTACACAAAACCCCCACGCAATATATGTCATATTCCCAGCACACACGATAAAAAATAGTGTGTGAACACAATCTACTATAATTTTACTATTGTAAAACCTCAAAAGTTTTATCGTCCTCGTCAAAATAAATCACCATTGTCCATACCATATTTATTGGATGAACTTTGCTGCGTGCACGATTCTAGGTCATAATGATAAACGAAATTTTTATTTCGATGGTTATTCGACTCCTTTTGATGTGTACTAAAACTTAAGCGAAGCACTCTTCCGTTAAACATTTTTTCATCATTATTTTTCAGAGACAAACCAATTTTTAAAAAATTTGTATAAATAAATGTCAAAAAATTTTCAGTATGTTTGCTTTTCATTAAAAAAAGTTTTGTGGACTACTGAAAAAAAATTTTTTGATAACCGATATCTGCCCCGTAAACAAATTCTTAAATATATAACTTAAAATTTGTTAGTTCAGGGTAGTGATAAATAATACGCGTTCTTATAAACTGTAACACTTCGTTATCAATCTAACTTTAAATTTAACCTTAGATTACTTGCTAATTTCAATATCTATAACAAAAATCAATACGATTACAAACCAATTCACTCTTACGTAAAAATGTAATTTCCAATTTCAAAATTCACAATGAAGAGATTCTGGTCGAGGCCGAGTATCTCTCGGTGGACCCGTACATGCGAGCCTATTCTGTGCGGCTGCCCGTCGGGAGGACGATGATCGGCTCGCAGGTAGCGAGGATCGTCGAGTCGAAGCACCCGAAATTCCCCGTCGGCAAACGGATAGTGGGCTACTTGGGCTGGCGATCGCACACAGTGCTGAATCCGGAGGCGCCCGCGGCGTCGGACCAGATAATAAAGGACAAGCCTTACGTCATACCTGACATCGGCGATCTGTCGCCCTCTCTCGCCTTGGGAGTTTTGGGAATGCCGGGGTAAAGTGGAAGCATAATAAATTCATGTGTATCTTGTAGCTCTGTGCTCTGTTAACGTTTTATTCATGTTAATTCGGTACGATCGTATCATTTTTTGCACTTATCACAAGTCGATGTAGAGAAGAAAATACAACATTATTTGAAAAATGTCAAATAAAAATATTTAAATTACTGTCTACGCACCTGGCACAAATGGTAAAATTTAGTTAAAATACGTTTTCGTTCGATTTATAAACATTTTATTGCTCTAAATGGGGTGTTATTAACTACATTTCAAAAAACTGTGAACCAAAGAATACATTTTTTTTCTATCTATCATAGTTACAAATTTAAAAAAATTAAAAAAGTAAGAGAATTAAAAAATATTATTTAAAAAAAATTTTATTTTTATACAACTTGAATAAATATGTCAACGTTCTTGCCGAAGACTAGCATATTTCTAGTTTTTCAAAGATAGCTAATTCATTTCAGATTCTCTGATGAACAATAACACTTTTTTGGAGCCTCTAAAAAAGTGATAGTTATTGTTGGAGAATCTGAACTTTGCTAGTATTCGTAAGGGGCTCCTGATAAGTTATACTTGTATTTATCAAGAAATCTGAAATTTGGTAGTCTTACAATTAATAAGGATTGTCGTTATGATACTTACAAAACAATTAAACAAATATTTTTTCAAGTGTACAACTTTAGTACATTTCGACACGGGTGCGGAAGGCGATTATTTAGCTCGTGTGAAAAGTCACATAAGGTAAAAATCTTCTTATGCACCATTTTCGAACCGTATTTTATACCACGAGAGCCGAATTATCATATTGAAGTTATTATTTTGAGGTTAGAGTGGTATAAAAAAATGTACTAGCACTTCGGTTTCGATAATCGAACAATATCTGATTTTATCGTAATGATTCAATGAACAGTTCTTTGATTCATTTTTTTTATTAATCAATTTACAGTATTGAAAAATTGTTTTTGGTATCATTCATTTCAAGTTCGGAACACAGTAATTTTACATTTCCTTTTTTACAGTAGATATTGTCAATGTCTATGTTATTATATTACATTTCAACACCTCCGTTGTCTGTCTGTCTGATTATTTGTTTGTATGTTTGTTTGCTTGTTCGAGCTAATCTCAACAACTATACTGAACTGATTTGATCAGGTTTTGATCAACATGTAGGAAATGACGTATTCCCAAAGGTCTTAAGCTACGAGGGTAGTTCAATAAGTCTTTAGAATAAAGTATAAAAACAATTTTTTTTGGGTAAATTTTTTTTTATTTTTCAACATAATCTCCTTGGAGCTCTATACACTTGGTCAATCGCTTTTTAAGTTTTTTTAATCCTTCAGAAAAGTGCGTTTTCGGAAGTTCCTCAAAATAAGCACTTACAGAGGCAATGACGTCTTCGTTGTCCGTAAATCTCTGTCCACCGAGCCATTTTTTCAAGTTTGGAAATAAGAAAAAGTCACTGGGGGCTAAATCTGGTGAATACGGTGGGTGTTCGACCAATTCGAATTTTAGTTCTTCAATTTTAGCCATTGAAACGAAGCATGTGTGAACTCGGGCGTTGTCGTGATGAAAGAGAATTTTTTTTCTCGCCAAATGTGGTCGTTTTTTTTTAATTTCTTCTTTCAGCTGCTCTAATAATGATGCATAATACTCACCAGTAATTGTTTTACCCTTTTCCAAGTAGTCAATAAGTATAATTCCACGTGCATCCCAAAAAACTGTAGCCATAACCTTACCAGCTGACTTTACGGTCTTTGCCTTCTTTGGAGCTGGTTCGCCTGTGGAAATCCACTGTTTGGATTGTTCCTTTGTCTCAGGAGTGTAGTGGTGTATCCATGTTTCATACACAGTCACAAATCAACGAAAAAATTCCTCAGGATTCCGACTTATGCGCGCCAAAAGAGCCTCAGAGGCGACCACTCTATTGCGTTTATTCTCAGCTGAGAGCAAACGCGGCACCCATCTTGCCGATAGCTTTTTCATGCCTAATTTTTCATGTAGAATTGAAACAACTGCACCTATAGATATCCTTGTGGCCTCAGCTAACTCACGCACTTTTAATCTTCTATCCTTCAACACCATATCGTGGATTTTATTGATGATTTCGGGAGTAGTTGCTTCTACGGGCCTTCCTGAACGTGGTTCGTCACTTATTGATGTACGACCACGCTTAAATTCATTTACCCAGTTATAAACCGTTGCTAAGGCAGGGCCAGATGTGCCATGAACTGAGTCCAATTCATTTTTTATCTCATATGGAGTTAAACCCTTTAAATGAAAATGTTTAATTACCGCTCTGAACTCGTTTTTTTCCATTTTTCTTAACAAGCAATTTTTTTTTTTTCAATTGGTTATAAAAACACGTAAACTCAGAAGATGTGGACTGTGACTGCACCATATATCTAGTCGGGAGTGGTGCTGACTGAAAACAGATGATTTGGAGCGATTCGCGCGCCATCTGTTGGTCATTCTAAAGACTTATTGAACTACCCTCGTATTATTTATAACAGTCGGTTAAGTATTACCAAAGTTGTAGTATGCTTCAATTTTTTTAATTAATTTAATTAGCTCAGATAACATTAATCAAGTTATTGATTACATATTTGGGCACAATCCTATACTCTTAATTTTTATATGAAAAAAAAATTACCGAGACATAACTGAGTACAAATATAAGTTTACATTACAGTAACATAAGTTTTATAACTACAATAGTACAAAATATAAAGGTTACATATCGACATATATGGCATTTTCTACTTAATTACAAATAAATGTGTGAGAAAATCTACAAAGAAATCTGTCAATATAATAATTGCAAAAAAAAGCTTCTACACTTTTCTTGTTCTGTAAGTCGTAAAATATACGAAAAATTTTCCAACCTGCGAAAAAGACCTTGTGACACTGTTTTACGTGTACATCACTTTCTCTTAAAATTAAAGTCAGCTAAAATAAATAGTTATGTACTTGAAGCTAGTGGAATCCTATTGTCTTACAACTTAATAGATATTTTACTTGATTCAATCTGAATGAGCTTCATGCAATTAGCCATGCTTTACATTTAGGATTGTGTATTCATAAATCCAAATTCTATTTACTTGCGTGAATCAGATTCATCTTGAATCAAGTAAAAAATCTAATACATTTTTGTCAGCGTACTGTCATCTTAAGAGAAATTGATATACATGTAAAACAGTGTCACAAGGGTTTCCCCACGCTAGAAATTTTCTTCGAATATTGTATGACCTGCGAAACAAATTTATGGTTGCAGGTGTGACCCAACATTTTTCTTCATTATTTTTGGGACCCATTACGGGCAGATTCCTTTAAGAATTCTTCACAAACGCATTTACCAATTTAATCAATGTTTTCTATATCGTAAAATAAGAAACAATAACAAAGCAATCACTCCTAAAGGAACACGGCGTACTTCGGATTCCTGGAGATCTGCAAGCCGAAGGCCGGCGAGACTGTCGTGATCAGCGGCGCGGCCGGCGCGGTCGGCTCTCACGTCGGTCAGATCGCGAAGATTCACGGCCTGAAGGCCATTGGCATCGCGGGCACCGACAGCAAGTGCAAGTGGCTCGTCGAGGAGATGGGCTTCGACCAGGCGATCAACTACAAGACGGAGAACGTCGCCGCTGCCCTCAAGATCGCCGCGCCCAATGGCTTTGACTGCTACTTCGATAATGTACGTATCGTATATTTATAGTGTATGTTTTTTCTTTTTTATTGATATGCAAGTTATGTTTGACGATTGCTTATCGTTAGTTTCGGACTTTAGTCCGAACCGTTTGCTTGTCGTGAAAGATTGCCATGAAAGGATAGTAGAAACTTTTGAGGAAGAAGAAGTTTTGTTGGTAAACACATCGTGAAATTATAATGAATATGATTGAATAATGAAAATAAAGATGTTAAATAGCGTTTGTGTGTTGTGCAGGTGACATCTCCATTCCGCCTTATCTGAAACAAATAATGAAACAAGATTCTGAAGTGTCACATTCGCTATGGACTACGGTACCTCAGTTAATAATTTATGCTTCAAAATAAATTATTAATTGAGGTTCCGGCGTTAGTGAAACTGATATAGATTAGGAATATTTTTAGATTTTTCATAAGTCTAACAAGGAGAGTGCACACCATGAAATGTTTTTTACTTTAGGAGGTGGTTTCCGGTATCCAAAAATGAAGTGCCTAGTGCCCTTAATATTTTCCAACGGGCTCTTTCTTTTCGAGATATGAGATATTTTACTTCAAATATGCGTTATTGTAATGAAAAATTATACCTCTTCTTTTCACAATAATTCTGCAATAGTTTAGGCTAGAAAAATGAACCCAAAATATAATCAAAGTAGGTGAAAAGAGCTAAAATTTAAGCTTTGTTTCGTATTAAATCACCATTCTGATGCAAAGGTATTAACAATTGAAGATAATGATTAAAAATGCATAAAAATTCGATGAAATTTAACTCTTAAATTCGGTGATTTTTATGCTTTTTATATCATTTTCTTCAATTGTTAATAACTTTGCATAAGAATAATGATTTAATAATACAAAACAAAGCTTAAAATGTAGCTCGTTTGACCTACTTTAATCATCCTTTGGGTTAATTTTTCTAGCACAAAGGACCATTGGAAAAGATTACGGGTGCTAAACTTCATTTTTAGTTATGTACCATTCTATGGTCAATTTACTAAGAAAAAGAAAATCATAAAAAAAGTTCTAATTACACAATAGTATTTAAGTGACGTAATGTGTTAAATACTCGTTAAATACAGTCATTTTATTTAATAAATTTTGCTTTTCAAAGTATGATATTTGATTACTCGTTGCAATAAATGAATTGTTTTCGTTATATAGGTGGGAGGTGACGTTTCCACTACAGTAATCTATCAGATGAGAGAATTTGGCAGAGTTTCAATTTGCGGTAGCATTTCTTCCTACAACAGTGATTCGTTGCCCAAAACTAGGATCCTTCAACCTGCTCTAGTATTCAATCAATTAAAGATGGAAGGATTCATTGTTAGTCGCTGGGGTGATCGATGGTTCGAAGGAATTGAGCAAAATAAAGAATGGATTCGTCAGGGAAAACTTAAGTACAGTGAAACTGTCACTGACGGTTTCGAGAACATGTACATCGCCTTTCATGGTATGATGAAGGGTGAAAATTACGGAAAGGCTATTGTTAAAGTGTAAAATACGTAAAATTTATTTTTTAAAAAGGACTATTCGTGCGTGAAATATTACAATAAAATGCGTATATTTTTATAATTATTTTGTTACAGTGTAAGAATAAAGATATTTGTTAAGTATAAAATGGTAATTTCTGATTTTCTTCTTACCACAGAAAGAACGTACCTATTTTCACAACAATGTTTGAATTCTCGCGCTGCCGAACGGTCATGGAACCTGTCATACAACATGTTCCTTTGTTAATTTTTCAGAAATATGGAAAATGTACGATGGCCAATAATTTATATGAATATTTCGAATGCTATGTTATTTATTGTTAATTATTACGATAATTTATATTTACATATTTATGTAACCATTCATTTATATTTGAAAAGGTTAATTTTCTGATAGGTGCTCTGAATATTTGCACATGCGCGAAAAGATACATGCGTTTGATATGTAATTTCCGTCGATTCGACAGGGAATTTCCTTAACGAATGTAGCAAATTACTAATTAATTTACTTAAAAATTGTTTATATAAAATTAAATCTAGAATTCTGTCTTATATATTCTTATTAAATCTATAATTGAAGAACATGTGCTACAACCTCATAAATATTGATCTATATGCATTGTATCACACAATTGTATGCATATTTCTTTTGTAAAATCAAATTAACTATTTATATATCTATCGATTCATTAAAAAAATTATATATCCATCATCATCGCATAAAAAAAAGAAAGAATTCCCATTATCACGGCCCGAGAATTCAGAACGACAATTCCCGCCTCGTGTATATCCGATCAATAATTTTAAAGAACGACGTGTCAATACTTCAGCCAAATTACGTCCAACTTGCACAAAACTTTTCCCAATATAATTTCACCCCTACATCGCGAAGTAGCTCCCCCTCGTTCCGCCACGTCCATTCCGCACCGCCCCCAGCAAAAGTGTACGTCACCCCAGCGCGCGAAGAAAATCGTTATGGAAGATATTCCCGAGGCCGAACTTCGCGTCTCCGAAAAAGAATTCTCGCGGGACTTTGCTCCAGATAGGAAAGAGAAAAGTCGATGCTCAAAGGATGATCGCCCGGGCGCGCAGTTGTTATCCGCACTCGATACGCGCGGGAGATAATACTGCGATGGGTCACCGCTACGCCGCGCCGCAAGCGCGCATCGAAGTGACATATCTGTCGCTATGTAGACCCAATTTTCGAGTGGGGTATTATAGATACGGTAGACGGACGCAGGCCCGTTACCGCCCATATTTCGAATATTCGAACGGTGCGCAGTGGAAGCACTTGTCTCTTATGGTTTCGAGATTGTAAAATTTATAGAAGTACAAAGTCTTTCTGGAAGTTTAAGGCAAATGATTCGGAAACATAAAAAAACTATGTAGAAACACACAAAATAAAGAAACTAAGTAAATTAATTAATTAATTAAATAATCAATTAGTTAAATAGTATATTTATTTATTTATTTATATTTATTTATATTTATTTATATTTATTTATATTTATTTATATTTATTTATATTTATTTATATTTATTTATTAATTTAGCTTTAAAATTTGTATAGCAAAATTACGTTTAATTTTCAATTTACTTGATTTTGCAAATTCTTAGGAACGCGATATGAAGAGTACAATATGTCTGATAGATAACAAGTAATATTAGAGGATCTGAGCCAAGATAAACCTAATTGAAATCGATTATTTTCACATTATACAGATTATGAATAACGTACAGAAATATCAAGCACTTTAACTGCTTTTATTCTGAAATTTCGGCCTTCTATGTTGATTTGGCCAGTGAATTTTAATTCAACATCGCACATTCGTGAAGAAATCGCATTTAACTGATAGAATTAAATTTTAGCAAAATGATCCCACATTTGAACAGTTTTTATGTTAAACTATTAACTGCTTTACATTAAAAAACTACAGAACATTCTTAAACCAATGCAAAATACGAAGCATTTTGACCTTTTAAGTGAAACAAGTCAATTTCTACGTAATTTTTCACAATTTTTCAATATGTTCAAAGTAAAATTTAGCTAAGAAAACTTTGTTTTAAGAATATTCAGGCATATTTTTTGTACACAAAACAATAAATAGTTCGAGTACCTATAACTACCGTTTACAGTTTTTTGAATTAAAATGTTCCCCAGTGACCGATAAGATTTTTTTTTCAATCGTATACGTTTACTCAAAATTTTTGGTTTTCGTACAATATTTTTAGAATTTCACTCCGAGTCTTCCTCTATCGTTACAAAAAAAAGACAATACATATTCCCAGTTTGCCAGCACTTTCCATTATCCGCTCGATCTTGGACTCAACTACGCGGAACGCAACCAAAAAGCGAGCAAAAAAAATGTGTGAGCGCGCGTGCGTGAATCCGCATGACCCCGCGCGAAATCATCCGGCATGAGACTTTCCGGAAAAGGAAAAGAGATCGATGATGCCGGACGGCCGAGAAGCACAGAAGAAGACGTTTACAAGCGAGACAAACACCGGAGCGGTCAATATCCTCGCGACTTGCGACTCGAGCGCGCGCCGCGGATGTACAGCGAGAGGTAGGGAAAATTTATGTCGCGTGTATAGCGGCCGAGCGCCGCGCCGACGACTCGACGTTCTCCTTATGGATTTTCGGGATCGTGCAAAGTAGTGTGTAGCAGCCGCACGCGCGTCTCCTATAATTCGACGTCTACATGTGTGGGGGCACGTGTGTGTTGGTTGTGACAGACACTTGATAGAATACTAAGCGTTGTTCTTTTTGACATGAGAAACATATAATCCTGTAAATATTTTAATGTGAAATGACAGACGATAATTTTCTTTTAAAAATAGGAGTGATCGTGTATTGTTCGAAGTTGCTTTGGCTATTTATGTTCTACTTGCAAGCACAATGCACTGCACAACTGTAAGAATAAAGTTGTGAACTAAGAGAACTTGTGTGTATTGAAATGCAATGACGCACCAGAATATATATAGTACATCTTTCCTTTTGTTTCCATGTATTTATTTATTTAAATATTATGTAGTTTAAGTAGCTTGTAAAACAATTTCTTTCTGTCCGCTTGAATTCATTTGGTAGAAATTGTAAGCCGACGTACCTATATGTAATGTATTTTGTATTTTTTAAATATACCACGATCTATTTGAATATATTGTTAGATAAAAATACTTTTTAATCCAATTATTGGCATATATTATTCATGTAATGATTTTTTTAAACATTTTAGTTTTTCTTTTGTTACGCAAGGTATAAGGGAGACGGGGGTATAACGGGCCACTAAAATATAATGACCCATAGAACTTATAAAAAGCATAATTAAGAAAAACTAAAATAGCAATTTGTTATTATCCAATTGAAGAATATTATCCTACATTGAGATCAGTATTTAATATTTCTTTCCAATAGTAAAATGCACTTATAAATTACACGGAAAATAGCGATTAAAGTAGCATTGGGGTATAACGGGACAGCGTAATTTTACACTCTTGCTGTTAAATTATGGGTACCAAAATACCCTAAGAGAGAAGTACAATGTTTCTTTGAGCTTAATCAATTGCCATATTAGATCAATCGATCACCATATAATTAGATACGATAAAACATTTTTATGTACTAAAAATAGTGGCCCATTATACCCCAACAAAAGTGGCCCGTTATGCCCCACTTGCCATAATTAACGTTTCATATTATAACTTTTTGTAATCTTAATGAAATAAAGAAAACCGCTGCCAATACATTGGCACTTAGCTTACTCAAACTAAATTAATTGTTCCAATATGAAATTCTTTGTTCTGATAAATTAATTTTCAATTGCTATATCTCCTCCTAAATAATACCTCAAAAAGGGCTGTGCTCTTATATCATTGATGGTTTGACAAAAGATAATTTTTTACTAAAATTACAGAACGATAGGTAATAATCCTTATCATAGCAATTTTTTCTCTGGACGTAATTTATTAAAATTATTTAAATATTTAAATTATTTAAAATAATCCTAATCATTTAAAATTTTGTGAAAGTTTTTTCATCATAGATTTCCAAAATATAACCGTTTAAACTAAATATGGCTTTTTCGTGTATAACAATAGAAGGGAAAGAGCTTATCTAAAATTTGCGGTTGTAGAAGATAGGTAATTTTATGCTCTGTTTAATGTATTTACACTAAATTGATCATAATATTTCTAACATACCAAAAGAAACTCGGAAAACTAAAACTCAAATATCCAAAAATCAAAAACATGTTTTTAAAAAAATGAGTCGATGAATCATTAAATTTATTTTTAATTTCGAATCTTCATTAAAAGGCGAAGAAAATGAGCCCTGTTTGGTAAATAATGACCGTGCCATACTCGAGATATAAACGATAAAATAAGTTTTGAAAGAATACACAGAGGAGAACCTCAAATATCTCGAAATATAGAAGTCGTCGTGATCTGAGAAAATAACTCTTTTAAGAGGTATTAAAGAGCTAACATTTAGAATATTTTCAGATTAAATGCTGCCAATATACTCCAGCATTCGCAGCTGAATAATATTTTTATTCACAGATTTTTTTTCCCTCATAGGGAGGAAATGAAACCATTTCTACACAGGTTTGGTAACCACATAGAAAAGGCCCTATTTCTTGCATGCGTTAAGAATATTTGTTTACTTGGAGTATTATAATATCCATGCAAAGAAAATTAACTCACACTATGACTACAAGTAGATTAAAGCGCGGAACAAAAAATTTCGTCCCTCTTCTACAGCAAACATGGCTAGTGGCGGTTATTCGCTGTGGTATAGTATATGTCATCTTATTTTCAAGAATAATTTTAATTACTTATGAATCTGAGAATATCCTTATAATGTTTTTCAATAATAAATAAATATGTCAATGCAAGAAAAAAATTTGAGATCACACAAATTGTCAGAAACTTATAAAAAATTATTTTCATTGAATGTCCATAACTATAGAGCCTGTGTATTCTGTACTACCCAGATCACGTCACTCGACCGTAAGATGGCGCTATTTTTGTATACAATATCTGTCGTGCTTACAGCGAATACCCCATGGCCTGTTATATCCCAGTCTTTCCTATATAATATATAAATTATTTTTTATTAATTTTCGATTGATTTTAGATGTATACATATAATTTTCATTTTGTATGCAGCATTTTATATCCATCAAATGATATTTTAACTATTATAAATCAATACGAATTCAATGAATCTTGAGTTCTTACTCTCAACAAATTTTTTATTTTCAATATATAAAAATACGTAGAAGATCTATAATGTAATAAGTAATTCAAACAACAGTATTTCAAATCATGAAGAAAGTATGTTCTACCGTCAGTTCTTTAAAACCCAAAATTTTTAGTTGTTATAATCTCGTTCAAGAGGTGCGATTAAGTGTGTCATACTTTTACCAAACCCATTTAGTAAAATACTATTCTATTGCTAGTTTGATTAATTTGAGATTTTTATACTTTATGATGTTCAGAGTTTAACATGGAACAATAATAAAATGACATTATCAAAAAATAATAAAGAAATAATTTTTATGACTTTCTATTAAAAAATCTCTCACATCAAATTATGATTCGTCAAAACAATTGAAGGTCCCATCCATTTAAATGTTCTTAAGAAAATAAAACATGGCTAAAAAGTTTTTAGAATCTTAAAATGTATCAAATACAATACATTCAATTTGTTTCAAACTCCATGTTCTATAATCTAAATAAAACATTTTTAATTGCCAAAATGTCATTTTCGTGGCATTTTCGTGACATGTATAATTTACGGATTTATCAACGAGAAGGGGAGGCCGGAGCGAACTTTACCATTGTGGCCTCTATCTCGTGTTGTATTTTTCATTATACGTCTAAAATTTACATAGTATAACATCAACATAGAAATGGTAATGAATTATATCAATAGTCGAAAGTTTCGAAACGAAAGGAAGAATGTATTTTATTTCATTATGTAATTATTAGTAAAAGCACCCTAAAAATCGCGTTCACCTGACATCTGTAGTACAAATGCCACTAAAATAACACTTGTCCATTGCAATGTATTATAATGATACAATGCATTGTAACACTCTAAAAACTTTTTAGCCGTGTTTTATTTTCTGAAAAACATTTAAATAGATGGGTCACTTCACCTCTAACTTGACGTTTACGTATCATCCATATAATGTACATTAAATTTAAAAGACAAGAGAAGCAAAAAGAAAGAATATTTTTTTTACAAAAAAATAATATAATTGATAAGTCTCAATATATTCCAAGTATCGAATAGTTGTATACTTCTAGATAAGAGCAGTTCGATAAAATAATGAGATATGAATTTTACCAATAAATATCCCTATTTGATACGAATGAATAGACAGAATATTTTTGGAGGGAGGTATTCTGTCATAAGGATAAATTTTTGGTTGGGCGTTTTTTCAGAAAGAATAATACAGAATGTAATATTTTTAAAATACAATATTATAAAATTCGAAGTGATACTTGTATTGTATAAAAATTAAAGATTTATTTTGCATCAAAGGTAATTTAAGAATAAAGGAAAAGTCGAAAATAAAATTTCGAGTATTTTTGGTATTTTACAAGAATTGCCAAAGAATGGAAATGAAAATATTAGAAAACATTTAAATTATTAAAAGAGAACAGAATCGATAAATCAGTTTATTTAGACAAGTGTCGGAATTTTTTTTTGTTCTGATATTTACCTCTGACTATACGTCTTCGTAATTTCATTGATATAAACTTATCCATTCCTTTAATTGTAGCTTTATTCAGTCTGTCCTTATAGGCATTTTCAGTATTCTTCACTATTAATCATTCGGAAATACTATCTTTATGCTTATTATGCTTTATTAATTAAAGTTTTAATGTTCCAAAAAAATGTCCATCTGACAATTTAGCCTTCTGACGAAATACCTGCCCCCAATATTTTTTATAATATTTCATTCCATTGAAAGATAGGTTGTTAGAGTGTAGCAAAATAATCTTTGAGAGGGTAGTTTTTTTAGTTATTATCTAATCTTTTACACATTACTAAAGTATTACAATATGTAGTAATTAAAACTAAAATCTAGATTAGATAAAGACTTTAATTATTGTTCAGCTTGCAATAACTTATATATTTCAATTCAAAATGATTAAAAATTCGAGTATGTAAATATTTAGTTTTGGTTAAGTTGAAACAAAATGTATTTTGAACGTCAAGAATATTCTTTATAACATTATTTTAGATTTATATTTGAAGAACTGGCGAACAAAACTGGATAATTCTACCTTTTAATTCTGAAAAAAAATAAAAAAAATTAATCTTTTTTAAATCATATAACTTATTTTAGAGATGCATTTTTTATTATCCGAATTTCAAATGTAGATTAAAAATAACACCATAAATGTGAAGAGAACAATGTATTACGATGGAAAACACGTATAATCAATTTTCACCACAGGTGGAATTATCCGATTTCGTTCACTTCAATTATTGTGATATTGTTATTCAAGAATTCTTGAGGAGGGGCGTTTACGAAAAGTCGATTAAGGACGTTCAACGGTTGACAGTATGGTTAGAAAGTTAATTTTCGAAAGAATCATTATTAGATGGCAATATTTATAACGAAAACCCTGCAGTTTATAATATAAAGTAGTAATATATTAGTAAATAATATAAAATTTATGAAAAAGCACCAAAAACCGAAGTACGGCATTAACTTTTGCATATGGTGTACCACGATATAAATATACTAATAACATTGGAGCACAACTTTAGATAGCTATATCTTTAAAAAAAGTACCGCTTACTATCCCCAACTTTCTATGCATTACTTCTATGCTTATTTTACATTACATACTAGTTTTTCAAAATGATGTAAAGATAACCCGGTTTACAATAAATAAAAATGTCCGTTTTGTGAGAGCTCAAGATAGGGCTTCCATGTTAAAAACTGAAACTTTGAAGCTAAATTTCTGGATTTTGGATACCGCTAGGGGGGTCGAAATGTCAACCACGTATAAAACATATTTAAATTAATATATGATAAAAGTTTCAAGAGATTTTAAAGAAATTCAATTATCCGGTGAACGTCCTTAAAGGCATTAGACCGTCGTAAAATCTAATGTTTTTTATTGTATTTTTAGAAAGTACTTTTCATTATGTGTAAAATTCGTTTGGGTTTATATAGAAATTCTGAAAATTGTTGATTTGGCAGTAGTATAGGTGGAGCAGTGCTCAGACTTTTTTCCGTCCGGTTGCAAGTAAAAGAGTGTTAAATCTTGATAGGCGGATTTAGAATTACAAACGAGGTAATTAGGCTCATATAAGCATAAACTTAAGTTTCTTAGGTAAGTCTAAGAATTTAAATTACTGATTTACTAAAGTTTGTTGAATAAAGTATTACCTAAAAGAGTGGTGTAGAAACTAGCTTTAAAAAGGGTTTTTAGCGATCAAGAAATAGTTGAAATCTACACTCACTTATTGACTGACGTATTTGAAGACGGCTTCAAAGTATTACTATTTTATTTGAAGAAGTTAAGAGTAAAAATTGAAAAGCGTGCTAAAGTTACATATGGACGATATGTAAAACATGTGTCATTTCTTGCAGAGTCTGCGAAACAGTCTGTAGAAGTTCGCATTAATCCATGAAAAATGCATAAGTTGCGAAGTTTTAGAATTGCAATTATTCGAACTTCGAAGTTTTGTTGGCAAATACGGGTCTATAGAATGCGCATGAAATATTAAAATCACTCAATTTTTTTTTATTTGAAATCATAGAAAAACCAAAAAAAGACATTGTAATCTTGCTCATCACATCGATGGCCCTACGAAAACTAGCACGTATTTTCATTCCCCACGAATCCTCACACATTTGTATTTTTATTGCGAAGACTAAAACTTTTCATGATTTTCCCAAGAAGCTCAGCACATTTCGAGATTTTCCGTCGCTTGACTTTTTCGGGTTAATTTTATTTATTCAGGTAGTCTGATTTTCTCGGCTAAACCGATCATTTTTTGAGTACCTACAAAGTCTAGTTCCAAACCCAAACTTAGATTAAAACAATCGACCTGACTATTCGAAATTTTATCGGCACAGCCCTATAATTTATATATTCTGTATGAAAAGTGCTAGTCATCGTGAGAAATTTATGAAAAGTGTTAGTCTCCTTAGAAAATCGTGATAAGTGCTAGTCTTCGTGGGAAAATATGAAAAATGTTAGTTTTTATGGTAAAAGTGCTCATCGACATTACTCTGTACAATGTATATGCAATTTTCTTTTCAATGTATATAATAGCAATAAACGTTATGTAAAAGGATGTATCTAGATTTACTTTCATTTCGTTACAATTGAAACATAAAGAAATTCTTTTTTGACAAAAACGACTGCCTAATCCCCTTATAATCAGGTCATAAAACGTAAAAACTCAAATTACAATACCTACAATACGCTTCTACAAATGCTTCTATTGATCCTGCATTATCTATAGATACAAGAAAGCATTAGGATACAAAATAAAGTGTTACCCCCAATTTGTACAAACCCACGACTCTAAACGTCTCCTGCACAATCAATCCAAGCCATAAATAACCAGCACCACCAAAAAATTACAAAAACCAAAGTCCTCCTCGTTTGTTTTGACGATAAATTATACTACTTACGCCCTCCTCTAACCGCCCCTTCTAATTTCCTACCTCGCCCGCGTACAATACCCATCCTCTCCGTCGTCGTCGTCGACGTCGTGCACACTCGACGCGCGCATTCTCTATACACGGGGTAGAAAAACGTCCGCGCGCGCCTTCGACCTGTCCGTTTGTGTCGAACGCACACTACAACAAATTCTCTCTCTCTCTCTCTCGCGCGCGCGCAGCCCCGAAAAGTGGGTCACGGCGTCGTGTGTATCTGTAGTATACGTTGTATATATAGGTATAGCTATAGCTCTCTGGTGTGTTCGCTCTGTGTGTCTGCAGCCCAGTGCGCACGCTTTGCTTATCGATCGCGCTCTCGAGCATAATCTAACCTCACCTACACACACACACACATGCACATACGTGTATACATGCATACGAGTCAGAGAAAAACAAAACAATATGCGATGGGCATGTGCCCACCCACACAAATGAGCTCCAGCAGCCAGATATACGTGCTGCAGCTCCCCAGCCTTTGAACTTTTGAACGTTCAAACGTTGAGGGATTTGAATGGGGATTGAGGTTAGGAGAGGGATATATATCTCTGGGTTCCCGGAAAAACGAATTAAGTCCACTTTTGTATGTTTTCGAGATATTAAGGTTCAAAGTTTCAATTTTCCATTTAAAGTAATGTTAAAAAGATTCATAAACAGTAGATTTGGTCGCTTATTTTCACACTTTCCTGATTTTGTGCATATTTATCTGAAAATTTACTGTACAAGGATACCAAAATCGCTCGAAACTGAATTTAAAAAAAATGGACGTAAGTCGTTTTTTCCGGAACCCACAGATATATATTTTTTATCTCTTTTCCGCGCGAGGCGCATAGATATAATACCGTAACGTCGAGACGTTCTCGCATGGTGGGGAGGAATTGTAGTGGCATTACTCATGCCCTCTCGCACACATCGCGAATACTTTATACAGAATTTGTATAGATATATAGTCGCATAGACGCGTGCGAGTGACGGGAATCAACGTTTGATCGAACGTTTTTGAAATAGTCCAACCTCATTGGACGAGTCCTGCACCTAACCTCATTGGAGGATTTCAAAAAAACGTTTTAGCAAATATTTCTTTACACTCCACGAATACATTCTATTCCAATCTTATATACAATTACACATACGTAATCGGTATCAGTATCAGATATCGTAGAATAAATATATATTCCAGACGACATGTATATATCGACCAACCTGTATACACGCACACGAGCGCTCTATCGGCACACCAAGACGCAGGCGCCGCGAGCGCGCGCGCTCCCTCGCGAGAAAGACAGAAAGAGAGAGAGAATATAGCGCAAAGACCAGGCGAGAATCCGTCCGTCTCTTTCGACCATCGTCGCGGGCGCGTCTCTCTCCTCTCCTCCAAAAAAGAGCGAAGAGAAGCGAGTATATACAGAAAGAGTGCGAAAAAACACGCACAGCCCCCCGCGCGCGCTCTCGGATCGAGTTCAGAATTCGGAGAGGCGTCGCGCACACACTCCTCTATACTCAACTCTCTCTCTCTCTCTCTCTCGCGCTTTTCGCCCGTAAAGAGAGGAGGGCGGCACTAGCAGCGCGACGACCGAGCGCACAGGCCACGGGCCACAGTACGGCAAGTGCTCGCAGCAGCAGCGGAGCTGGAGCCGAGTACGTCGTGACGACAACTGCAGCACCAGCCGCAACCGTACACAGAGAAACCGAGGAGAGAGAGAGAGAGAGAAAAAACGGTCGCGCCAGACGGTGTTGTCGTAGCTTCGCTCCCGGAGAAGAGCAGGCGCGCGAGCGCGCGAGCAGTGCCCGAGGAGTTCCTCTTGCTCGGCGGCGCTCGCAAAAATGCGCTGAACGCGCGCGTGCAGTGTGCTGCAAGAAAAAGAAAAACTCCGCGTGTGCGGTGTGTGTACGTGTGCGTGTGCGCGCAAAAGGAACCGAGAACGCAGCGCTCGCGCGCGGCAGCAAGGAGGCTGCGTCGAAACGCGCAAAAGTGCGCGCGGATGTATTAGGAGCAGCAGGAGCGTGTTGTTCTCCTCCGAGAGTCGCGCAAGCGCCTCCTTCTCGCGAAAAAACGGCCATTTTGACCCCCCCTCCCCCGATAAATACACACATACACGCGTATCTTTACGTACATACGTGTGCACATATACGCAGAGGCGCGCGCGGTAGCGCGAGAGCGCGTAAGATACGTGCAGCCGCGCATCTATACGATATACAGTCGACGTGTGTAGTGTAGGTACATTGCGCGGCCGAACGAACGGGGGGAGGAGGAGGAGGTGTTCGCGTTCCTGGCTGCACATGCGGGAGAGTCGTTGAGTTCCGAGAGCTGTGCCCTCTGGTCGATTGAAGATTGTCCCCGGGTGAGAGAGCGAGGCAGGAAAGATGGCGGGGAACACGGGAATGGAGCAGCTGATCCCGATCGTGAACAAGCTCCAGGATGCGTTCACGCAGCTCGGGGTCACGATGCAGCTGGACCTGCCCCAGATCGCCGTCGTCGGCGGACAGAGCGCTGGCAAGTCGTCCGTGCTCGAGAACTTTGTCGGAAAGTAAGTTGGAGAGATGGAGAGAGAGAAAGAGAGAGAGAGAGAGAGATAGATGGTGGGGTGGTGTCTTGAGGAGCAGGTTTTTTTTTGGGTTGGAGTGTGCGTTGTATGTAGGAGGGATCCTTGGTTGATAGGGGGATAGGGAGGCGTTTTTCGTATGAGAAGACGTGGGTGTGATAATGAAGGGAGGCCTGAACTTTTTGGAGGGATAGAGGAGAGTGAGAGAGACTGAGTTGGGAAAGAGCAGAGGGCAGAAATTGGGCTATCGCAATCAATACTTGTGTGTCGAGAGATGGTTTGATCTTCTCTTTTTGTTTAAATTTAGTAATTAAACCTTGGGAGTTTGATTGATATTGGTATTGTGAAGTTCATTGGTCGCTAAGGTTGCGTATGCTTTAGGATTGTTATTCTTTTAATTCATGTAATTAATAATTGATATCGATAATATATTCTTTTTCATTCTGATTTTACTTATCTTTATTTTTACGTATTAAATGAAGTTAGAAAAGAAATTACCTCTAAAGTACTAAGTTTTAAGTTGAAAATATGTACTTCTAAATACAAATTTATACAATTTTTGTAAACATTATAAAATAATCTATAATATAGTTTAATAAAGATAATATATTAATACAAAAGCATCTTCATTCAATAAATATTCTTTCTCATGAAAATATTCATCCAAGCAAATGACAGTGATCGAGACACTTGATAATATAACTTATTATTAAATAAATTATTAAATAAAGAACAATAAATATGAAAAATTAATATCAACATCCTCGCGATAGCTTAATTGACTGAATATTGTATAAATCATAAAATGGTTCAGTTATGTTTTGAAAGATTTGCAAGCATCTGTAAGTGTTAACAATTGAAAAAGTTCATGAATCATTGATGATTCATGTAATGTTGAAACTATACAGATTTAACTGATTTCCAACCATTATGCTCTTCCATTTTTTTCTCAAAGTTTATTCTGTAATTTTACAGCCTAGTTTACTTTTTGTATTGCTATTTATTCTTTTAATAATTATTGTATATAAAAATTACTTCAATAGTAGAACAAGGGCATTAATATTATAAGATATAAAAACTATATTCAGAGAACAACTTATTACTTCCTGGTAATTAAAACTGTTACAAGAGTAACAATGGGAATTTATTTTGCAACCATAAAACCATATCTGAATTAAAACAGTTTCAACATTCCAGAAATCTGCAGTTCCAATATAAAAATGATATCACAATTTTGATTAGAACAATCATGAAAAAATGCACTAGTACATTAAAATTTTATTTCTTATAAAATTACAAATATAAATACAAATTATTATTCAAACTCTGTATTAAAACATTTTCATATTGAGTCAAAATGTATTGTATAAATAAGCCAGGCATATATCACATCCATAAATAACATTACATAATGTTTACTAAAGATGAGGGAGATTCTGCTGTGGCAAGAAAAATTCCCTTTCCTAATATCAGATTCTACCCTCACAAGGGGGAATTTCCCATGACTAAAGTTAATAGGACACTTTGTAAACATGTATTAAGATGATATGAGTGGGTGTTTCTTCACAACTTGTAATTTCGTTATTCAACATTGAAATATATATTATTGTTTTAGTTTAGTAAATTTAATTTTAATTTAATTTTAATTATATATAGAAAGACAAAGATGTTCTTAGCTTTGTCTTTCGATTCCCGATGACTAGCGCCAGTGACAGACTGTCATACAATAAGATTATTATTTTTAGTTTACTTTTTCTAAAATCTTTTCTTTTGATATTCTTTGGATTTCATTAAAATACTTAATGCGCGTAATCTAATGAAGAACAAAGACTTAGTTCAACTCCCTTTCACAAAGAAACAAGAATAAAGATGCAAATGTTAAGTAGTGAATGGCAGCAATTGATCGCAATATCTTATCACAGAGATCAGTTGTAAGTTAATGAGGTGTCATTCATTTAAAACATCCTTTTTATGAACGACATGATCTGATTATTGCATGCCAGCTTGATGATGGTTTCATGTTTTTCACAGCTGACCTGAATTCCAGAAATTAACCTATAAACTATAGCATTGCCTTCTATAGATTCTGTGGCTGTGTTATTTCACTGCACACATATATGTACCACTTTTCAACATTCATTATTGTTAATGAATTCTGATGTTTATATTACACCATACAATAAATAGTAATTAACAGTATTTAAATTAATATTAACATTATTTTTAAATAATCCAAGCAGTCACAGCGTTGTTAATTTGTAATCACTTATAAATTTATAGTACCTACCATTAAAAATGCAGTAATACGACGATAAAAAAAATATACCTAGGTAGTATGTTAATTTAAATTTAAAATTTTATTAACGTTTAAGTAAATTATTTCTTTGAAACCTTGAATTTTTATCACTGAAAACACTTTCTGTTATGGATAATCATTGATGAACTTGAAATTAAAACTTTAGCCTCAATTTATCAATAGAGAAAAAAAGTAGTATGCAATACAAAATTGTTATATTGTAGATAAAGTACTAATTTTCTAAAAGTTTACAGTGCTTAGTTATTTATAAAAGTTATGAATGTAAAAACGGATTTCCTATACCAATAAAAACTCGTCTTTAGATTACAATCGTACAGCGAATCCTTAAATCACGTTTTCAATTCAGTGATGAGCTAAGACTTAATGAAACCTTGTTCGTAAGTTTTTCTCGAGCGTACGTGATTGTCATTGCGTTTTTACCGCAGAAAGCATCATTACATCAAAATTATCAGAAATCGCAATTTGTTCTATTTCGGTCAAAGTCTCGCCTTCATCAAGCGTCCGATAAATTTCTTGTAGGTCCATTACCAACCTGAATTCGAAATCATCATCGGCTAATAAACTCGATTCACAAAGGTAATTCCATTTGATCCCCTTGGACCCCGTGCGCTCGCGACAAACATACATACAACCGCGTCAGTGTTTCTCGCGCATTGTTTCCGGCTATCATCTTTAAAGATCTCTTGTTCCAGTCGACGTTGTATTTAAAGTTTCCACTTGCAAAAGAATGTGCGCGCGCATAAGCAGCGCGACCGTAAATTTTTCGAAATTTCGAACGCACCTCGTCGCGCGCCGGAAGCAACAAACCTCGAAAGTTTATCAACAGAAGTGAGAGAGAGAGAGAAGAAAAAGCAGCAAGCAGCAGCTCCGATAACGCGCGAAGTGAAAATTTCTCCTTTTTTTCGAGTGACGTCATTTTCTTGCGATGCGTTAACTTCATGACACAAATTACCGGTTAACTGCTTCTTTATAAAATGCGTCATCTTGAGCGTATATAAAACTCAGGAGCGAAAAAATGTTTCTTTTTTTTCATTCGTTTTGCAAGCTAACAAAATATTTGTTCTCACGCGTAATTGTGTAAATATTTTTATTAGTGGAAAAATGCTCATAAATAAGGTGAACGTCCAATTTCTGCGCTTGGTCCTATTTTTCTACTCGCATATTTTTTCATGTTTCTTACGAATATTACATTTATTGATAGTTAGCAAACAAACTCACGGAAATGCACAAACAATTAAAAATTATATTTTTATGGACGTTAGATAAGTCTAATATATACATCTGCGGTGGAAAGGCAAATTGACGTAAGTCCAGTTTTTAAATATCGAGATATTGAAGTTTGAATTTTTAAATTGCCATTTAAACCTATGCAAAATAAAAACATAGATTATGAAAATAGGTAATAATAAATGAACTTTTACAACTTTTGAATTATTTATATAAAAATATACCGTGTATAGATACCAAAATCACCACAAATTCAATTTTAAAAAAAAGTGGTTTTAAGTTCTTATGCCTCGAACCCACATAAACATATTACAGTCAAAAATACTCTGAGTAGAAATAAGTACTAACAAGTGAGGATCTGGGACATTCATCCTACTTTTACTACACTTACTTTAACTGTACTTTTTCTATCCGATAACTTAATTTTACTAGGTACGAGAAAAACTAAATTAATTAAGTACTCCGCTGATAACTTCAACTGATTAAATTTCGAATAAAACAACCTTAAATAAAAGTTAGTACTCCCAAACATACATCTTTTTTACTAGTTTTTTGCAGCCGTATTTTTCGTTTTTTAGTAGTAAGTAATAAATATAAGTAATAAAAAAAGAGTAATAAAAAAGAAGTAATAAATTAAAAAGTTGTAATTTAAAGATTCTGTATATTTTATATGTTTATATAATTGCACATGCATATCCTGCAATGTTACGTCACGTCATGATGACCTTATACATGAGCCCGATTTTTTATTACTTTTTTCAGGAATCATTTCAGTACAAAATTAAATAAAAAATAAATTAATAATAATTATATATCTGAAAATTCAGATTCAAATCACAAATAGAATATCAATAAGATACTCTTTGGTGAGAATGAAATTCATAAAAGAAACTGAGTCCTGTCATCTTCTTAGCTGATCAAAAAGTGATTCCTTGATGGTATATTATACTTTAGTTTTTGTTTTCTAATTAGATTTAATTTAAAGAAGATAATAAATATGACCTTTCTTGACATAAGCTATCAAAATATGAAGAAAGAAAGAACGGCATATAATATCCTAAGTATAACGAGATACTACAAGGGGGTTGGACAACCTTGTTACATAACTGAGAGGTGCAATTTTAGCCTATACCTAAAATAAGCTCTTCTACAAGTTTCAATTTTAAAAATCCCTTTACTTTATAACCTCCTTTCCAATTTCTGCGATAATTCCGTTCCTCGGCTAAGAAATTGCTCTTTCTCTGATTACAGGGACTTCTTGCCCAGAGGCTCGGGCATCGTGACCAGGAGACCTCTGATCCTGCAGCTGATCAACAGCATGAGCGGTAATTATGACACCGAGATCTACACACACACACATACCTATATGTCTACAATCTGGCTGCAGTGCACAGTTCGCGAGAGTTTTTGACTTATGTCCGGGAAGCACGGAACGGTTCGATAAACGGTCGCGCGCGCACTCTGTACTCGTGGAGTTCGAAAGGCGGGGTTCGCTCGTTCGATGCCACTGTGTAGGGATGGTATATAGTGCATTACCCCGATGTTGCCGTTGCGCTTTTCCATTTGGCTTGGTTTATTTGCCCGTGATGTGTTGGCGTAAAGCTAATTATGCTAATGAATCGACGCATGGTAATGGTAGTACTGTAAATGTGGATTGGATTCATGCAAATTTGTTTTGGGATATCATGATGAAATGGTATTATATGATATCTCACTAACAAGGAGAGTAACAGGCTTTTGGGATACGAATTTTGCTGAAAGTTTGATGATAGTTTTCTGATATAGAAACCCAGCACCTGTAGTTTGTTATAATAAGTCCTAGAACCTGAGATGCAGCTAAAAACATTAGCATTAGGTACTCATATACTTAATGTTAAAAATCTTGTTTACATAGATATACTAACAATGTTAATAAAATATTTTCTTAATTAAATATAAAAAAATAAGATTTAAAATTTTAAGATGAAGTAGTTTTAGATGAATTAGGGGAGTACTATCGGTACTCCGTGAGTCAAATGCGTGTTTGGTCGTTTTTGACTTCCGTGGTAGGCCAAATCGTGTCCGTAAATGGTTGAGTGAGTGTGAAAAATTTTATTCGTTTGCTTATATCAGCTCTTCAAATCAATAGTTGGTGAATCAATATTTGCTTTTTTTGCATTATATTTATGGGATATTAAATATATATTTCGTCGAAATCAGAACAGCAGTTTTAATGAATTTCATGATTGCAACTGTCGGAAACGTGAGTTCCTATAAGGCTACGTGTTAAAAACGTAAAAAACGAAAATATCAAATTCTTAATTACTTTTTTCTATGTTGGTGTAGTTTTCTAAAAATTGATATGAGTAAGTTTGAGGCCAAAACGTACTAGTATAAAAAATTTAAGATTTTTCTGAATACTAATTCAAAACTGATAGTACTCCCTTAAATTTCTTCAACTTTTACGTTACTAAATTATTATACATAGGGCAGTGGTACCGCTAGTCGATCAGTTTCTAGTAGTCGACAATATTGTTTATAATATTTAAAGAAAAATAAATCTAATATAAACATAGAACTGTTTAGTAAAGCGATTTTACTTTACTATTGTCGACTTTTATTGGAAAAATATATTAACTTTTATAGCCTTGAAATATAAAAACAAAAGTGGTCGACTATTGACTCTAGGTAGTCGACTACTGCGGACTTTTCTATATAACATTCCAATTAAATAGAAAATATTACTAATGAATCTGGTAAACTCTACTTAAATTGTGTTTTGCTAGAGAGTTTGGTTATTATTGCCAAGTGATTTATTTTTAATGTGAGTAAATCATCATCGTTAAGTAAATCTTTTAATCCTTTCATTCATAGACGATTATTTATTTCAATCAAGTTATTACACTATACACAATGTTTATATTCAACTTTCGTACTTATTATTTTGTTTCTATCTTATTAGATCATTTATAAATCGACGTGTTCTATCAATACGGAGGTACCTCGTATTTAACAATATATTATAAAATACGTCTTTATTAATAGGGTACATCTAAATATAAAAAAACTTTGATAAGGTAAAGAACCCAGTACTTGGACAAAACGAAAATTGGGACCAGTACCTGGACAGTGACAAAAATTATAATTATCTTGCAACTGCTTAAGTGAATTCGTTACTATAATTTTGAGCAAGTCATTATATTTATTTTGATATTAAGGTGATGCTAAATCCTTTTGTTATCGTAAAATACGAGGAACCACTTTTTTCATTCAATATTTAATTTTGAGAAAATATCTCTCTGGAAAGTTGTTGTTTTTAAGTAGTACAACAACGTTTCATAGAGATATTTACTCTAAATTAAAAATAAAATAAGAAAAGTGGTTCCTCGTATTTGTCGGTGACTGGTGGTTTTAACATCATCTTAAATAAAGAAGTTGATTCAAGTCGACATTGCTCTCGATGTTACTATGTATCATCAGCTTTTCAGTAGGATAGTTTATTTTATCATCCGGCTATGTTTCTTTTTAGTATAAGAGGAAATGTATCTATACATTCATTCTAATATAATAGAATTTTAATTTAATTCTATATAATAGAAAGCATACAAGATTTGTATCTAATGACTACCCCTAGAACGTTACTACGATCGACAAAGAGGATTATCTTTGTCCAGAATGCCTAAACCTTATTTCAAATAATGAAATGATCAAACAATGAAAAACAATGGAGGGCCAATAATTAGTTTTCATGCTATGTTTTGACATCCAACCGGTCCGAATAAAATTCTTTGAATATAGTAACTATGGTAAATGCTCGAAGCTTAGGTGGGCCATATTAAGTACACTCACCTTATATAATAGATATTAATTATAATTTAAAATTTCTGAATAAATATCAATAGACGTTATATATAGAAGACATTCTTTTATAATTTAAAATTTCTGAATAGTATCAATAAATGTTTGTCCATTAGATTAGAAGTTTTTTAAGAATAACTAAATATAAATAATTATTGAATGAATTTAACCTGAATTACTTACAGTTCGTGCTTTTTAATTAAAAATTATTTTTATCGTTGATTATTTTATGTTACCGACGTACATATTTATCGTAATGGCCTAAGACATTCTTTTATAATTTAAAATTTCTGAATAGTATCAATAAATGTTTGTCCATTAGGTTAGAAGTTTTCTAAGAATAACTAAATAAAAATAATTATTCAATGAATTTCACCTAAATTACTTACAGTTCGTGCTTTTTAATTAAAAATTATTTTTATCTTTGATTATTTTATTTTACCGACGTACATATTTATCGTAACGGCTTTTGTATACATTCTTTATCCTTTCATCTCCGTACTTTCTGTATAAAACCGGTTAATAATTAATTATCTTACTCATCGAAGCATATAATTCTTTATCATGGAAAAAAATTTACGACATATATGTCTATACTGCAAAATCAAGTTTAAATTTTTTATCTTACCAAGTACGATGAGTATTATAACGTTTAAAAAAAACTTTATTTATAAATACTTAGGTTTTTTAAAATTATTCATTTATAAAACTATAATTATTACCTAAACTTTTAATAATGCATTGGAAAGTTTAAAAAAATAATTCATGATTTTTCTATAATAGAAAAATACGTAGGTTGCAGAACAAAATAACGTAGTTAAAGCTGATGTAACATAATAGAAACTCATATCATCCTTATCCGTGAATATGTTTAAAATTGAAAAGCTTTATCGTAAACTTTAAAAAATGTTATGTAAAGTATGTACAAACTTCGCCTCGAGCGTCATAACATTTTCGAAACATTTTCCAAATCTTCTCTCCTTTTAATAACACAAACTTTTCAAACATAACTCGATCAAACTCGCATCCGCAACCTCATATTAAACACCCACAAACAGAAGTTAAACGCCATTCCGTACAGTTTGACGTATGACCTAGAAACAAAATATCCCGCCTCTTTCATCGCCCGCGAAATCCTCCAATTTTCCCGTAATAACAAAAAGCATACACATAATTCCGAAAAAAACATCTCTAAACGAAAACCGAAGCTTTCCGAAAAAGAGAAAAACCGAAGAACATCTGTATATGAAACGGCGTTCCGGAGCGCCGCGAGCCACGCGCGAATCAATACGAATCGGCCCGCTCCCAGGTAAACCGCACCACCGCGCCCGCTTTCAATCGGCGGCGAAAATCTCGCAACCGCTTTGCGTAGATTCGTCTCAATGAAACTACTTACACGGTTACAGTTATACTCGCACGCGCGCGTGTACGACAGTGAGAGAGAGAGAGAAAAAGAGAAGCGATAGACAGACGCGCGGAGGACGACACTTCCTCGTCGTTATTTATTTCTGCTGCTCTGTGACGCGGATAAAATACACGCGGGCACTTCTTTTTTCAAGTGATGTCTCTCCGCGGGGGCGATACGATCGTAGGTGGAGGGGACGGACTTTGTAGTTTGTAATACGCGTTTATAACGGTGGTGCGTGCTTGTGTATGTATTAACGCCAATTGAGAGGCCTTGCGTGAAAAAGGGAGTTTAAGTGTGTGTGTGGTTGTGTGTATTATAATAGAGTTGTGTGTGAGTGTATAGTTGTCGTCGGCGTGGTCGTCCCGCAGGACATACAATAATGAGTGAATCAGCGTTTTTTACGCAGTGGAAAATATCAAAATTGTAACAGATGGTCTCGTTTACGTGCAACGGCTTGATGTCGTGCAGTGGGTCGGTCCGGATTGGATAGCACATAAAAAATGTGTCTGAATGCGAACCTCGATTTAAATGGCTTATTTTGTGCGTGAACTAAACTGAGAACATTTATCTGATTATATTGTTTCTTATAATATTTGATTTATATAATTAGTATTATTAATGTGAATGAGTGAAAGAATTAAGGCTCCATTAAAGAACTAAAATATAACATCGATCCCAAATAATTGCATTATTCATCACACGTAAATGAGTACAGTAATTTATTTCCCACGTATAATAAATCACGTCACGTTTTTCGCTAATTGAAACCGATTAGATTAAGAAAGATTTTCTTTGAAATATTAAGATGAAAACTTCGATGTTCGCGTAATCATTTTTATTCAATTCTTTGGATTAAAATTTTAAACTATGTGAAGCCCCGATAATATCGTCACTCTAATTTAGAGCAGGGTGTCAACATTTTGCAATAAAAACTGAAAATGAATTAGAAATTGTATTTGTATGAATAATAAAAATAAACGTTACCTATGTAATAATCATATCTAAATCCTTTTTTGTTATAAATTGTTTGTTCAATTTATAATCACTTGTTCATTCTTCAAATCATAAGCAATTGGAATTAAATTTCGGGTCAGTAGTTTCGGATAAACCTCCTTCCAGCGCTAGAATTGAATTTGCTCTTCGGAAAAATACAATGTATATCAACGAGAAGAAAGAACGCGAGAAAACATTTTTTTTACTTGAAAAAAGTATATGTACGTAGCAGCAAACTGTTCCATTGGTAGCAAAATATACTTGTAATAGAACTATTAGATAAAATCGATATGTTTAGCTTATTTTCCACATTTTGGCTGCTTTTTCTTTCCCACCATATTGAATTAAAAAAAATCAGAACCTACGATAATTTCACTCAAATCGTTTAATCTTAGGCACAATACTTGAAATGAGCATTAAATTTGTTACTCTTTAACTTTCATTGTAGCATATTTGTTACATCACTTGGAAGTAAGTTTGTTTTGCTTGATACTGAACATAGTAAATAAGCTATACTAAGTATTACAGAGTTAAATACACAAAGATATTGTCATAACATACAAAATGACTATTTAGAAACAACAAATGAAATAGGAAAAAACAATAATGCATATGAAAATGCCGATTTTTCTCATAATGTACAAGAAAAAAAATGTTTTTTAATTTTTTTTATGGTAACCTGCACACAAACTCTCAAAGTAACTTTTTACCAGTCTAAATGCTTATTAAGATTCACTTACATGCAATACAGTCAGAACAGGGACTTTCTTATTAGGGGCATTAAACCACTTTCAATGTATTTTTTGGATTGGGTACTAGAGAGTTAATAAAGTTCCCCTTAACAATAAAAATAAGTAATCTCTTTCTCTAATACACTAATACCACTTCCCGTAACTTCTCAATAAAAGTCATAAGAAAAATAACTTCGTTATCCTCGGAACGTCGATTCCTCCTCTAATATCCTCATTCCTCAACCTCAACTCCCTCTCTCACGAATACTCGTAAAACCACCCACGAAAAAGACATCCCATCCCTTCTAATCAAATCAACCCTCACACACACACACACACACACACACACACACACACACACACACACACACACACACACACACACACACACACACACACACACACACACACACACACACACACACACACACACACACACACACACACACACACACACACACACACACACACACACACACACACACACACACACACACACACACACACACACACACACACACACACACACACACACACACACACACACACACACACACACACACACACACACACACACACACACACACACACACACACACACACACACACACACACACACACACACACACACACACACACACACACACACACACACACACACACACACACACACACACACACACACACACACACACACACACACACACACACACACACACACACAATCTCTCTCTCGCTCTCTCTCTCTCTCGCTCTCTCGCTCTCTCTCTCTCTCTCTCTCGCTCTCTCTCTCTCTCTCGCTCTCTCTCTCGCTCTCTCTCTCTCTCTCTCTCTCGCTCTCTCTCTCTCTCTCGCTCTCTCTCTCGCTCTCTCTCTCTCTCTCTCTCTCTCTCTCTCTCTCTCTCTCTCTCTCTCTCTCTCTCTCTCTCTCACACACACACACAGACACACACGATAAATCGATCCACGATCACAGAGAGGAGCGGCGCATCGGTGTAATCCGTACGGCTAGCAACTTTCATCGCGAGAGAGAGAGAGAGAGAGAGTCGTGGAGCCAGCGGCTGCGGCGGCGCGAACTTGAATCGCCGCCGAGTGAAGCTTAATCGCATTCGGGTAGGGGCTGGCGCGCCGTCGCCGTCGCGGGTCAATAATACGCTACAGCGGCGGCGGCGCACGGGTGGCGTCTCTCTTCAGGCGCGCGAGCGGCTCTTCCTTGCGCCATCTCCTCGCGATGCGGAAAGCTGATGAGTAGGGGAGGTGTCGTGCAGTATGGACACTGGATACCCCGAATTGTTTTGGAGCTGTGGATTTGTTGTAAGCAGGAAGAAACATGAAGTATTGGATTCCTAAAATAAAGCGTTCTGAATAAAATGAAAACTATACCGAGAATAAAGTGATTTTCGTTTTTTAAGCTTTTCCTCTTTTGGAAGCGTAAAACAGGAGTTTTAGTTTTTTTTTAAGCCTGTCATAAGTTACAATGCAGAAAGCTAAAACAGACTTTTATTTTATAGATAGATTCAAAGTGAATTTCTGTAGATTCTCAATTATTCTTTCTTTCCGTGTACCGAAGTGGAAACTAAAATTTCAATAACATATTTACAGTATGAAAGGAACCTATTATGAGGAAGTAAGATATTTTTGTTAAGATTAATAGATTAGCAAAAGAGGAAAATAAAGTTTTTAAAATTATACACTCGTGAAGTTGACCCCAAAGAAAGTTTAGGGCTTTATATCAAGTTCTTGGTTCAGAATAGGCCACGATCTGCTATCTACCAGAAGTTTAAGATATCCTCTTCACGTTCTAATGTCAAGTATTGCCCAAAGTGTGTCAGTATATGCCTAAGGACGTCTCTTTACGAAATTCGACCCTCTTTAGATCTCAAAGTACACTTCTTTGATGCGTACTATTGCACTATTTATTTTCTTAATACTAGATAATAAATAAAACCATAAATGTTAACTGAAAGCAAATTAATAAAGTTATGATTTTTTAGATAAGACTTATGTAATTGTTAAGAAGTTTCAGTTCTGTGATTTTTTACAAATATGTTAAAATTAAAAAAAATACAGTATTTAAGCTATATTTAGTAATATTTTTGATCCAATAAGCTATGTTCAATATTATTTTTCATCAAATAGAATGAATAAAATATCCAAATGTAAATATCGCAATCGCTTAAAAGCTGGTTGAGAGTCATTTTAATCTGGTGTAACAATCGTGTTTTTTGTAAAAAGGGCTGACACCGAGAATTAAAAGAATAGATTATTTATTAAGGACGTTCACTGGATAATTGAATTTCTTTAAAATCTCTTGAAACTTTTATCATATGTTACTTTAGATGTGTTATATACGTGGTTGAAATTTCGGGGAGGACTACATGGCTTTTCTTCAGGTGAGTTGAATATCCATTTTGCACGGGTCTTTGTCTACCAGATAACATCAGATAACATCTTAGCGACGGCTAGTGATGATGGCTTCACTTTTTGTGAAGTCACTTTCTCGGATGTTGTCTTAGCCGTCGCCCATTTCTCGTCGCAAGCAAAGGGGGAGGCCGGTATGCTCCAAAACGTAATCGCAAAATCTCTTCCGGTTATAGGACACTCCCTAGCCATCATCTTTAATTCCTCCCTGTCAAGTGGAATTTTTCCCTTCGGCCTGGAAGAGGGCTCATCTGGTACCTCTTAAAAAGACGATAATACCATCAGCTGCCTCGGACATTCGTCCTATAGCCCATTTGAGTTTTCTCACCAAGGTTCTCCAAAAGATCGTCCGTGAGCAGATCTCGGAATACATAGAATCCAAGAAAATCCTTGATTCCCGCCAAACAGGTTTTCGGCAACATCACATTCTCAACAGCGCTATTGAGTCTGTCAGAGGACATCCAAGCTGGTATTAACGACAAAAAGAAGTTTCTTACTATCCTCTTGATGTTCTATTTTAGCAAAGCGTTCAACACCATCTCACCCTCTAAATTACTCAGTAAGCTCATTTGAATGAGTTTCTCTCGGTCCGTGGTTTGGTGGGTTATGTCGTATATTACGAGTCGCAACCAACGAGTTGTTACTAATTCAAACGGGGAATCTAATTGGCTCACAACCAATCTCGACGTATCACAGGACTTTTGTTCATCCTATATATCAATGACCTACGGGAAGTATTAGCTGCTTTTAAGAACCCTGAGGGTAATTTATCTACCGGCGTCCAACATTTGCTTTACACTGACGATCTCCAAACCTATACTGAAGTTTCAAGGGACGGTTTTAGTGAGGGTGTGGATCAGCTGTCAGCTGTACGAGCAGTGTCGGCATGGGCGTCTGAGAATGCCCTTCGCCTTAATGTAGGAAAGACTAAGACTACTATTTTTGGGTCTGAGTACAATGTTAATAAGATGCAGAGTCCGAATCGTCCAGGCATATACATGGAAAATAACGTTTTCATTCCCGTTGTCAGCACTGTAACTGACCTTGGTGTTGTTATGGATTCAAGGATAATAGAGTCTTCTATGAACTTAGAACTTTCAGATCCTGCACCACTGAGGCTTTGCGTGCGCAGCTGGCAGGTGCTCTTGCCATTCCCTCTTGGACTACTGTTCTCTTGTCGGCTTCAGAGATTGCAAAATTCTTGTGTGAGATACGTATGTGGTACTAGAAGGGACGAGCACATCAGTCCCTACAGGAGTGAGCTGGGCTGGTTGATCGTGGAGGCAAGAAGGGCGTATTTTGCGGCGGTATTGCTTTACAAAGCAGTCGTCATGGGACAGCCTCCGTACCTTGCGGCCTTCTTTAAGAAAAATCAGTCTAGGACCTCATGTAGGGACCCAAGGGAAATTGACATTCCAGAGTTGCGCACTGACACCGGCCTGTAGTCGTTCAATGCCCAGGTGCCCGCCTCTGGCATTCTCTACCGCGGAACATTCGACACTTACCGTCACTAAGTGCGTTCAAAACTGCGGTGCGCAGGCATATTCACCAGCAATACGAGGGTGTGTCTTGCGACAACAACTGATAACAATGTGATAATGTGATTATTATAGTGTGATTTGTGTAATGTAAATTGGCGTTTACTTTAACTGTAAATTGCGTAACTGTTTAAGATACGATGGAAATGTGCAATACGAAATGTGATGACGAAATCATTGACTGATTGATCTGTGATACTAACTTAACTGTGACTTTGTATATTTTTTACTTTAGATAAAATATATCTGTTAAACTTAAACTTAGAGTAAAATAAACATAGAAGAATTACATAAAAATCTGGGCATAGCAAGCGGTACTTTTTTTAAAGATATAGCTATCTGAAGTTGTGCTCCAATGTTATTAGTATATTATATCGTGCTTTTTCATAAATTTTATATTATTTACTAATATATTAATACTTTATATTATAAACTGGAGGGTTTTCATTATAAAGCTTCTTTCGGAAATTAACTTTCTAACCTTACTGTCAACCGATAAACGACCTGAAGAATGCTTAGTTTATAATAGTCATATCATATTTAATAATTATCATTTGATTCACGCGTGCACTGAATATTTGATTATATATATATATATATATATATATATATATATATATATATATATATATATATATATATATATATATATATACACGTTACGTACCCCGGAACGTTAAATTTTACATAAAGAGTATCAGCATGTCTGATAGATTTATGAGCATATTTTAAGGACTAAATTTAAAATAACAAACCTTGAGTACGCTTGGCTTGATTGAACTACAATGTGTATTTCATCCTGCGTGTAAACACGGAAAACAATTCTAGTTGGCCTTATTATAATTGTAGCTGCAGTAACCATAATTTAGACTTAGGTAGGTACTCACGACTCGAACCATTACAGTTATTGTTGCTATTGTACTACGCAATTGTAGATGTGGCAGTTCCAATTTTAGTATATCATAAATTGAAGAGACATTAGGCTACCTTACGATAAACGCAAACGCAAAAAGATAATTGTATTCTCTATTTCGCAGAAATTAAGCATTTTAAATCAATCAGAGTTTTAAATCATTTTAAATCGTTTTAAATCGATCAGAGACAGTTTGAGTTGAAAGTTAAACTCTTTAGAAAAAAGTCAAACCAAAATAATAAAATCATTAATTATATTGAATGTTAATTTTTAAATGTTTGTGTATATTTTTAACCTCAAAAATTTTTGTCTGCTAGCGCAATTTACTTTGATCACTTTATTCTTCATAGTTTACTCACAATATGTTCTTTTTCTAAATTTCACATTTATACAAGGTGTATATAATATTGTGTTTTATAGCTTAGGACTAAGCTTTAAATATTTATTTTAGAACTTAACTGTTGCAGTATAATAAGCAAATCTGAAGACTCTGAAATTTCAAAGTAGTGATTCAAAGCCATTCGGTTTATAGTAGTTTATAATAACAACAAATACCGATCAACAATTTTGTATAGCTCTCATACATAATACTTTTTGCTATAAAGTATTACTATATATTAGTGTGCGGGAAAAAATACTAGAGCAATTAAAAGTTCCCCATTATTTGAGGTAAATGTAAAAAGGTTTAATTAAACTACAATGATTATTCGAAAATTACTAACTGACTTTAATACAAATCGCGAAGATAATTTTTTCATTGTGTAGAATTTCTCTCAACATGTGCATGAAAAAGGTCCTTTTCCATGCTTGTAAAGTCAATGGAAAATTGGGCATTCCGAGCGTCTTTGCCTGAGCGGGAGGTAATGTTGATTACGTCACGCTCCTGAATTTCTTAGTGGACGACTCGTAATGCCCAATTCCCTATTCCCTTTGCATGCATGTATAAGGCCCTATTCACACACTTATTAAAAAGAATACGATGTGTAACACGGGTGGAAAGGGCTTTTTCAGACTCGGATGATGATTTGAGCAATCATCATCCTCGTTTAGAAAAAGCCAATTTCCCCCCCCCCCCCCTAGTTGCGTACAATGTACTGTTCCATTGCTCGTAGGTTTTCCGAATGTATTGTGGCATTATTTTTATTTACAAATAGGCACTTCAAACGTTGGATACTCAATAGTTAAGCACCTTCTACTTCGTCTCTATACTTTTACTAGGCACAAAGCAATTTACTCCAGATTCTTTTTGCCACGCAGTAGCTTACGACTCGTTGTGGTCGATACTGCACAACTCTCCCCTACAACCCCAGCGCACACCCTCGGGTACAATAACCAAAGCACACGCGGGGGAACGTCAAAGCAGCTCAAGAAGCCAATTATTCAACGTGCGTTTGCCACCCGTGTCTTTTCGAACGACGCGCGGGTTAACCCGTTGACCCGCCGTCGATTGATGTATTTTCCGTCTTTGTTGCTGAGGGGAAGGGGGAGGAGAGGCCGCGAGCGAGGAGAGCTATTGATTCCATTAGCCCACGTACGTACTCCCGTCGTATAAGCTGGGTTATAATGCACGTATATACACGAGGAGCACAGCTCTCTGTACGTACTACACGCATCTCTCGTATATAAGCTGAGCTACTCGCCGCGAGCTGCGAGTTTTTTATTAACGTGGACTTGATGAGCCAGACGAGACGTGTGGTCGACGGCGCAAGCGTACGTGACAATGGCGCGCACGCACGATTTTTTTTTTTTTCTTCCTTAAGAGGAGGTTGAAAATTGCTTCTTGTTTGCGACGAGAGGCTTGCTGAAACGAGAGTTTTTTGTAGAAGGGATGTGAGATGGATTTTTTAAGTTTTGGTTTGATGGGGTTCGAGGAAGTTTTTTTACCGTCGGGGAAAATCAAGGCGAGGGAGTGACCCATTTATTTTTGCCATTAAAATATATTATTGTTGTGCAAAACTGTCGGAATTATTAATTATTATTATTATAAGTATTATTATTATTAATTAATAAAATAGTCTGTGAGATTTTTAATTCTAGATCTTATCTCGTCACAAATAAACTTTGCATCATAAATTCATATTTTTATATTCCATTAACATTTACCGCCTCTCAAATTAAGGCTGAATAGCACATCTATGATCTATGAGATCATGGAAGTACGTAGATTCAACTAAAGAATATTACTGTTATTGACTGACATTGCATAAATTCGTAATAAAACTAGTGTTCACTAAACAGTGCACGTTCGAAGTATTTATTTTATTCTTTTGTATCTTAAAAGTTGGGATTATCATTTTTTCCGTCAAGAATTAAATTACTAATAAACTTTATTCTTTTATTACAATTAAATTAAATTTTTTATTACAATTATCGATAAATTTAATAAGAATAAAAAAATACATACTTATCATGGAATTTTATTAAAATTGAATCAGTGCCAAATTAATTTTATACTTGAAACATATTTTTTTCATTGTTTTCAAAAGGTAATACTTACATTCAAAAAGTTGGAAACTTCTATTAGGAATGCTCTCAGCGGCAGTTTTGTATAGACATGCACTTTTAAGGATTAAGAACTTAATTTACTGCTTGGTTAAGCTCCGCTGAGCAAAAGAGTGGGAGGCGACAGTATATTTTTGTTCTATTTACAATGAAATGCCTTTTGCTATATTGGACAAATTAATTAACATAAAAAACTGAAGTAGACTTTTGTAATTTATTTTATTTAAAAAAAGAATATTTTTCATGATAAGTTACTTTTAACACACTTTCTACTAAGCATATGCTATTAATTTTCTGATAATTACTTCCAATGTTGGTTAATAATAAGATTGCTTGGTTGCTATATTAAAATTGAGTTTACATAAAATCTGCAATTTATAAAGAAATTATTCAAATATTTTGTATTAGTTCCATATTTATGTTATTAAAAAAATACATTACGGATTCTATAATCACAAATTATTGATAACTTTTTTTATCAAAAAATCAATAGGTACATTTGCTTCACGATTTTACTCACAATTTTGATGACATTATATTTTACTTTATTTCAAGGTACATGCGTTTTCATGCATTGTAATAAATTTACTATATTTACCATCCTTATTATGATTAAATTTGAAGAAAAGTACAGCGGCTTCTTAATTTACATGTAAAAATTTATAGAACATTAATATGCTTTTATTATACTAATATTAGTCATCGTTATCTCCATTTACACATTCTTTTTTGTGATAGCTGTAACGGATGATGTACACAATCGTGTATATTCGAAATTAAAATTTTATTTCTACGTGCTATTTTATTTTATTTTTTATTTTAAAATTATAAACGTGATTTATAATCTTTTGATACAAAAAGAAACCTCGGCAAAAACGTTATCTATTCTAATTTTTATCTCGTATGAGTATGGATATTGTTTTGTTTATTGTAAATCTATAATCGATAAAAGAATTCAATTCGAATGATAAAAAAGTCATGCATTTTCATTTGCAAATCAGAATCTGGCCAACTGAACGCTCATCTTCAATATTTTTTTATTGGGTCAGGATTAGTGTATCAACTTTTACTCGAGCAATATATGTATGTTTATACGTAATTAAGTAAAAGGGGCTTTATAAATAGGCTTTGTTAGATATATTTATCTTCTATTTTTTTTTTTTTTCAAATAAAATTTGTTATTGATTATTATTTTTAGAGTGCACTACAATACTAACTGAATCATATTTCAATTAACTTTTCCGCTGACACTTCGTTCTGTTAACATTAGAAAATTACATTTTCTACAATATTTACACGATGGTGAACTATGCTGCTGCGCGAAAAACTTTTTTTCGCGTTTTTCGTATGTACGCTGCATATTTCTACCTGCAGGCGACTTATCGATTCGTTCGAAGCTACTACCCCACTTCTACGGCAGCGAAAAAAGAAAAACTCCCGAAAAAGTGAACGAGGCAAGAGAAAATAATAGCCTGCAAAACGACGGAAAGTTCACGGCACCGTGACAACTTTCTTTCGCGAAAAAAGCCGCCACGATCTCATTTTTCTTCTCACTCTCTTTCGCTGATCTTTCTCCAAGCGCGCGGAAGCTTAGAATTGTCACATCGTTGGGGGAAACCGAGGTCAAACGATCCTAAATAATTAAGTGCTCTTTATAAACAATGTAAACAATTTTCAATTACATAACTCTGCATAATAACCTAATAACAAACATTAATAATCATTATTTATATATATATTTGTTTATTTACATTTTCGTTAGTTATAATGTTCACCAATCATTATTTATATATATTTGTTTATTTACATTTTCGTTAGTTATAATGTTCAACAATTTTTGCAATTGATTATAAAAATCACCAGATAGTAAATATAATTATTATATATAATTATTATTCTAATTTTTATTATGATTATAATAAATAATAATTTAAATTTGTTGTAAACTAATAAACACGATTTTCACTTCACCCGGGTTTCCAATATATACTTGAATTTTCATTACTCATAAATTTATTAGCTTCTATAAAAATATTTACGCATTTGGAAATTCAAAATCTAACTAATTTTTCAGTGAGTTATAACCAAAATTTTCTCCATGCACGTTACTAACGACTTATTCACATAATAATTGATCTCAATTATTCACATAATAATGAAATATAGCTTATACTGACATTACGATTCGATTATTTACTGAAAATGCAGACACAATTTGTTGAATCTCGTATTTGTGTTAAGATGAATTTCCCAATTTCTACTCACTTTGTATTTTTACTGTAATATACATCATATTTATCTAATGGTTAAAGAAAATATAATTTTCAATTCTTGAGCATTTCTGCGAGTTATGTGCTGGTTCAGAAATAAATCTACTATTTGTAATAACATAAAATATATGAAGAGAGTAGAAATAGGGATGTGAGTAGAAATTGGGTCATTCCCTTTAGTACTTAAATTTTCAGTACATGAATAATGCATTTTAAATTACGACATAATTAAATTTTACTGTTACACATAAATTGAAATTTGTTTCATAAACTGTAACCGAAAATTCTAGAAATCTGTAACAAAGTATATAAATATACTTTTGTTTTAAAAAATTTAGAACCTATTTTACACATTTTAAATAAACTAAAGATTCAAAACGTGCATTTTCGAAAAATCTACTCATTAAAACCTCAACACCTCGCCGTGCACTCATTCCTTAATAACATATACGCTTTCACAAAAAATGCATTTATCCGCTAAAACCGATAGTGTCAATCTCTCACCAGCGAGTTTCTCCCAAAGGCACATTTTCTCTGCTCTCTGCGCGCGCGCGTGAAAGTGATAAGGCCAAAACGCATCGAGAGCGCGCGCTCTCGCGATGCGTTTCATCTCCTACATAGCCTGCACATCGGCCTGGACGTCCGTCCG
The DNA here is from genome assembly GCA_949152435.1 of Gastracanthus pulcherrimus. Classification (NCBI taxonomy): domain Eukaryota; kingdom Metazoa; phylum Arthropoda; class Insecta; order Hymenoptera; family Pteromalidae; genus Gastracanthus; species Gastracanthus pulcherrimus. Next base: position 157,074,252 of record OX424575.1, on the reverse strand, counting down.
TTTTGCGTTATCGAGCTTCCTGTGTGCGCGCGCGCGCACGCATTTATACACTCATACGCGCGCGCATAAACGATAAGTAGGAAATCGAGTTCATTGCCATCGAGTCGCGTAAACTCGCGCGGAGAACGCGAATGTATACGTGTATATACCAGAAGAGCAATGATACAAATGCGCGTACGTACATACATACATGCATACATACATAAGCGAAGCGAAAAATTGTTGCGCCGCGCGCTCGCGCTTTGCAAAACGCGGAAGCAAAACGCGCGCATCCGACTTTCGCTCTCGTTGCTCGACTTCCCGTCACGTGGAGACTCGCTCTCGCTGTGCTTGCTGCTCGCATTGTTTTTCCTTTTTTTCTTTTTTCAGTTTTGTGAACTGGTTCTTTTTTATTCTAGAATTCGCCGAATTCCTGCACTGCAAGGGAAAGAAGTTCGTGGACTTCGACGAGGTGCGGAAGGAGATCGAGGGGGAAACGGATCGTATAACCGGCAGCAACAAAGGCATCTCCAACGTACCCATCAATTTGAGAGTCTACTCGCCCAATGGTGAGATTTTTTTTCTACGTTTTTGTTTGTCTGTTTTTATATTTTGTCTCATTGTTTTCACGTTCTTTCGGAGAGATGAGTATAATGTTGTCGTACTTCCCGCACTGAATGTCGATAAAATGTTCTGAGAATTGTAAATAAAAGATTTTTAAAAATTAAAAAATTTAATTGTTTTCCAAAAAGATAATTCTATATAAGATAAGTTCGTCAGTTACTGTACCTTGCATGAATTACTGTGCCCCTTGATATTTGTATTTAAAAAGTTATAAAATTCTGTATAGTTACTCGATGCAAAATGAGCGATGCAAAATGAGTCTATGCATATCATAAACTACTTTCTTATCGAGTTACTTTATGATTTTACAATTTTTTGAAATAAAAATATCGAGAGACGCAGTAAGTAATGTAGAGCACAGTAACTGACTCACTTATCATATTATTAACCTAAATGTTGTTGTAGTTTCTTTTTTGCTTTTGAGTCTTTCTATAATCTTGATCGCCTTCAAAGTGAAAAAAAAAGCTTGCAATGAACAATGCGTAATGATTATTTTTAATAGTTGTATAAAATATTGTAATGAGCTCAGAGCAACTTTTATGTTAACTTAAGACCAACATCCATAAATTTTGAGAAAAACAATAAAAACTTTATTAATAAGTAATAACACAAACGCGTGGTTTGCCATACTCTACTAATGTAGATGTACATATAGAAGATTACAAATCATCTATTTTCTCAAAGTTGACAAAATTAAGACTTATTTGTAAAATATCCGATTGACTTTCAAACTGTTACATGCTCGAAAGTTACTAACATAAGATTGCTATAAAACTAAGTAAAAAATTAAAAGAAAAAAGTGCGTTTCTCGAGTAACACTCCTTTTCAATTAAAATACTTATGTATTTAATACTTACGCCCTTATCCGGTACCATTAAAATACTTCAATTACAAATGAGTAAACTGTTCTACAAAACCCAACGGAAGTTGCGACAATCTACGAAGAGCACGACAATTACTCATCGTCTCGCATCAGAATTATCGCTCTTTTTTCCTACGAATATCGCCTCATTCCTAAATTAATGCGTCATTTCTGTTTTCAGTACTCAATTTGACTCTCATCGATTTGCCCGGCTTGACGAAGGTGCCGATCGGCGATCAGCCCGTCGATATCGAGGCTCAAATCAAAGGCATGATCTTTCAGTTTATCAAGCGCGACAACTGTCTCATTCTCGCGGTCACACCTGCGAATACCGATTTAGCCAATAGCGATGCCCTCAAACTTGCCAAGGAGGTGGATCCCCAAGGTACGAAAAATGTAGTTGAAACAACATATCTTTATTATAATGTACCATACTTCTTTTTACAACATAATTAATAGTATATTATGACACTGTTGTGGGAGATGGTTTTCTACCTTGCTCGAGGGTTTTCGCACGAGCGAAGCGAGTGAGAAAATCGAGCAAGGTAGAAAAACACCTCCCACAACAGTCTCATACGATATTTTATAGCACAACAACCTCAAAATCGACAATAAAGTTGGCATTTTGAGGTTAGTGTGCTATAAAGATTATTATAGTCACGCGTCTGCTTTGCTTTATTAAAATTAATGCCTCTGTGTAGATTGCACCACACATTGATAGTATCTTTAGTACTTGTAGTCTTCAATGTTTGATGAATAATTGAAGACTAAAATACTATAATGAATTATTTTCGCAGGTGTGCGTACTATCGGTGTCATCACTAAGCTGGATCTTATGGACGATGGCACCGATGCGAGGGACATTTTGGAAAATAAATTATTGCCTCTGCGAAGAGGTTACATAGGTGTAGTTAATAGAAGTCAAAAGGATATTGAAGGTCGTAAAGATATCAAAGCAGCCATGGCAGCTGAACGCAAATTCTTTTTAAGGTATTACCTTAAATTATCATAAAGTAATTTATTGGTAAATTACATAAATATACATCGTATTTCATGACTGTTTAAAATGTTTAGCCATCCTTCATATCGGCATCTGGCAGAAAGGTTAGGAACCCCATACCTGCAGCGCGTTCTCAATCAGCAGCTGACAAATCACATCAGAGACACGTTACCAGCATTGCGCGACAGACTGCAAAAGCAACAGCTCGCCCTGGAGAAAGATGTGGAGCAATACAAACATTTCAGGCCAGACGATCCAGCTATAAAGACAAAAGCCATGTTGCAGTAAGTCGCTTCCTTAATCGCTGTTAGATTAGTCTATCGACGGGCTTGGATGTTGCTATTCTATGTTCCTAATTTTCACATTGCGTACGCAGTATATTGTGTATATAGATCTATGTTTATATATTCTTACCAAACTCTTTAATGCCTACTTTATTTGGAGAGCAAGGACGGAAGAAAAAATAGATCATTCGATTCATCTTGAATGATCTATTTTAGCACTAAGAGCTCATTTCTGTTTCTTTTTTAGATTACTTCTTTATGGGTGGAGGGTCCTGAAATTTTAGACATTTTTTTGTTTTGTTTTTCAGATCAATTCAAATGTTTCTGTAGGTATCCTGTTTTTCCTTATTTTGGGTGCCCTCTAACCAGTTGTGTGCTCATTATGCATGACATATATTAATTGCTTTTATTTTATTGTTTTTAGTGGAAAAAAATATGCATGTCTTGGTATATATTATATAGTTAAACAATAATTAGTTAATGGAACACATTATATAGAAACACATTGCAATAAATATATCCTGCATTTAAATATATAGATATAAAAAAATAGATATATGTTTCTGTATAATCTTTGTTTTAGCTTTACTATTGAAAAATTATTTAATTACAGCTAGATACATGGGCCAATCCATGGAACTTTTAATTTTTAGTGACACCTTAACTTGTCATTTTTAAAAGGCTTGGCATTCAGCACATGACTAAATGTGGACTTAAGTTTTCCGTTTTGAGATTAAAAAATTATCCTGAAATTTTTGAGACTAAAAAATTATCTTGAAATGAGGGTATATTAAACGGTTCAATTGATGTTTCAATAATACTACGAAACTTTGCTAAAAATCCCTTATTAAAATATCAGTATTACTTATTCAACTCAAAATAAATAATTTTATGCAGGCTCAGCAGTAATGTACGTCATCAAAAAGCTGAATAACATAAATAAATAAATAACAGCCTTTAATCGATCAATATTCTTCCTATATATAAAATTTGAGATTCCTGAGTATGCACATTACTAATCCTGGGCTCAAACTTTTTGTTTTATAGTCAAGAAACCAATTTTGATAATAAGAATATAAGGAGAAGCACAGTTTACATCTCTATAAAACTAGCTAAATTGCTTCTTTTAATGCAATATTTACTTAAAAAATGTACCTCGATTTGTAGTGTCAAAAATGTTGTTAATTTTATAGAAATATTTAATTAATTTCTTTACTTTAAAACATGTGTCTCATCAGAAAGCCGAATTACAGCCGTTAAAAAGTAAAAGTAACAATTAAAAGTTAAAAATTCTGCGAATGTTCCCATGTAAGTAAAAATCGACCAATAACCTAGATTGCTTTATTATGTATCCATAATTTTTTTTCTAATAATTTTTAACAAAATACAATATTTATAAAGCTACAAATTTTAACGAAATATATTATTTATAAATAAATATAGTATAATGATTTGTCTTGAAGTTGAATTTGACCACGCAACTTACATCCACAATAAGGAGAAGCCGCTACTGAAAAATATTTGAATTTGCTAAAGATCTTTTTGTCCAGTTTGTGAATCTTCCAAAAGTGAAGAATAACTACGTAGATTGTTTTAAACGATTAATATCATGGCTCTCTGCCCATAAAATTAACACTGGCTAAACGGTGCTCTCTTCACCCGATTAAAAGTAAGTTATTTTTAAGGATGATACAGCAACTACAGTCGGACTTCGAGAGAACCATCGAGGGTTCCGGTTCAGCTCAGATCAACACCATGGAGCTGAGCGGTGGTGCCAAGATCAACCGATTGTTCCACGAACGATTTCCATTCGAAATCGTCAAGATGGAATTTGACGAAAAGGAATTGCGCAGGGAGATTGCTTTCGCTATCAGGAACATTCATGGTTTGTATAATTTATTCATTGATAGTCTTGGAATGCATAAAATACACATATATATATATATATATATATATATATATATATATATATATATATATATATATATATATATATATATATATATATATATATATATATATATATATATATATATATATATATATATATATATATATATATATATATATATATATATATATATATATATATATATATATATATATATATATATATATATATATATATATATATATATATATATATATATATATATATATATATATATATATATATATATATATATATATATATATATATATATATATATATATATATATATATATATATATATATATATATATATATATATATATATATATATATATATATATTGTCTGTTATCGTCATGAGAAAACTTCACCAAAAATCACGGATGTTGTTAACAAGCTGTTCTTTATTAAAGATATTTGATAGAATATGTATTTGAATTTTAGGTATTCGAGTCGGTCTCTTTACCCCCGATATGGCTTTTGAGGCTATAGTCAAGAAACAAATAAATAGGCTCAAGGAGCCTAGTCTTAAATGTGTGGACCTAGTCGTACAAGAACTTAGCAACGTTGTCCGTATTTGTACAGATCGGGTAAGTTCGGAATCTTCAAGAGTCTTGAATCTGGTAAATCTGGAGTAGATTCGTAAGTAATCGATAATTTAATATTGTTATTCATTTGATAGATGTCACGATATCCTAGATTGCGGGAAGAAACAGAACGTATTATTACTACTCACGTTAGGCAACGAGAACAAATGTGCAAAGAGCAGCTTATTCTTCTAGTTGACTGCGAGCTCGCGTACATGAATACCAATCATGAGGACTTTATCGGTTTTGCTAAGTAAGTCAGCCTTATTTACTATGTGAAAAATTATTTAGTTAAGAAAATGAAAATATTATATTTAATCCCGAATAAGTAGCCATGCACATACAACAAACTGCCCTCGTGATTACATTTTTAATAGGACACCGATACACTTAATTTATTTCGCACATATAAGGATAGAAAAAATTAATCAATCATGTTTTATTTTATTATTTAAAAATTCTAAATCAAATTTTTTGTTTTAAAATTCGTAACGCAAAGCAATTATTACTTTAGGTCTTTAGGACTTTAGAATATTTATGCCAAATTTATTTTCATTTAAAAGAGAAAAAAAGTTCAAATATTTTTTCCTTAAAAGTGATATTTCGCAGCATGATTGAACAGGAATAGTAACTTTTAAGGAAGATATAATCATGATAAATTTTAAATTCTTTTATCAATAATTTGCACACATTAGACTTGCATATTCAGCTTAGTGGCGTCTGTTCTACCGAGAAATTTCAATATGTGCAGCACTACACGAAAATCCTTGCACATTTTTTTTAATTTTCTTTGACTAAACGATGCATGCCTTGCTAAGGCCACTTTGCTTGATCATCTTTGACCTCACCTTTATTCTTGATTCTTTTTTTTTCATTTGGTAACGGCACATTAGATTGCACATCTCTCTAGTATTAACTTGCCTTTTATTAGTAATAAATTCACCCTTATTTTTTTTTATAAAATACATGTTCATTTTTAACGTAGAGTTTTTATTGTGCTATTTTTTATGGATTAATTTGTTAATAATATTTAGTGTACAGACTGTATAGGTTTAATAAGGCATCAGAGAAAGTCAATTCTTAGTTACCGACTAAATAAAATACTAACAAAGATTTTAATTACTCTCTATATTGCATTTGGTACTTTCAATTTGTTCTGTAATATATATGTATTATACAAGTAATAATTATAAGTTTAAATTAATGTATATTAAATAGTATAAATAGATATTCAAAATCAAAACATGATTTGAAATTTCTCTAATGACGTTTTTTATTGAAAGTCGATAACTAATCGATTTATTTTCATAATCGTAAGTCTATAATGGATAGGATGAATTTAATTATCACTAAATATTAATTTATCAAAAATTTTACCAGAAGTTCAGAAAGAGAATATAAGTGTGCTTTCTTAATTCGAAAACTGAATTTCAACAATGTGATTATACATATGAAAAATGCTAACAAAATTTGCTATTGTAAATAAAACTGATGGTTTCTTTTTCTGAGAACTTTCGATCCGTGTATACTTTTCATGCTTAATTAATTGAAAATTCTGTAACATTTCATCGTGTTTTCACTAACCATGTGTCACTTTATCATGTCAATCTTTCTATTTTCATTGCCCATGTTGTACTTCACAAATAAAAACAATGATTTAATTACACCGGCAGCGCGGCAGCCAGTAGCCATAATGCAAGGTAAGAGAGCCGATTAAACATGCATCAAAGTCGGAAAATTTTCATTGCGATTTTTTACTTTTGCCCCTTTTCTTGTTTCTTGCATACATACTTCACCTGTCATACTGTACTCAATACTTTTTAAATTTTTTTTCACACGAATATTGTTTCTTTTTGTTCTAAACTTTTTTTCTGTATTTTTGTTTGTTGATTATCAAACGATTTATTTTTGTACAATATGAGTTAAACCTTTTGTAAATCCATGACAAAATTTACTGCATAAAATTATTATTTTTTTAAATTAATTTTATGATTTCAGTAAAAAGTTATTTTCAAATTTGAATCCCTGCAAGTTTTTATTTTTGTAAACCCACATTCTAAATCTAGTTATTTTATAGTTTCTTATTAGCATTAGACTGATAGAAAGATGATATTTTTATTTTTTTTTATTTTTATTTTTCTTTAATTTAAACAGATGAAAATTGTGTGCTGATTGTGCACTGTGTGTGTTTTTTGTGTGAATGCAGCTTTTAATCTGTTATTTGTTTGAGTGTAAATATTTATTTTGTTTTTAAATCTAAATTTATTGCTAAAAGCTGTAAATGATATAATGAATTTGAATATATTTTATTGATTATTGATATCGATAGTTGTGCATACGCATTAAGTTATCTAAAACAATTTGAAAAAAAAAGTCATTTTTATTCGACAAATATAAATATAACTAATTGAAATTTTATCCAGAGATTGCTGAAATTTCTGGTTTCAGGTTCGGTGCGGCGCAAATTAGTTTCCATTTTGTGTTATTGTAACATAAAAAATCAATTAAACTATTTATACGATCAATTATTTTATTCTTTAAGGTCTTCGAAAGAGGTAGACTTATCGAGTTTTTATTGAAAGTTTAACATTTGAATTATTTTTGTAAAGAAATGCAAAAATCGGCTTATACATTAACTGCACTGAACCTGTTAAAAAAAGTTAACACTTTTGCTGTGGCAGAAAAAATCAACGTTTTTCACAAGTTCTTTATATTAGCAATGAAAAAATGTAGAATTATCTGAAAAGCTTCAAAAGTACGTTTTACTTTTTTACTTATACCTATAATAGTTAAAAAAAATCAGTTAAAAATAAGAATCCTTCAATGAGATTAGCTAAAATATGCTTTCGATGCAATCAAATCCAATGAAATTACAGTATTTTAAGAAAATTCAAATCTTTTGGATTGGATGTTTTTCACATTGAGTGTACAAGTCACAGGTGTCTCATGCTACAGCGAAAGTGTTAAACCTATTTCATTCATATTTTCAAAAAAAAATAGTTTGAAAATTTGTATAGATGTTAACACTTTCACATTCTCTCTAGTATTTTATTCTTCTAATGTAGATACGTTAAAGTGTGTATGAGTTCTTTTATTGTTTATTGCAAACACAATTTAAAATAATACAAGCTTTTAATATATTGTTTCAAATATGCTATAACATGATGATTCTATTCGAACAAATACTGCACCTTATTACTTGATTATAAATCTTTCTTTGAATATAGACCTAAGCAGAAAATATATTTGACCAAATTCATACTGATGTATGAATAGAGTGCATATTTGTTCAAAATTTGCTTGGCACACCCAATATTTAAATTTTATTCCAATGCTTATTTAGACAAAATCTGTATTTAACTTTTTTGAAATTACATAGATGAACTTAAAATAAAAAAAATTTAACTCTTGATGGATTTATTGATTTCAAAAATTACAATATAATCAGACAATATAAATTTTTATTTTTAATAAAGTTAATCTGTAAGATCAATAAAATATTTGTATTGTATTCATTATTAAAATTTTATTTTCCAATCTTTTAAAATTCTTTATAATGCAAAAGTACCAATACCCAGACACTTTGTTGTAGTATCTCAACAGATACGTATTTCGTTGTATCCCTTTCAATCTAACGATGATTATTGAATAAATTATAAAAAGATCGCATTTAATTATTATTTTTTAGATATACATTCGACATATTTATGATATGCAAACTAATAATGCATATTCGCCATTTGTTTCAGGATAAAGAAAAGTCTGGGTACTGGTACTTTTACCTTATTTGCAAATAGCAACCAAATCTTATAAAATTACAAAAAAAATATTTTGATCTAATACCAATTGTTATTAAAAAAAGAAGTAAATTTCGTTCGTTTTTTAACGTTTACAGCTTTTAACAGATTAAACATTTACCAATAAGGCATGGCTGCATAACTGCATAGATTAGACTTCTTCTAGACACACTATCGACACAGAACTGCTTTTTAGTCAAAACTTGATTTTGTTTTTATAACATCCAATACATAACAATAATATTAAATGAAATAATGAAAATAATAATAAAATTAACGAATAAAAGAAACATTGTTTACATGTTCTTAAAACAGACTGGTAATACTGAACCAAATAAATGCAATTGATTAAAAGATGAATCTAAAAATTATTTATTCTTGTATTTAGCTTGTCGTTGTTTGTTCTAAAAAACATTTCTTTGAATAAAACGAAAGGTAGCAAAAAAAAAAAAGAAATTCTAGTTAAAAAAATTAGTTAAAGAGACTCGGAGAGTGTGACACGAAAATTGAAATAACTGGCCTTTCTTATATGAAAATACATATCGCGGTTATTCTGCACCAGTTGTCATTATTATAATATCGATCGTCACTATACTTTATTTCTTCACGCTCGCTCTCTCTTTCTCTTATTATATCGTTCCTTTTCGTTTTCTTGCTAGTCCGCAGCTCATATATTGTAACCAGTACTGGAATTCTTTGACAATGACAGTGCGCGCAGTCTCTACTTCATCGCTATGCTTTTGACAAAACAAAAAAAAGAAAAAAGAAAAATCGCCTTCTTTACCAAGAGCCTGCGATTTCACAGTATAACGTTCTTTCTGTTGCAGCGCCCAGCAGTCGTCGGAGAACGCCGTCAAGGCGGGCCGTCACACCCTCGGCAATCAAGTCATACGCAAGGGCTACATGTGCATACACAATCTCGGCATTATGAAGGGTGGTTCCAGGGACTACTGGTTCGTACTCACCTCCGAGAGCATCTCATGGTTCAAGGACGAGGAGGTAATTTTTGTCCTGTTTTTGTGTTGTCTTGCTTTGTTCTGACTCATTATTACGCTGCATTGAAACTGTTACGTAAAAAAGTACTGTCTGTGAATATTAAAAAAAAGGTGGTTCAATTCTCATAATTTTAGTCAAATTATTGAAATATCATCAAGTATTTATGGTTATATGTTGAATAAATAGTATATAATATTTGTTAAAGGTGTTGTTTAATTGATGATTGCTTTGAATGTTTGTCAAAAATAAGCTATGCGCAATGTGTTACAATGCACATAGCTAGTTTTTGGTCAGTTAATATTCAAAAAAATCATAAATTGAATAGCACTTTTAACACATGGAGTATTTATTCAACACTTAACCAATGTCTGTTAAACTTTCAATAATTTTTCTAAAACTATGAATTTTATACAATTTTTCTAATATTTATAAAAAGAAAAATAGAATAGATTCCTATACTTAAATTTAATTTAAAATTTTCAATTGTCAGACACATAAACGTAAATTATAAACAGATTTTAATAATTGTCAAGATCCAGTTGAAAAAAAACTTTATTATTTTGTATAGTAACAATTTCACGGATGATAACGCTATGATTTTTCTTTATAGGAGCGAGAAAAGAAGTACATGTTGCCATTGGACGGATTGAAATTGCGCGATCTCGAGCAGGGCTTCATGTCTCGCCGCCATTTATTCGCATTGTTCAATCCCGAGGGCAGGAACGTTTACAAGGATTACAAGCAGCTTGAGCTGAGCTGCGAGACCCAGGACGACGTTGACTCATGGAAGGCATCCTTCCTTCGCGCCGGAGTCTATCCGGAGAAACAGACGGAACAGGCGAACGGTGACGGCGAAGTGAGTATACCTCCGCAAATTTACGGAAATTTTACTTAAACGCTAAGAGAATGCAAGAGTATATTTTATATAATCGAATTAAAAGCATAAATCATTAAATTCTCTTAGTGTTCTAAGTGACTTGATTTTTTTATAATTACTTTCGATAAATCTTGAAAAAAAAAAATTATACCGAAATTGAAAACATGAGAAGTAGATATGTTAATTATTATTTTTTAAAGTTCTTTAAATACCTTTGTTATTTCAAAATTATGTATACGTTTATTCATTATAGGATCCACTGGCGATTTTCAAAGTAAATGAAATTTTTATTATAGATTTTCAAATAATATTAATTGAGTGATGTTTTCATCTAACAGGTGCAAATTTAGATTCCTTTTTAATAATATTTCAAAACAAAATTATGTTTGTTATTTATAGTGATTTCTAATATTAACAATATATTAACACAAAATTTGATAATAGTTTAACAGCTTTTTAATTCTAAATTTATCTTTTCCCGATTTCGTTTCGTCTAAAGGAAGGATATGAGGTTCGTACAATTCGGTAGTTTTGGAAATATTTCAAAACGTATCTTGTACACCTTACAATAAACACCTCAATCTTTCTCTGCACATGCACTCCGCACAATTACAGTCCACGTGTACAACACCATACAGAACATGTTGAAATTGTACTGCTGTTGTTACAATTGTGATGTCCCGCTATTTAGTAACATTTTATTAATTATTGCTAGTTTGTTTTACACTGAGTGATTCGTTTTTTATAGATTTTATAATTTTTGAATTCTAGATAATTTTTATATAAATAATTATAATGAATGGGTGAATTAATTTGAAATGAATAGACGACTGTAGAATAGGGAATATGCATGACTTTTTATTGTAGTGTTATTATTATTTTAATTAATGTTTAATTATAATTTATTAAATTGGCAATTCTTTATATGCGATGTTTAATGTATTATAATATCATAAAATTTCATTGTTAATAAAAAATTACCGATGATGATACTGTTGAGACTTTTGCATATATAATAATATTGGATTAAAATGTGATTATCTTGAATATTTAAATAAGATTTCGTTATCATTCTATTGTATCACAGTCAAAAATAATTGTTTGTTTTAAATGCAAGAAAAAAATATCTAGTAAAAATCGAAGGTTCACTCTTTAGAACTTTACAGTGCTTGCAAATATTGCTTGATTACATAACTGATTTTTTGAGCTTCAATACATTTTTTGCTTTAATTAAAAAGGTAAATATGTGAAATAAATGTTTCCTCTTACAAGTTAAATGCTAGGACCTTTTGAAACTATTGCCAGGCTTCTCCTTGAAAATATAATTATTATTATAAAAAATAAATAAAACTTTTTTCAAATTCAGAGCGGCTATCCGATGTCACGCAAGGTATCTCATCGTTAATCTTTTTTGTCAGGGAGTAATTTAAATGATATTATGAACAATTATACAACGGCATAAAAAAACTGTAGTATTAAATTTGCTATAGTTTAATAAATATCTAATTAAAATTATAATTCAAAATTATGCACTTCCCTATTAAAGTTTTTAGCATATTACGAATCAGTGTTGAAAGTTAAATTGTATGTTTATGTGAATCATTCATATCATTTTAAAATCAAGACAGTTTTAGGAATATAATTGCTAAACTACCTGATAACTCTACATTTCAACACTGAACTTTAGTATAGTTCGTCAACTTGTTGCGTAGTAGTTATACTAAAAAGTATTGTTTTTTTAAACATAATTTTTTATAAATCAGGGTGGTGGTGAAGCACAATCGTCGATGGATCCACAATTGGAACGACAAGTGGAGACGATCAGGAATTTAGTCGACTCTTACATGAAGATCGTAACGAAAACAACTCGAGATCTTGTTCCAAAAACAATCATGCACTTGATTATAAACAATGCCAAAGACTTTATCAATGGCGAACTTTTGGCACATCTGTATGCTAGTGGAGATCAGGTAATTTTACAACAGATTTTTTACCAGGCGTTACTAATACAGAAGTTATTATTTCCAAACATAGCATTTAGTTCTTACAATAGTTAAAGCAAATCGAAGTTACAATTCAAATTCTAATATAAACTTTACTTTTACCTACTTATTAAATTCTATTTTTTTCTTTTTTCAATTTGTTAAAACAACATTAAATGCCACATTTCATAAATAGTAGATTTCTCAAAGATTCCATAGTATTGTACTAAAAAAAATGTAATTTCTAGTCATCTATGATGGAAGAATCACCCGAGGAAGCGCAAAAGCGAGAAGAAATGCTTCGCATGTACCACGCTTGCAAGGAAGCTCTTCGAATTATTGGAGACGTATCCATGGCCACAGTCACGACACCAGTACCTCCACCTGTAAAGAACGACTGGCTGGCATCGGGCGAGAACCCAAGGTAAAATATCGTCGAACTCTTATTAAAAACGTTTTTACTTTTTACTAATTTACTATTTGCATACTTTTTTACTCTCTGCTTTACTCTGCATCAATGGTACAGTCTTGGGTAAGATTTCCTTTTATTTTTGAATACACACGCCTCATTCTACACAGTTTAGCAATTTTTATTTAAAGCATGGCAAAACTCTTTTAAATACATACTTTATTCTGTCCAGATATAGAACTGTATATTTCTTTAAATATACTTTTGTTGCGAGGTTACACGTTATTGATTTTCATGATAAATTTTTATGATAACGTTCAAATATTTCTCGACTATTCTTTTTGATATCTCGTCGATTGCAAAAATATCTTCAAGTAATGTCATTTTATTTTAGTTAATCAACTTTGAAAATCAAATATATGTAACCTAAAAAGTTTTGTATTATCAAGAGTTTAAAGATACATGAAAAAAATAAGCCCAGGTGCTTATTGTTTTATAAAATTTTAAGTCAATCATTATAGGAAACATATCTTTTTGGATTTAGGATTTCATGTATCCTTAATTTATTGATATTACTAATTTATATTGCACTTTGTTACACATAATATTTTTCATTTCAATTTTGAGTAAATTATTTTTTATAATTTTTCGAGGGAGCACTATACTATTTCTTTATTAATGGAGAATCTATATGTATTCAGAATCGAAATGAAATGTTGTGTTACGATCTAAAATTGTTTCTAACTTACTAAAACTCACTAATATTTTCTAGTAAATTCTCGCATCTAGCACCCACAAAAATTCTAAAATGTTAACCTATGTTGAGTTTTATTGGGTATCCTCAAAGCTGGTCGAAAATAATTTCCTTCCCAAATTAACTTGAACAAGCAACTTAAAAAAGCATATATAAGGAACCATAGACCTGAATAGATTATGAACAAGTTGCCTTTCAATGCTTCTTACTCATATGTATAATAAAACCGATTATGTAATCTCCTCGGTACTCGTATAATTAGATTACAATAATGAATTTTAGTAGTATCGCCTTTTAAGAGAAAAAAGTAATGAAATTTTATCAAAAATGTACAAGTAAATGTGTAAAAATTAAATTAAAAAAAATTTTAATTTTATTTTCTTTCTATTTCAACAAAACGAGTGGCTCATATAAACTGCAATTAATTTCGTACCTATATATATTTATATTACAAACACGCGAGCCAAACCTCATAATGTCACAATCAACAAGTAAAAAAAGAAACTCAATTTTCAACACCTCTTTCCCAACAAGCTTCTACATAATCATATTGAGGATACCCACGCCCAGCAGCATCCTGCTCCACCCCACATCTAACCCCATTCTCTCTCTCCTTCAATCAGGCTATCGCCACCGTCGCCCGGTGGCCCGGGCAGCCGGCCGAGGAACCAGCAGCCGCCGCCCGCCAGCTCGCGGGCCCCGCCCCCGGTGCCCGGTGGCGGCAGGCCCGCGCCCGCCATCCCCAACAGACCCGGACCCGGCGGTCCGCCACCCGGACGCGCCAACTCCGGTGGCGGCGGCCTGCCACCGCCGCTCATACCCTCGTAAGTCATGCCAACGCCACTGTTAGCGAACTCTCTGTCTTTATCTCTCTCTCTTATTCTCGTTTTTCTCTCTCGATAGTCTGTCTGTCGTTATGTTCTTTTTTTATATTTTATTTTTGTTTCATTGGAGTGAACAGTTTTTAATTATAACGTTTATTTGTACTCACGGATGTAATACACTGAAAGTAATTCCATTATGTTCTTAAAATTATATGTGACAAGGGGTGTAGAGAAGTTTTTTTTGTTGCTTGTTTGAGAAGTGGTTGTACTGGTTCGTTATGTGCAGACAAAATGTCGCGTTTCTGGTTGTGTTTATACTTTTACTGAGGCATTAAACAAACTGTATGAATATTAATAATATTGAATTAATATTAAATTAATTTACATTAACAATTATAGTGTATTAAATTTAAATTAAAATTGGTATATCCAGGTACTTTTATAGCAAGGCCAGGACATGCACAGAGGGAATTAAAAAGGAAGTTAAAATTAAATTAACTGGCATTTTACAGCATTAATAATATTTGTATTAATAATATTGATGATTCAGATTATCCAAAGTTTGGATCTGCGAGACTACTGTAGTTAGTTATTCAGTTATAAAGATGGAAAAATTACTTCGCATAATTAATTATTACAGTTTGTAAGCGAAAATTTAACTTTTCACATGGGTTCTTTAACCAGTACAACCTTAAACTTACAGGACTCAAATTGAAAAAAAACGTTTCTACCTCCTGTTTTTATGAAAGATTTGTATTCATACTTTGATGAGAATGTTTCAATTAATGCATAAGCCAATCTTGCAGAATGTGGATTTGCAATTAAAGTTTGTGTATTAATATAGATTACCGGTGATGTTTGTATAAGTTAACATGGAACGTTGCATGAAAGTTTTGGAATTTATTTGTGGAAACCATAAATTCACTTATTCCAAGTTACAATTTTAAGAATAATAATTTATACTAATAATTTTAAGAAATTAATGGTTGATCACTAATTTTTTTTATAATGTGCAGTATTTTTTTTGTTTTTTTTTTGTTAATAAATTTAAAAGTTTAGCACAAAATACTGGAAATTAAAAATTACTTATGACTTTAATGTGTTGTCAAAATTACGAATTATAAAATCGAGTTTTCTTTCTATAAATGTAGATTTTTATTGGTCTTTGAGTTCCTTAAATTATTAAGGCTTTGGTGCTAACTTTACTTTTTATTGCAGGCGCCGACAATAAGTCTACGCACTAACACACCTAATTGCTACTAATCCATATATATCCGTTGCATCTAGCTGATAAAAAAACAAATTAACACATAAAAAACGTATTCCCACGCAAGTGGTGTTCTTTGTCCGCATACAGTATAACAAACAAAAAGAAATCATGACGTCATTGTTAATTCGGGGTGTGCAACTCTGCAACGATTGACACATATCGAAATAACTTGTTCCGGTACGAGTACATACGAATATAATTAACGTTAATTTACACTCTCTCTTTGACACCTCTACATGCTACCTGTACAACATTAAAAATATCAATTGAGCATTTACTCATTCCAGAGGTCCAAGTATTGTATTTTTTAAGAATGACCAAAATTAAAGTTGTTTACATGTTTCGGGTCAAAACAGTCAGCTGTAATGCTAAACAGGAATTTTGTCGAGGTCAATTCCTTTTTTTTAAATCTTCAAATTATATAAATTTGTCTCTACAAAATGTATTTAGAGTTGTTTTGTGTGTATAGTTTGTAGCTTCAAAGAAAACATAAAGCCTTTATTGTCTATATCATTCAGAGAATCGCACACCCCTGTCCACATAATTCCGATGGTATCGTTCTCTAATAGGAATAGGGAAATACAGTTATTATTATCACGCAAACGAAATTCATGATTTTCCGAGTCCGATCGACTGGTGCAATACATTTATTTGTTAAAAAAAGTGCAAAATATTTTTTTTTTCGATCTGTACATTAAGGGAAAGATTGTCATTATTACGATCATAAATATGTACCTCGAATTGTATATGACACCATGTACATAATTGAAAATAAGAAATAGTAGATTGTTTTGAGCTTGTATCACAATGCAAATTTGACGCTTTCTAACAGCATGACATTTCATGGAGTATCGTTTAAAGTTTTTTTTCGATTTTATTTCAATTTTAAATATAAAAATGCGGGATCTTACAAATGGTTGTGGTATTGACGAGCGAATATTTTTTTATTTTTTGATCAGGTGAACTCTTGTGAATTATACATATAATGAATTTCCAAATAGTACAATTTCACATCGAAAACTGTGTTTAATTCAAAACAGTAGTAGGTCATCTTAATGTTAAAGCATCTTTCCTCTCCTTCGGTTCATCCCTCTTTTATGTTTTCCATTTGTAATCATATCAATTCATGACATCCGAATTAAGTAATCGAATTGTCGATTCAAAAATCCATGAAGGAAAGACGTGTCGGTGCCTGCATATTTTTATTAGAAAGACCGCGATAAGTCAACGAGATCCGATGGAGTTAAACAATACAAATCTATAAATATATTTATAACTTGCAAACTGCCATCAGATTGGTTTGTGCTTAATTATAAAATACTCAGATCCTATAACTATATTGCGCGAATAAAAAATATTTATTTTTGACAATTGTGGATATAGTCAAAAGCTATAATGTTTATTTTAAGATAATAAAATATATTAAATATTTATAAATTGTTCGGGTGGACTGATGAAAAATTATTATATTAATTTCCAAATTAAAATGAAAATATATCAAATTTACAAATTAATATATATACTTACTACAAAAAATATGCACGTACATTGACAATTCTTTGAGTAATTTATATGTTTAGATGATACAACATTATTTTTCATTCAGTCTACCCTGCATTTGTACAATAACCTTTAAATGAACACAGAACTGAAATCTTGAAAAATGACAATATTTTATCAATTATTAATCGTCTCATTTCAATTAAGACTACGAAAAAGTTCGAAATTTTCGAGGTCGTTCGATCAATACTTAAATATTGAAAAGAATATATATTTAAAACCATTATTTTATTATAATATATACCATTTTAATTGTAACTCTTTCACTCATTGTAATAGTAAAATTGAAAGCAATAAAATAATCCGTAAAAAGCTTAAAACTTAAAAATTTTTAATTTATAAACAAAGATACGCTTATTTTGTTAAATGATTTCCTTATACAATAAAGACATAAAATTTCATTAAGCAGACAATTATAACGATCGAGCAACCTTATATAAATCAGTACAAAATAGTCCCTTTAACGAAGAACCACTCGTTCATTGTCATTCAAGAAATCAATACTGTGCTTTCTCACGACAACGTCAAGACACAGCTTGTCGCATGAATTCTTAACACAAAAAATTACCAGCAAAACGCGTAATTGTCTCGACGCTTTGACTAAATTTATCAAAAAAAAAAAGATATAATACACAACGAGACGACGAAACAGAAACAGTGTGTGAAGCCTGAGTCTATAGTCACGAAAACCGTGTGTACGTGTGTTTAGTCGCGGGGGCGGCGGTGGTGGTGTCCAGCAAAGGGTGACGCAGGCAGCAACGCAAGCCGCCGCTAACGCCGCCGTGAACGAGCTAATGGACGCTTTCAAGATGAAGTTGTAATGCTCTTAATTCTTTACTTCTTAACGATTACTTACTTTAATTTTTCTCTATCCTTACACTACTACTTTTTTTTCTTATACATTATAAGTGCATTTACGTACTGCGCCGAGTTTGGCGTTGAATTAAAGAAGGGCAATGTCGACGAGTTGGTCGAGTAATAGAACAGAGAAGGGGATTATAATTGTTGTTATTTGAAAAAGATAAAAGAAAAAATAATGCTTGTAACCTTGCAATGAAATCTGAGGGGGTCAATTGATTACCAATATAGCTATGAATAAAACGTACATTTATATTTACGTATTGATTCGTGTACTTCATTAATATTTATGTACTAAGAGACTTTTACTTTAAATTTCTTGTTTTATTCGCAAATCATCTACAAAAGAATGTTTCTATCGAAAAATTTATACTTTATGTAGTGGGTAAATAATTGACTTCGTTCATTTCCTGGAGGGCTAAAGCTCATTTTCCTTAACTTCTTGATGTATGTGGTAACAAAAAGTAGTTCAGATTTTGCGAATGAATAACTAATTTGGGTTCTGCACATATTCAAATAACTTGCAAGTATATGTAACAAACCAGCAATTTTTATGTTGCCGGATGGGTTCACGATGAGTCCGTTCAGGAAAAATCGCGACACCGAGCAACATGGAAAAACGCCTAAATATCCGTATTACATTTCCGTTGCTTCCCAAGAGTTGCTTTTTTTCTCGTGCGGAAAGCATCCTATTCCGTTGCATTTTTTTTGCCATGGATTCTGCCTCTTTTCTTCTGCATGATGTTCGCCGTTGCATAGCTAGAATCCGGTCACGAAATTTTTAAATTTCGTTTTTGTACAGTTTTATGTTTTTTATTCTTCTCTTTTAAATTAGGTAATTTAAATATTTTATATCGCATAAACAATTGCGATCAGTATTTATGTATGTAGTTTGCAAAGATTAATTTTTATACTTATGTATAAACTATATTTTACTTTTTTATCAAAGAGAAACATAGCATTATTGTTATCAATGTTTTTAAGAAAAAGTCAATTATCAGGTTATTAAAGAAAACGAACATTTATACATTTTGTGACTAATACTTGTAATTGATGTAGCTTTTTGAAAATAATTGATAGTTCAAGTTAATTTATAAGTAACAACGCTGTTTCGTGACTTAATAATTTTTAAGTCGGAGAGTTAAGTTCTAACAGAAATAACAACATATCAATTTTTTTATTATTTATTACTAATAAATTATTTATATAATTATATATATGTATTAATTACGTTTTTAATATATTTATTTAATGAATTATTATTGTAATAATTTTACTTTAAAAAATTGTTATTAATTTTACGAATTAAATCGCAATCAATTCATTTTACAAAAATGTTATATATAAAATAAATTATTTTAACTTTATTAATTCGTTCTTCAAAGTCATTAAATCTCAAAACAGCGAAATTATTTTATAAAGTGTCCATATTTGCACATGGATTTAGAAGAGAAAAATAAAATAAATCGAAACGCGCGCATTAGTTTCTTTTCCAAGGGCCTAACCATACATCGATAGCCTTGTGAAAATAAAGTTTTTGTCACGTTTCGCTTGTCAAAAAAAAAAATAAATAAATTTTAATAAATCGCGTTTTTGCGATCCGTTATCTCAGCCGACGAAAGGAGGCCAAAGCCATCGTAAATAATTACATGACGCTTAGGTGGCGGGTTCTTTAAACTCACTATATACATATTGCCTGTATCCTGATCCACGTATATAATTGTATAAACAAAAAGAAAAGACGAAAGAAATATCAGAAACGAAGATGAATTTTAAAAGTAAAGGATATGTGACGGTTTTGTCGCTTAATTCTATAAGCTATGCGCGTGCTTGATATCGCAGGTTTATTGTATTATTGAAGAGAGAAAGAAAATTAAAAGTAAAAAATGTCGCGGGTCGATTCCTGTGCAAGCCATAGTAAAAAGTGATGAAAAACAGTATGCCGAAAATGCTTGCCAAGTGAGATTATTGTAATAACACATTTTCCTCTTTCCGTACATATATATACATAAATGTATCGTATATGTGCAATATCAAAAAGATGAACGAACTATAAATATATACATATACTATATAAATATATATATACATATGTCCCTGCTGCCTCTCTGTTGTTGCAATGTATTTGCGCGATACGAAGCATTCCATACATATAATAATTATAGCTACTTGGCGTGTTTTTAATCTGCTTATGTCACAGAGAAAAATATTCTAGTCAGATATTTTGCTACATAAATATTGAAGAAATTATATACGGTTGAAAAAAGTTGAATATTAATATTAGTAATGTTCTTCAAGTTCATATTTCATGGTTATTCTAAGTTTGCTAGTAAATAAACTATTGGCATATTGTCTAAATGACAAAGTAAATTATTAAGGCTGCCAAAAATGTATGTACTTGGTCAATAGTTATACTCAATATTCGTAACAGTAAAGTTCCTATTATTAGAAAACACCAATATAGAACATTTTCTATAGGAGCAGTGCTGTTTACTTGCAAACATTTATGTTAATATATATGACACTAGTTTGATCTAAAAGTCTTATATAGAATTTTGTATTAATCTAATTACTTTATAATGATTCAATTCTAATACATTGTCTTTTATACATACAGTGTTTTTGTAATATTCTTTTTATAAATTTTACTAGCAAGACTAGAGTTTTGTGTTAGAAAATTTTTCTCTGTGCGACAGTAAGGCTGTATCGAGTATCAGTATAAATTAAATTTATCTTTCCATTTCATTTGCTTGAAACTGAAACATTCCAAGGAAAACACTCGATGCAGCCCGCCCGTAAAAGTGCATTTATGATAGGAAATCCAGGTTTTAAATAAAAAAGAGAGAAGTAAATAAGCAGGAAACTCGAAGAAATGTCATGCTGTTTGGAAAGTCATACATATGCTCTATATAGCATCTCGTGATCTGTAAATGTTTTTGTCCGTTGCAAGGCAAGGATATTATGTATGAAAAAATAAAAGAGAAAGTTTTAAAAAG
Source organism: Gastracanthus pulcherrimus (assembly GCA_949152435.1). NCBI lineage: Eukaryota > Metazoa > Arthropoda > Insecta > Hymenoptera > Pteromalidae > Gastracanthus > Gastracanthus pulcherrimus. The sequence continues at coordinate 157,052,661 of OX424575.1, read as the reverse complement.
ACGAAATGATAACGTTTACACATATATCACTATGTGTACGCACTGACAGGCTTCTATGCGCTCGAGAGGACGAAGAATTTCATCTTTGATATAATACATTATACCATACAAAGCATTATATATATCGTATTCTCCGCGAGCGCGTTCAGCTGTAAAAGAGAGTGTCAGACATGTAAAGCTGTAAAGTGTCGCATATATTATGATAATTATTGCAATTTTTTCCCGAACCCTCAACCCGACATAAAGAATTATACTACTGATGAGAGGAAAGCGAATAAACCCCATTTCGATGCTATACATATTATATATATATACAAATAATAATAATGATAACGATTGATTATTGTTACATCGTTATGAATCATTCTTTCCGTTTTTAAACTAACCTATATAAAAACTATAACTATATGCAAAAACGAGGATTAATGAAAACAATAAAAAAATAAATAAAAAAACGTGCTCAGATATAGGATGTGATATAGCGTAGATAGGGTTAAATTATGTCGGTGATGACATGCCAGAGTTAATTAAACGAGTAGTCGTTATGTCAAATTTAGACTGTAGCTATGATTGCCGCAAAAGAGAAAAACGATTAAGAGAAAAACCAACAAATATGGTCTCGCGTAGTGAATTTTAATAGCGGTTTGCTGAAATATAATTCACAATTTAATGTTCGTCGAATTCATTATAATATTGCCATTTGAAGTTAACCTTTTCCATATTTTCTTTTTCAATCATTACATTGAAAAGTTCTTTTTTTATATTTTTGTTAATAATTAAACAGAATAATTCATGACATTTAGTTAATGTTTTCAGTGTTCTATATATTCGTCGACGATAACATTTTTGTATTGGGTATCATATACAAATTAAAACATAAATGGTGTGTGAAAACAAGTATAAAACTTATGGAAAACTGCACCATGTTATAGAGTCTGTCAAAGCACTTATCACGAAACAAACATAAAAAGATAAAAAATAAAATTACTTTAACGAATGAAAATTATTGAGAGAGGATATATAATAATAAGCGATATGAGATTATTAAAAAGAAGCGTAAACAAAAATGAAAAGGCTGCAAAACGCGCGTTAACAAGAGGAGCGCTAATTCTATTGAAAAAAAGAAAAAATGAAGATAAAAGCGAAGAAGGAATATTAAAAAATGTCACGTACATCTAAAAAACGCTCGGACAAGTTAATATTATATGCTTCCATCTAAAAAGCCTTATTGTAAGAGGATCCTAGTTATGATGCTTACATTTATTGTATAACACACGTTGACTAAGTGTAATCGATCGTACCAAGTTGAATGTTTGCGATAATTCTAAGCTCGACAAGAATAAATATTAAAAAAAATTAAGAATTAAATAAAAAATATGATGAACCGGGGTGGGAGAAGACTTTCGACGCGATTATCAACACTTCGGTTTTGCTAATGTAAAACGAATGCCTGTTCTCTTACCCACAATTTTAATGACCTTAATGCCGTCGAAGTAACTCTGTCATTCACTATTAAACTTAATTTATCCTAGTTAACCTGTTACACGTTGGGCTAAACTTTTTATACTTAGTAGATTGAGCTCTTTTTCGTAGATTAAAATTAACTGATTGATTAATATTTTTGATTTATAGTATGGTTTAATTTGTTCTTTCTAATTAGAGAAACATATTCCTTTTACAGGAATGTGGATAACGAGAATCATAGTTGTTGAAATAATTTGTATGATTACAATTTTAACAAAATTAATCGATAAAGCTTGTACTTTTTATTAACTTTTTACTATCAAAGTTTTTTTTATTATATGTGTATAGAAAAGGCATCAACCATTGAACGAAAATACTCATCTTTAATGAATGTACAGGACTCCATTTACATATTAATTGTATTATATTATATGTTAAAATCGAATATTCGTTATTTCAAAGGAATTCTCAGGGTTACTTCGAAAAGTAAAAAAAATATGAATATTTAAGAAGAATTAATTCATGAGCGAGACAGCGACTTTCACGTTGTAAGCATATAACGATGATGTGTATGCGAGAGAGGTACATGACACACCTACACATGCAAACACTGTTTATTGCAATATAAATGTGTATATAGGAAGTAACATGTTATCATAGAATATATGAATGAATAAGATTAACGACAAAACTAATATAAGACCGGCCGAACCAGCGGGTACGCATTTTCGCACTTGATTTGCACTTATTCTGTATCAAATTTCTAGTTTGCTTATCTTCATTCAAAGTCAATTTTTTTTATTTATTTAATCATCTTAAACTTAAAATTAATGTTTATTGACCAGCTATTTATGCATTGATACTTAATATTTTATATTTATGCTTCCATTCATAAATAGTTTTAATATTTTAGTTTGTATGATTGATAAAAAAGTTATTTTGAATAACTTTCTAATAAGTCTCTATTTTTAAACGGTTATTTATGCCTTAAACAAAGTATACCTAAAATGTTTTTAGAAATTGATGGATAAAAATTGAAATTGTTGTAACAACATATTTTTAAATATGAATATTGTATATATGCTAAAAATCTAGAAGCTGCGAAATGTGTGTCCGCGTTCTGCATTCTTATTCGCCCCTGAAATATTCGTTCCTCACCAACTCCTTTTCAAAGACTCTCTAAGCGCATTCACTATTTTTTTTTGTTTTTCTTATAAAATATTATATTTTCTTTTAACTTGTATCATATATTTTGTAAAATATAATCGACACGTAACTCGTATCGTTCCTATAAAATATTTTTTTATTGCTTAGTGCTTCAATCGCTTTGTTAAAAATATTCGTTCAGCAGAGAAATATTTTGTTTTAATAACTAATACAACGATATTAACTATTAACTATTTGCGTTTCAAAATCATTCATTTTTGTTATTTTTACCATCGCAATTAGTGATTTTTTTGTTTACTTTACATCTAATATGCATGTTTTTATACTTTTACTTAATTTAATTAATTTTACTTTACCTTCACTGTCAACCGTCTAACTTTAAATACTGTTGCATTGAATTACTTTTGCAGAGTTGGAAAGTGAGTAACCAAATTTATCTAAATATCGATGTTTTTTATTATGTAGAAATTGTTTTAATATTTAATTGCATAGTTGCTCGTTATAGTAAATTTTGTTTTAATTATATAATACGTACTATTATTTTCGTTTATAAAACAAGTAGATAATAGATTATAAAGTATTTAATTTTTGAATGTGTCAAAGCTTTAAATTATCACGCTTTTAATTTCTTCGTATGCAAAGGTGTTTACGATATAATTCAAAATTACCTTATAATCTTTTTTGAAATATATTCTAAATACATTATATTTGAAAGTTTAAAGCTTAAAGACGCATTAATTATTCTATTTTCATTTTGTGACAAGTAATTTTCGTATCATTAATTTACGTAATTTCAGCAAAATAGTTAGATCCAACCCTGCACAGTGTGATATCTCTGCAATATTTGCTTTGTTCAATTTTTGTTTAACTTTCATATGTTATGTAAATATTTATGCCCGAGCTCTGTTTTAAAAAGATGTTTTGGCTGTTAAAAAAATAACAATGTATCATCCGTAATAACTTGTACTTCTTCACTGAGGAAGCTTTGTATTGTTATTTAAATTAAAATCATTTTATTTTAAATTATAGATACCTTAAATATTCAATAAAAAAGAATCAAGAAAATTCTCATTTTGACTATATTAACCGAAGAATAGAGTCAAGTTACTTAAAACAATTTTCACTTGAAAATTAAATTAATATTTTATTAAATTTTTGACATTAGCAGTTTTTACGAATTAGCATATTTTTTCTAGATAATATGCAGCCAATTCACTCTATAGGGGATGCGAAACTAAAAAGAAATTATTTTGATTCATCAATAATCAATTTATTAAATGAACAATCTTCTGCTCAAGTTCATGCAGTCAATTAACTCTTCAAATAATTCCTACGAAAAATGAAAATTTGAATCAAATTAATTTTATTTAAATTTGCATAAATTGTTCACGTTTCAAACGCCAATGTGTTTTCGTTCAATCCTGAGAACCGCTGCTTTTCGCATCCCCAAGTCTTACAAGCAATTGCCGTCCACGCAACCACACCACGCAGAATCGGCATATTCATCGTTGACTTGTATGTTTTGCAGGCGCGTCGTGCCAAATGTCCCTCCACGAATTCCCGACCGGCCGGCACCAGGACGACTAAACTGAAAATCCTCGAGGACTTAAAAAAAACAGAGCCTTTCCTTTTTTGTCCGAGTGCTGCACAGAGAGAGAGAGAAAGAGCAAAGCGAAAATAGAGACAAAAAAAACACGAAGAGTACCTGCGCGCCACGCCGAAGAGGCAGAGATTCATGGGGAGGTACATGAAGTATGTATATGACTCGGAGGCTGTGCGTCCAGCGGCATCGCGAGATAAAGGGGTGGAGATGCGCGATGTGCTTTATCCTCGACGCTGTGTGTCGGTCGCTTTCTCTTTCTAATGTATATAAAAAAATAACACTTTTCTGTCGCTGTACCTACCTCCTGTCGCCCGGGATCACCGACGTTTTCTTTTCTTGACGACGATGACGAGAGAAAGAGATGAGACGAGGAGAAAATTCCGTAGTGTATTTTGCCATTATCGAAATAGCTAGAAAGACGTTGAGCGCGATGCTCCTGGTTTTCCTGTTTTGTCGGTGCATCGAATTTTTGCTGATTATATTGCAGTTTTTGGCTATCGTTGAATTGATAAATTTGGCATTGCTTTGTCATTCGTTGTGCACGTTCGATGGTTGGTTTGACTCAACGTATGGTTTTTTATTTTATATCAAAACTTTTCTGGAGGATAGTGCCACGTGTATGTGTATTTCACTCGAGCAATGTCAAATTTGTTATAGTAACTGTAGTTGTGTACATAAATGGCAAAAGTTGAAATGTCGGCAAAGTAGGTACTAGGTACCGATTTGGAAGTCGTTTCTTTATGGACTGAGAAATGAAATTCAAAGCTGTAATATTGTGTGCACATATGAATGATCATGGGGTGTTAGACTACTTGCTGATAAATGTTATCAGAATTGGAAATTGTATATAACTTTTGATAAATTTGGCTGAAAACTTGTGCTGTATACGAGAAGAAGCATGTAATATTAACAATGAATAGAAAAATTTAATTATAATTTACTATTATTGGAATAACTTAAAATGGTGGTGCTCAATTTGCTTATTCAAATGCTTGCAGTTTTTAAAAAGTAGTTTACTAAAGATAATATTTGCTTTTTCTAATTTACTATTTTTTGGGTTTTTAAGTCTGATGAATTTTCGATTATTATGTATGCAGTTAATAAAAAAACGACTTTCACATCTTTGTGCTACATTTTGCATATTGATTTCAAGCAAGGTGTGATTTTCATATTTATGAATAATTGTGTAAAATTAAGTGATGATGAACGTTATTCCTTTTGTTTACTGACACGTCGATTAATTTTGTTAATGAATGAGGACTTTGATTTTGATCGAAGTTTTTTTCAACTTGATGTAACTTATTATTGATAGAACTACTTAAGAAAATTTTTTTTTAAAGATCATAGAAAGCAATTGTCATTTAGGTGATTTTATAACATTTTTCATTCGTTGATTTGTTATTTATGTAGTAATAGTAAAGTTTCGGTATCGTAAGTATTAGCTAGTTACGAAATTTAGCTTTTTTGTCGATGAGAAAATAGATGTTAAACAGACAAAGTGGCAAACAGTGCTGCTGTAAAATTAAATTTTTTTTGAAACATCATTTACTTTTATTAATGTTATAAAATAGTGTACTTCCTAATTTTGATTTATTCACGAATTTCATCAGTGCGATGCCACATTCCTTATGTGCATGAATGCTGCATGTAGTTGATTAATTTGAATGTGGAAGAAAAAAATACTCAAAATTCGTATGTAATTGTGTTTTTAAGAAAATAATTATTTTGTATGATGTTAATACTTTTAACTGGATTAATGTCCCGTTATAATATACAATATTAAAGCGACACTGTCAGTATTATAGATAAGATACTTGTGACCGGACCAAGTCATTTGGGCATTAATAAAAGGAGATGAAAATGTTCTTAAAACATAAAATTCCTGCACAGCTGCATCTGTTTGTCGCCATTTATAAATTATAAATTTATCGAAATTAACGAGAAACTTTTACACGACTACCTCAGTCGTAGATGTAAATAATTTTTCAAACAGCTTTCCTATTTCTATTGTAATTTTTGTACGTGATTTATGTCCGTTGAACATAGTATCATTAACACACGAAAAACAATTAAAATATACTTGTGCTACGCCAAGAAGACAGTCGATTTTAATAACAAATATCATTTTGTGTTAATAAATTGATGTTTAATTAATTATTTATAAATTCTTCAAATTATTTTCGTTTAATACAAAAATTCACCAGTGGAAAATCAATATTATTTTTAATAAGAAATGGAAAGGGCTGTGTATCCTCATCTCGATTTGTCTTCTCCAGTAACGTAAGGCCAAAGGAATTTTTTTTTACGAAGGATATTTTTTGCACTATTAAGCATGTTTAAGTAATTAAAAAACAATATTTTGGCCATCATAATTTATTTTGTCAACCGAGCACGTAATAATCTATGTTGTGTGCTGATCGTTCTAACTACTGAAAAAACGTGTATAATTAAATATACATTGTTTAAAAAATTAGTGTATATCGTTATATGGTTACATATAATATGATAATTTTTGGAAGTGCTAGACAAATTTTGTTATAAAGAATGATTGCATGCATTATTCACACATCTGACACCATTTTTCCAAGTACACAGATTGTCTCAGAAACAAAAAAGTTTCAAAATAACTAATTTGAATTGAGAGAATTTTCTGATGGTTTATAGCTCGAGTCCATGTCAAGTGTAACGATATTTTAGTTATTGACTAAATCAGTGAATAAGTGAATGTACGACAATGAATAATTATTCATAACTTATTTGTCCCTGGAAATGGTCCACACTGCATGTTGCACGTGCGATTTTTTTTCTACCTGTACATATTTACCTAAGAATGCTTTTGTCAAAAGCACAATTGTTGTGTCAAAAGAAACTTTTTCATTTCTAAAAGGGAGAAAAAGCCGAAAAAAGTTCAAAAGCTTGAGTCCTTTGACGAAGGCGACGACGACGACAGGAATAAGTGCCTTGTGCCAAAACGAAAAAGAATGCACGGCTCTCGTCAATGACGAGTAAGAATGGAGCTGCCCTGCAGTTCATATAGACAATTGCGGCACGAAGGACCAAGATGACTCGATTTATAAGAATTGTACATACATGAAAATAGTATTATGAATTTGGTACGCGTGCTAGAGCAAATGGATACTTCTCTTTTTTGTACGAGTTCGTTTGCCAGTCTCTACATTTACTAGGCGACTCTGACTGATGAGTAATGTACCTAGACTTGCGATGAACAAAATAAAGCTTTATTTAATATAAAATATATATGTTTTCTTACTACACCTTTTTTAATGCTATTAATTCTTTTTTTTGCAAGCATATATGTAACGAAGTATTTAAATTAATAAATCTACATTGTACACGTGAAATTTTTGAATTATTCTTAAGAACTTTTTATGAACAGGTCAAGCAATACCACTAAATTGTCAGATAAATAATTTTTTTATAAAAACAAAGTATACTATTTTCCGAAATATCATTATAAATGCCATTCAACACCTAATATTCAAATAAATTAATAAAAATATAAGAAAAACTAGAAAATAAATTTATAATTTTGTTATCAATGTATGGTAAGTCATAATTGAACTTGTTAGGTTAGCTTAGTACTTCAATTATTAAATTAGAAATAGCAATAGTAAAGTATATTAGTTATATTATAATAAATTTTGCAAACTATAGCACTGACAAAAATTAGATTAAAATCAAGAATATGATTAAGAAATGACAATTTCACAAAATTCTAAAGAAAATAAAGAGCTTATCAAACTTGTTAATCAAGTTGAAAAACTTACAAAGATTGTTGACAATTTGCAAGAAGAAGTCAATGCTATAAAATTAAAAACTTTCGGTGACAAGAAGAAAAAGCTAGGATATAGTCAAGTGAATACTTCCGAACTATCTCAGATTGCAGAAAGTAAACCGAAGTCGAATCCATTTCAAAGGTTAACATTTCTTCGCAGAAATAATAAAACAAACGAAAAAACACATGATAATTCAAATCCTAGTGAAAATAAAAAGAATATAAATAAAGATAATGCAAATACCGATTTGATTAACGAAAATAACAAATCAATTAACCATCAATCAGGTGTCATTCGAAATGGCGATACCGATCACTTACGTGTCACTCATAAGGTAATATTTATAAATACATTAGCATCTAAGCGATACCAAATAGCGCCAAAAATCCTATGTAAATTTCACCTGGTGGCGAAATTTTAAACCAGCGAGAGAGTAGTTCAGTCAATTTCGCTATATTTAGGTATCCTATACCTATTCCTCTCTAACAGATTCGAGTTTTATCCGCAAGGATCGCGTCAGTGTCGCTTAGATGCCAATTACAAATAAGGGCTATTCCTCCACCAGGGGCGCTGCTAAGCACATGGGGTAATACGTGTATTTTTGTATATCTATATTTATGGATGCGCGCGCATCCATAAATATCTATCCATCCTTCATGTGCCTAGCAGCGTCTCTGATTGAGGAATAGCCCTCATTAAATCTCTAGTTATGTATAATTTGTTAAAAACGAACTTTTGTCCCAAAATGATATCTATAGGTTTTGAGAAAACTTAATTTTCTAGTGGAAATGACAACTGCGAGGACAACTGTGAAAATCTGTGAAAGTCTATGCGAAAAATGTGAGAAATTGAAAAATGTGAAAATACACATACATACTTTTGGAACATCTGTTAAAAACAAATATGCATATTTTTTCACACTTTTTCACAGTTTATTCATACTTTTTCACAATTTCTCACACTTATGAAGAAACACGTATTTTATCTAATAAAACTTGCATAATTTTTCACAGTTTTTCAGTTTTCAACATTTTTCACATTTTGTTTTCGTTGCATTCTCTTATATAAAGGAATCTACAACTGTGAAAAATTGTGATAAAATGTGAGAAACTCTGAAAACTGTGAAAAACTTTGAAAAAGTATGAGATACTGTGACAAAATTTATGTAATATTCAATTTTATAAATTTACAAATTACAATTACAATTTACAATTCTATAATATTTTTTAAAGTCCTGTTCCAAATGTAAGCTCAGTTTCACAGTTTTCATGAAATTCTCATGATTTGACATACTTTTTCACATTTTGAAATATCCACTAGGGTTGTTATTGGAAAAAGTAAAATTTTAATATTTGTTTTAGCAAAAAAGAAAAAATCATTCTATACAAACTAATGCCGGTAACAGTGAATTAATTAAGCAGCCGGATGTCATCTGCTCTGTCAAAATCTCTTCGGAAAATACTGATGATGACAATTTTGATCACCCCCGTTCAAAATCAAACAGTATAATAAAGACATCATGCGAAGGTTGTGCGGTTTCAACGAAGTCGAAATTAGGTAACAAGCAGATAAAATCGACAAAGTCAAGAAAACGTCGTTGTGACCAAGATTGTCCTTATCTTATTAGACATTTAGATCCAGATATCAATAATGAAAAAATGATTACAAAGAATATTGCTTTAACAAAATTTATGAAAGATAATAAAATGAATTCTGCAGTTCAAACTTTAGACAATGAAGATTTTATGAAAGATAAATACAAAGCAAAGTGCTTCAAGAACAAAAAGGTAATGGTCAATTTGATGCGAAACGACAAAAGAAATCCATTAATACATTTGCAGAAAGATAAGAATTTGTCAATAAATTGCAAACTTTTAGAAAATGCAGATTTTTCAAACATTAAGAATCGAAAAGAAAAAAATAAAACAAGTAGATTTAATTTATTTAGTCATGATGGTGCAGAAAAATTAAAAGTTAAAAAGAAAGTTTGTAAGCACTGCTCCAAAAATTGCGGTACGAAAACCGTATTAAAGATTAACAAAGCGATTTTAACGAATGATCCCCCAATGATTTTTATGTCGCCAAAAGTGTTGAATAAAGATCAGGCTCGCCACTGCAAGAAAAACTTAAAAAAGAATTGCGAAAAATTCTTCAACGCGAATTATGATTTAGCTCAGGAAGTACACACTTGCCGCTTACCTCATGATGAGCTCTCAAAAACTTTTAATACGTGTTCGTGCTTTTGTTCGAGTTCAGGGTCATTGATCAACGCGAGCGACAAAAAAATGATGTCAAATGGAAATTTAGAGGAAATGAAGGATTATGACTCCGACGCTTCTAATAATTTAGTCAATGAAGTGGATAGCAGTTATCAATAATAAAGAATATCGAAAGTATATTAAATCAAAGATGCGGTGTTATATGTAAAGAATTGTATAAAGAGTAAATAATTAGTTAATGGATTTATTTAACATTTATTATTAATTATTTTTATTCTAATAAGAATTTAATTCTTAGGATAACAAAAATAATCAACCACGTGTTATTCAAAAATATTTTTTATATAAATTAATAATATACCCCTGAATTAAACAGATTTTTTAAAAAGTAAACATGAAAGCAACAAAAGAACTAGTTGAATGTTATTTTAGTGATATTTTTATTTGTTATCAAAACAATTCTTTATAACTAGAACAGAAATTTATTACACGCTTATTTACATGTATGCGATAAAAATTATATCCTGACCTAGCAGCCAAATATATATAGAATCTATGTAGAAAAATTACATTAATGCACGTGCATAACAAGCATATCTACTATACATTTTGATTTTTCTTAAACATTCTTACATTGCCAGTTTTGATCTTAAACGTAGCTTTAATTATCGACTAACCGACAAGTGAAAAAGGACACTTGGAAGATTTACCATACATTTATAAAAAATATGCGTTCTACGCAGTGATATTTTTTACAAAAAGAGATTTTATTAATTGTATTGTATTTAAATATATGTTCACTTAAAGATACAATTAGTAATAGTATTATTTAAATTTTTGGTTCAATTTTGATCCTTCAAATTCTGAAAAATCCACCTCATAAATATTTGCAAACATTCTTCCAAAATCTTATTAATAAGTGGAAGTTTAAATTTTAGACATTGAAAATATAAATTGACGTGAAACAATTTGGACATAAGTATATTACTTGAATACATTGTGTTTTAATCACCTCTTGGGCATGGCACTTTTTTGTATTTGCAAGGCAATCCTTTTATAAAATTTTGGAAATATTGAATTTAAAAACAGTTATAAGTGATCATATTTTAAAATTCAATAGATATTTCAACATATTATTATTGATCCCTTACGAAAAACAGTCTCTTAATTCATCTATTACATTCTATGATTAATATTAAAGAATTAAAACAGTTCTACCTGACAACCGGTGTCGAGTACAGTATTACATTATTTTGATAAAGAATGATAATATGAAATGTTAATACCTGTCCCTAGTATCACGTTTAAGAAGAGATGATCTACTTTAGTGCGTGTGTTTTCCGACATATTATACAAAGTTACAAATTAATTATTTTATTTTTGTGAAACATTATGAAATTTAGTAACACTCATAATTATTTTGACAAAGTTGCTGAAATTGTGGGAACCGATGGTTAAATGACACGAGAAAACGATTTTTTTACTATACTTTTTGGCAATGGATTTCAATCATGGGACAGCATACCAAGGAAATGTATCTATTTTTTACAAAACGGTTTCTATAAATTTACAACATTATACAATGATATTTACTAACATTAAATATATTTATTATTAAAGGGATAAAAATCTACCTCTCTCAAGGAAAAATTTCGAAATTAAGCAACTTCGTCAAACTATTTATCGCGTCTCTCTAACTCAATAAAAAAATACAAAATTTCGATAAAATAAATAACTAACACAACACGAAAATCCTCCTCTTAAAAAAAAGCAAAAGCGATATCTCTAAAGGAAATTATTTACCTGTAAATCAGCCATACAAAAGATAAGTTGTATCATATAGTTTTAAGATCTTGAAATGGAAGAAAATACTTCTAACAACATTATCCTGTTGCAGTATACATATTGTCTATTAAAAAAGTCTCTTAAAATGGTAAAAATATTTTATTTTTTATTCGATTACAATATATTAGGTCTTACTTTCCTCTTTAAATATTTTACTATAAATTACCTAGAAAATTTTTTTCTTTTGTTTATTATACATTTATCAACTTCGTCAATTATTCCAATTAATTAAGAATTTATTCTAAGCAATTTATAACAAAATATTTCAAGAGAATATTAAGACCGGATATGTTAAAATCAATTAAAAATATTTTCTTTCATTTCACGATCAAGTACGCTTCTCATACATCATATTGTCGCTAGTGTTAATCACCAGATCTTAAAAAGGTCATAATACAAATTTCTTTCTACACGTCTTATCTCACAGGTATAAAGAGGCTCCTTAAATCAACATCGACAACGATTGCGCTCGCGCGCTTTCCCTCTTTCTTTCTTTCGTTGAGCATGCCTATATGTCTCGCGAAGGCTGCGAGACGCATGCTCCACATGTATATTAACACCGGTATGCGCGACTTCCCCTAGTCCAGCTTGAGGCTCTCCATGTGGCTGGCGAGGGCCTCCTGGGTCGACTCCTGGTACACCTTGTTCATCGCCTGGTGCGTCTGCTCGATCAGCTGGGGCAGCTCGGCCTTGGTCAGGCCCTTGGTCGGTATGGCCGGCAGTATCGTGATGAAACTCGTGCCTGTCGTGCGTGAAACCTTCGGTTAATCGAGAGAGCTCTTTTTCGGATTCATTTGATTAGCGGCCGTAGTTTGCAGACGGAAGATAATCAACGCGCTGAATCGGTGTTTTATTGAATTATGCATGCACGTGTGTCTCGAAGAATAGACGATTCTTTTGAGAGACCTTGTTTGTAAAGTTTAGATGATTTTTTATTAATTTCGCGCTGGTAATGTGATAGTATAATAACGGAAAAATAAGAATAACTTTCTAGGAAGGTGATTTGCATCGTGAGGATAAATGAAGTTTCCAGCAAATTTACTCAATATCACATTAATGTAAATATATGATAAGCGATTATTCATAAGCAGCACTTTTGTCACTAATTGAAAACAGAATTAAAATAGTTTAAATCGACTGATAATTATACTTTTCTTTTAGTGCAATATGATTATTCTTGTTAACAAAAATTATGTATCTGATAAATGAAACTAATTTAACTTTAGGTCGCTTATTCAAATGAAAATATGACTGTACCGTCACGGACCCAGTTCCTGATAAGCTAAGAGCAATTCTTGATCAATTCTGATTTCCATATAAGCCAATTATAATTAAACTTTTTAGACTTTGAACAAGAAAATCTAAATAGTAGATAGTTATATCTTCAATCTTCAAAATAGTTTTTGCAGCAACAAGTTTAAAGTAATATTTTATATAAGAAAATGATCAGAAATTGAGTCTTGATCAGGAACTGGGTCCGTAACGGTATATAAGTGAATTTATGATAGATGATTATCTCAGAGCACCCAAATTATATGTCAGGTTCTTCTCTGAAGTAGGAGCACGGGAAATAATCCGATTGCATACAATTTTTCGACTTACCCGAGTCAAACTTTTTCAATTTGTCGTTTATAAAGTAATATCTCGAGACGACCACTGGCTGAATAGGCGTTTGCGAGTCAATTGCTACGTGGAATCCGCCTTTTTTAAACGGCAGCAAGCTCGAACCCGTGTGCCTTTTTCCTTCAGGATACATCAGAACTTTCGCCTGTTGAAAAGTAAGATATAAGTTTTAAAGTTAAGTAATTGTTTGTTTTTATTCTTCAAATAAGTAATTCTTAAGCAAGAGCTCTACCGATGTATGGGATAGAATAATCGATTTTTTAAAAATAAATATAATTTTTATGTACATTTATAACTAAATAAAGAAGTAATTTTTGTGTGATTTGTATACTTATTCGTTTGTAAAATAATTGATTTTAATTTTAAATACAATTATCTTTTTATAACTGTGATTTTATCTATTATAATATTTTCAAAGTTCAAAATGTTTCCTAAGCTCTTTATGAAATTTAGAGGGTGTATTTAAAATATTATAAAAAATAAAATTCGTTGCAGTAACTCTGTATATTTGATTTATGTCTTAAAATTCTGTCAACAATATTCTTAATTATGCAATCAATTTAGATTTTTTAACTCAAATTAGAAGGATACAATTCTAAAAACTATTTCGAACACTATTGCTCAGAAAGTAGGATGCCTATGGATCGAGTCACGGATGGCCTATGCCGGACCTAATAAATAAAACATTGATAGGGGGTCTCTAAAACAGATATGAGCATGAAGGATTTATAAAATCCTAAACATTTAAACGAAAATTTCCTTCTGCATAAAGTGAAAAACACAAAAAAGAATTAATTCTCTTAATTTTTACTACTTAATGCCTGATTAAATCTTGATTTTTTCACTTATTTTATCGAATATGACGCTCTTTTTTTTTAAGTTTCCCTTAACTTCCCCGAATTAAATTTTTTATAAATGATCATATTTTGACAAATTCTAAACAATCGAGTCAGTTGTGCAGGTCCTCCTGCGACCTCCTGCCTTACTACGCATCCGTGGGCATCCTCCTTTTGATATATTTTTAATTACAATAACAATCCTAAAATGTTATTCCTCCAAAACGAAAAATAAGATTTCTTAAAAATCTGTAAAGTTCCACCTCGTTAATTTGAAAGTCATTCATCCATCAATATAAAATATTGATTATAATAAAGTAAACTATAGTTTACCTTTCTACTCTTAATAATCTCAGCGGTGGAGTTAACCGTAGTTTGGGCCTCTTCCTTCTTCACTCGGTCAATGAAGATCGTGCCCCAGAGCCAACTGGCCAGTCCGAACGTACCGAAGTAGAGGACCTGCTTCTTCGAGATGACGGTGCACCTTTCGAGTACCGGCCACAGTTCAGCCAGCACTGTACGATAAGAATAATGCATAGAATTAATCTCGGATAGCAATTAAGATTCCTGTTCTGTCTGTTTTTGTGATACTTTATGGTTATTTAAATTTGCCATGTATTTTTAATAGGACGAATGTTTAAATTTTAAATTGAGATTATTACATCATGGTTTAGTGACTTTCAAGTCTATTATGTAATAAGAAATAACGTATTATACTTATTTTTGTTATCATTATAAACATCGGATGATTAAATAATGTTAAAAAATCATTCAAAGCATTTTCGAAGTTAAATGTATGTTTACACCAAACTTTTAATTGATTTTTTATCTTATCGGTAATTTCGCGTTGCCAAAATAATGCCCATATTTTTTGCAACTTCATTGTTAATAACTGATTTGTTATCACTTTATTTATTACATCGGTATTATGATTCACATTCACATATTCCGGAATAAAAATGCAGTTATCTCAATCAGTGAACACCACTGCAAGTCAATGTGCATACTGGTTTACAGTTATGATGATATACAAATTATTAAATGCATCGTATTATACCGATATCACTGAATGCATTTGCTTTTACTGGCTTTACTCAGATTAAGAGAGTGTAATTTCGTCGGTGCAACAGGACTACCGCATCTTCGGTGCATATCACTTAGCGCCAATAAAAGCAATGTACTTACCACAAAGGTCGAGATTACTTTGATGATTGATCAGTACAACTGCTCCAGTATCTTTGACAATGTTCTCCTTCCCTCGGAATTGATAATTAATACCGATCAACTTCGCAGCTTGCCTCGCACCCCATGCTGGTATCCTAGTTATATTAGAATGATTGGTTATTATATATGAAAGTATACAATTTTAAAATAGAATTACATAATAGATTTCTCATAAGGAATTTAAATACGAATTATCTTAAATTTATTAAAAAATGTAATAATATTCTATTTCAAACCAATATTAAAAGAAATTATCATTACAAAGCTAGTTTTTAATAATCTCTTGTTTTCTTTACTTTAAAGAATAGTGGAAAATATATGAATATTTTCTGTATGAATTTGGATGTGAAAAATACGAAGATTACCAAACTTATAAAAAACAAAATTTTTAAAGCCCAAATTCAAATGAGACCCAAGGCTTGGTCGTTATGTTTTTGTCATAACAGTAATTGCTAAGACTTTTTTGCATGTACATATTAGAATTTTCACATTAGAATATTCAATTAGTGCTTTAAAATGATTCTTTAATAAGCTTTTAGTCACATAGTAACTGTTACAATAATAATTATTTATTTAATGACTGGCCAAATATTGGGCTCTGACTTGTCGAAACCTGGATCCTTGACGGTTTATAATATGTAGTTATATGTTTAAAGATACGAGGACGTATGCTAATATAAAAATGAAACTTACAAAGCATTTCGCCAATCCCTCACTCTGAAGAACATCAGCGGTATCGGCCAGGTCGCCCATATTGCGCTGATAATGACGAAAAGAAAGTGTTTGGTGTGATACCTGGCAACTTCGCTTATCGCGCAAATTACCACGGAGAGGAGGAAGAGAGCTACACCGATGCTGCTGCAAGACATCCCGAGCATTCTGAAAAATTTTAATTATATCGATAGAAACTTAGTATTTTGGTATAAAAAAGTGTATTAGAATTAAAAATAATTTTATTCCTCTGTTGTTCGCACATATTGACGCTGTGATATTCTATTTTTGTATTTTACTTTGTTTAGATAATGGGTAGGTATATACGTAAGTACAACCAACGGAAAAAATAACTTTGAATATGATGGGGTATTTCACTACGTGATACCTGAGATCATGGAACATTTATATACCTCCTAATATTCGACGTTTCGAAATCCCAATTAACATGAGGCAAAGCTCCGCCATATTCAAAGTTATTTTTACCAGGTTCATAATAAGAAAATAAGAAAAAATACATACTAATTAAAAGCAATAAAACTAATCTCATTATTTTTACGATTATTAATATGAGTCTTATTTCTCCCGGTACAATAATAAATGAGTCAAAAATTACGTACAGAAACTTATGGCTCATAAAGTCATAATACTCGGGTCTTAAAAAATGCTAATGAGTATTAGGTGATTAAATAAACATGTTAAAATTTGTTGTTAACTTATCACATGCCACTATCATGTCTGTCAATGAATTTCAAAAATACAAATAGATAGCATACTAATTAATTTATATGATTATGGATAATCGAATTTAAAAAATATATCGATTTTGTTGAAGACTAAACAGCTAGTCTTTCATAAATCTCAGACTAATTGTGAATTCTAATCTAAGTGACTAAGTGACACTATATATATTACTTATATTACACATTTTGCTATAAAAATAAAATAACTTTCTTAACAGAATAATATAAGAATAACAAAATTAAATTAAAAAATATAGGTATATTAATAAATAAAAAAAATATATATTCTTATAAAATAATGTATTTTAATTCATTTTAAAAAAGGTAGTTCATATATAATTATTTATTCGAGGCGATTATAATTTAATAAAGAAAGGATTGTTCGTAGAAAGCGTCAAAAATAGCGTATTTAAAATAAAGCTAATACAAGGTAATTAGCTCGTTAATTTTTTTTTCTTTGCGGATATAAACAACGCGAGGAGCATGGGATGCGCTAATTAAATGTTCATGAAGCGCGTGCGTGTACGGGAGAGGCGTGGCAGAAATAATGACACGATATGCCTCGATCGCGTGGGCAAGTGTATCGCGCGCTTTCTGTTTACAAAAATCGATACAACTGTAATCAATTACGTGGCACACAATGGGAACGATAAGGATGGAACAAAATTAAATGAAACTACAGATTTATCAGTTCGGGGTCAAAGCTCTCTAATAAAGTTATTTCTCATCTGTTGTTTCATAAATGGTTGTCAAATTGATTGCGCATTTTCATCTATTATATTAGTTAGAATATATTTATATCTAATGATTCACAATTTTTTAATCAAAAATCTGAATTAGTAAATCTTACATATTATCTACTTTAATTACAAGTGTTCAGGATGTCACTCAACACTGTATCAATGTTATCATTTAGATGTGTCGAACGCGATTTAAATCAGATAAATTACAATGTACATATATCGCTATATTATTATGATTTTATTTTTAATAGCTCTTGACTTTTACATTACACATATTTTTGTTAATAGATGTTGTTTACTGATGTTATACATTTTTATGAAAGTTCTCTTACTGATTATAACTGTGATTCATAGTAGAATATAAGAATACAAGTAAACAGAATATTGAGTCATATATTTGATCATCTGTAATAGAACAAAAACGAACTCTTGAAATCTTCGACATTCTAGATCTAATTTCATATATTATTATTTTAATGTTCAAAGTGACGATACAATGATATGTATTAAGTATTTGTAACAAAGCTCAATTCAATAAGTTCGCGCCCAATCATAAGCCGACTAGACGACTTTTAATGACTCAATTATCACATCAAAAGATGCAAATCAAAACTGCTTTTTGCCAGTACTATTTCAATATTACTTAAGGAGGTTCGAGTTTTTTAAATTGACCAATTTTATGTGAATTGTGAAGTAAAAGCTTATTGTTTGATTAGATTACGCAAGATCATATAAGCTTAGTTTAAATTATAAGCTCTTTCTTAGTAAACATAAATTATTTAAATTTTTTTTTCGGGCGATTTGTAATCAAATATTTAAGGAACAATTTAAAAAACAAAATAAGACCTCAAAAATTAAAATTGCATGAATACCGAAAAAGTTTTTGCTTTTTTAGTAACTTTTTATCAATTGGCATTAATTACGTTTGCAAAATCAGAATTGTCGATAAAAATTTTCTTTTTATGTTCGCAATTATACTATTTTCACGTATATAAATATCGACATTGACGAGTTTTAACTATATAGAAAATAAAATTAGTCGATTTAAAGCACCCGAACCTCCTTAATAAATCATTTAAATTTTTTTACAGTGAAAAAGCGAAGCAATATAGTTAATCAGGTAAGCCCAATTATATAAAAATATGAATACAATTTTATTTAGGTATAAAATGATAACTTTAATTAAATAAAAAAACTATTCTTTTTAAACATGTAATATAATTCAGTAGTGATTAAATAGTACAAGTAATTTAAAACTCCATTTTTAAGTATTAATATCTACTTGTAATAAAACACAATTATATGATAAAGATGTAATTAATTCATCAAAAATTTTAACAATAATTTAATTAATGTTTTAAATGTGAATAAAAGTACAAAACAAAATTAAGTAGTTCACGTTGCTAAAATTGCATGTGAAAACGTCATTTTCTCTTATTTCCACTGACATAATAAAAGCTGCACAATCACAACGACATCTAAGAAATAGGTAAATCATTAACTATGCTTGTGTCTGCAAAAACTTCTAACGCACATCTCTTTTCCAGAAACATTTCAGTCAGTCGACCGATTCCTTGATCTTTACTTGACTTACTCATTTACGACACAATTATTTTATTATGGCAATTTTTACCGTGGCTAATCAATATGACAATGATCATGCATTGTGAGTAAATATGAAGAAAAATTGTATTATAGAAACTATATAAACTTTGTTTTGCGCTAAAATTCTGAAGATGATCTATAGATTAGCAGGTAAATAGTCACGTATATGTATTTATTTATTTATAAAAATATAATTTTAGTATGAAGGTGGCTGCATGTAATGTGGCCATGCAGGTAATGTGGCACCTACACGAGATTTCGCTATATGCGATATTCTGCGGCGCCGAAACTCCTACATTATATGTATTGTGACAATAGATGTTGAAAGGCGCGATAACCCCACTGCTAACACCCTCTAATTATAAGATAGTCATGTTTATGCGTGAAAGCATCAAAACTCTGATTTCTTAGCAGTGCATGCACGTAAAGAAACCATTTTTATCAGCGTGATATGAGCGAAAAATAAATCATACGGTACATAAAATTGTAACTTTTTTACGTACTTTAAGATACATGTACCTGTTTTTGACGTAGAGCTTATTTTCGATATGAAAATTGCATCTTTCCTTGGCGTTTATCGGTTGGTTAAGTGACCATACTAATGCATTGCAAGGAAAAGGCAATCGACGCCGATAAAAACGGCGGTTGCTGCTTCAAAATTCATAGGCCTCCCATTACCAAAATATCGACATCTATGCTACGGCACCAAGTAGTTAAATAATACATAAAGGAAGTCTCTGATAGTCTAGTCTTGACTTTTGGAAGCATTTAATATACGGCTTCACCATAAGAACTGATAGATGTGCACGTTACCAACAGTTTTGGTAAAGTAGTCAATTTTTAACTACTTAGAACTTCTTTAATTAAAACTTAGAGAGTACATTTTTTTGCAAAAAAACTCATGAGGTATTAGAGTTTAAGATTCAAATAACATCTCTCAATACTTTCCGAAGTCCCAAAACCTGATATATATCTACTAGGAATCGAAAGTTCCTTAAGGTTGCTACATTACCTGCACCCTTCTTTGTTTCTATCTCTTCGCGTATAAATTTAGACGTTAGAAAAATTAATGTTCTAATAAAAGTGACAAATACTGAAATTGCATAGACGTTAAATAAATATTTTTAAGATAAAATTGAACGACAAATACTTATAAAGATCCATTTTTCTTCATAATATATTCCAGTAAATTGTGCACAATTCTGTTTTAATTTAGGAGTTTGTATCTGCTATAATTAGATAGCAAATCTGTACGCAAATTGCGCGGAAAAAAATTACGAGTGCGTTCGAAAATTACACAGTCACTTGAGAATTATAATCTCTTCTGCGTATAACAAAGTGCAATTCTACAATAAAACACCTTAAATGAATTTAGACAAAAAATATTGTTTTATATAATGTTAAACTTAGTTATTTTAAATATATAATTATTTTCGTAGACAAACTAATTTAATACTTCTAAATGAATGGAGTTAATTGTATAACATGCGTATAACTGTCTTTTGAACTATGTGCACTTTAAAACGTTACTGACTCATGTAAAATAAAACTTGTTCGTTATGCACGTATAAACTTGGAATAGTCTGCAAATGAAGAACAATGTTTTTTGAGATGCAAATACTCTGATTCTTACATGAACGACAATAATCACAATACAATATAGTGACCTTTCGCATTCTGTCTTTCAGTACAAGGGTACACTCCCGCTGGCTCTAAAAACGTAAATTTCCACCTCGACCAATGTGAAAATTCCAAATTACAATATCCACGTATACAATACATTCAATCGTTCAAACACCTCAGTTCAAAGTACGTCAACCACCGTCATATTTCCCTAACCGACACAATACTTCGTATTCATGCCTTCGAAATTGCGTGGGAAGAGAAAGAAAAGCAGAGCTTCGCCGTGAATCGCAATCGCTTCCACGGCACTCGGACATGGACATCACCTTCCGCAATTTTTATTTTCTTATTTTTCCCGACGTTACATGCACTTGAAGCATCCGCTCGTTACGCGCGCCGCGGCCACAGCGGACGATGTGCACACGATCGCAAAGCAATTTGTTTGCCCGCGCGGAGAAGCGATCCGATATCGTGCCCGCGGTTCGCTGGCTCTACAATGTCGTTTTTATCGATCTGTGCTTTGGTGCCTCATTTGTGTGTGTGTGTGCACACGGTTTCTTCAAGAAGTATATATGTATACACCGACCGTGCGCTTCAGAGATTATTGCGTAAATAGAGAGAAAAATGTATAACATAGTTCGAAGTATACCTATACCCCATGTCAAAGCGCGCGATGTGTTATTACCGGTAAAGTGTGCGCGCCTTGCGAAAGAAGGGGTTACTTCTCCTGCATTGATTTTATAAATATATGACGTTCCGAGGGAGGATAAACTTTCTGTGTTCATTTGCGAGATAAATCCGTGCTTTATACAAAATATTATGGATAATAATGTTTGAAAAAGACTGGCATTACTCGTAAAAATATTTTTTTGTATTATTTAAATAGTTGGTCCAGTTTACGACACGCAGAATATCATAACAATGCTTTTAATGTAATCTACTTTAATGAAATTGCAATGTTCTATTACAAAAATGGAGACAAAAGTGAAAATAACAATACATGTTTTTAAATAGAATAAGCGATCATTTCGTATATAATTATATAATGATAAAAAGAATTTACTATTTTATTGATTGAAGAAATATTTTTGGAGGCATTAACTTTAAAATTGTCTTGTATCATGTCTGCGTTTTTATTATAATTGTGTAACTGTTGAATGATTACATAAACATCGATATGAGATAATGATGACGAATTTACCTCGTGTAATTTAATTTAATTTTAAACAATCTAGAACAAAAGATCTATAGGAAAATCGAATGGTGAAATAGATTTATGTACTATCTGCGACTTATCTATTTGAGAGACAGCTTCTTTTAACCTGCATTTATTATTCACGTATACATGTTTAAATATAACAGCTTTGAAGATATTCATTATTAATTTTAATCGTTTCTGTATAATTTTTTTCTAAATAAATAAAATAATATTTATATCTAGGTCTTTAATATTACGTATATATATAGCAATTTAGAATTACCAGTAAATTGTAACATACACTTATTTGTATACCCATTTCGTTACTGAATTTACGAAGACTAAAATGATTATAAACTTGATTATAAAAGTAGTTGTGGTAAGTAAGTACGTCCTAAGTTTAATAAGAAATGACTTAAGAACGAGATCTTATAAACTTTCAATATCGAGTCGGTTAGTACATTAACAAAACACTGCCCTGTTAAAAAGTTAGCTAGAATGGCTGGTTAGCTTATTAATTATTAGCCAGATTAATAAGCTATTAATAAGTCAAATTACAGCTAATATCTGACTAGAATCTATGCTTAAGACTATGCTTTAAGCAAGAACGTATTTTATTTGCAAATCTAACCTATTTATATTTTGTTTCGAAAAGTTATTAGTTTTTAGAAATATACATTATTATACTTTATTGAATGTTCAATAAGTATGCCGCCAAAATAAATATTTGTATCAATAAATAACAACTTACAAGATTATAGAAATATGTATATACTAAAACTATTTGATAACTAATAATTTCCTTTCCGAAAATTAGTCAATCATAACTTAGTCAACAGAGATTTTGTGATTGATGTCGAATATAAAATTTTTTAATAAAACTTCATTGTAAAACTACAAATATTTGTTTACCAATTCTCCAAATTTCGTCATAACTTACATTATTCTGTTTTTATTGTTATTTTTAAAATAACAATAATTATATGACTAAATGCATTCTATTATTTATAACATAAATTTCTTTAATAAAGACACTTAAATTTTACTCGGGGCTTTGGTACTTTTTGTGTAAATAATACTTTTTAAATGTACGCATCGTTATGTAAACAAATAACCTAACCTCCATTACTACTAGCCATTTAAGGTCCATAATTAACTTTAATTTAGTAAAATACTTAATGTAGTATGATTAGAATTGCGTATTACTTTGATTATTATAAAACTGTTATTATTTCCATTATTAATTAATATATAAATTACTAAGTAGATTTAGAAAATCTAGCTAATATCTGGCTAGAAATCAGCTTAGATTTCTACCAGGGTGTCAATGTAACTAAAACATTATAATAGTACATACAATGATGACCCAGTACAAAGTATAGAAATGTAAAAATAGTTACAACGACAAGTGCACACTGTTACAGAATAACAAAATAATAATTGAATAGTACCAAAGTAAATGTTATGTTTATGCAGTTTCGAACATTATCCATGATGTATTATACTGATACAATTAAGGTATACAAATTGAAAATATTTATTTAACTTAAAATTTTTGTTTTGTTCTAGTAACTAATATAGTTATTCTGTCAACATAAAACAAGCTTGTTATCGCTATGTATTCTTACACGTATAAAACATTACAGAAAACTATGTAACTATTACAATATTTTGTTCAACAAAGTTCAATAATTAGTAAATTATTATTACATAGTTAGTTCAACATTTACAAATTTAATTTCTTATTTATTAGGAATAAATTTGTTGCTATTACATATGAGGAAGCATTGTTTCGATAAACAATTTTTTTACATTTTTAATAAGCTACATTAAAAAATTTGCTGCTGTGTGTGTATGTGTATGTGTGAGGGTATGTATGTGTGTGTGTATGTATGTGTGGCTCATAGATTAAACTCGAGCTGGCTCCATTAACACAAATTTATTAAGGCATACCCACAAATAATCCGCGTGGCGCGAGTAACAGATAAAAGAGATATCGCGAGTTTGCCCCGTTCTCATCATGTGATATTCAAGTCCAATGATGTCGACCTTAGGACCATTGGCGCGAGGAGAGGTGAGGTAATCGGTTAACGCGATAAACGACACGATGCATTACTTTCTAATCAGATTATTTATGCGATTTTGTGCACGGACAGTGTCAAGTGCGAATCGATATGCTTATTGGGAGGTGTATGCAAAATAGATACAGAGTAAACAATGTACTTGAAGTAATGTGGATCTGTTATCGCATGAAATGCTCGCGTAGCATTTGCTAAGTATCTATTTGATTGTTTTAAAACTTAGAGAAACGTAAGTGAGTCTAATTAGTATTTATTAATATCGGAAAAGTCATCGTATCAAAGTATGCATAGACCCGTAAACCCTAACTGATAGATTGAATTTTCGATCATCAAGAGAAGAATTCTCGTTTAAAAACAGTTCGACATTTTGAGGACACGAACAAAGTTCCAGAAACATAATCGAGTAATCAGTAGATTTGCAAGTCAATAATGAGGAAAGGTATTTTGGGTCGCATATCAGTAGCATTGTAAGTGCACGCAGATGATTGGAACGGATTCGTATTCGTTATCACGATTGACATATCGTAACGCCATTACGATTGATGGATGAGCAGTGTGTATCCTGTATATATATATTTGAAACAGCCAGCGTGATATGTGCGTTGCGTGTTTGCATTGATAACGGGCGTTGGCTTACATCTAGTGTTGCGTCGTCGTTACAAGGATTGTCAAATTACAGTCCGGCGAAGAGCGAATGGATTGCGATTCGTTGACTTTGAGAAAGAGGAGACAATTTTTTCATACTTACAAGAAATGACAATTTCAATGTGAAATGAAATTGTTATTAAGTCGATAGTAATCATTTGTATGCTGTATATATAATTAGTAGAATTAGACGATAAGACACGAGCATATAAATAGACCTTTTACTTGATTTTTAGTACACTATGAATTTTTTTCTAAAAACAAAATACTATATATCATATTTATTGCATAATTAAAGTTTTTGTTTGCTAATGTTCATTACACTTTCAAATAAACTTTCAATATATTATATGTTATTAATATAAGAAATGTTTGGAAATTTTGTAACTGTTTGAATCTTAAGCTATTTATTATAATCCTTTATTATATATTAAGATTTGTATTTTTCGTACAGTATCATTATAGTAAATATGTCTATAGTAAATTGTAATAAATAGGATCTAACTTTTTTTAGTAAATACTTTAAAAAATAGTACATTGTGCAACTAGGGGGGAAAAGGGGCGTTTTAAAGACGAGGATGATGATTGAGCACGAGGGGAAGTCGCGGGCACCGAAGGTGCCCGAGATGTACACGAGTGCTCAAATCATCATCCGAGCCAGAAAAAGCCCTTTCCAACCGTGTTACACGCCGTATTTTTTTTAATAAGTGTGTGAATAGGGCTTTTTTCATGCATTCAAAGGGAATAGGGAAATGGGCATTTCGAGTCGTCCACCAGACGTACAAAATAAAAAGAATAAATTTTTTCCAAAATATTGAGTCATATTTTGGAAAATATAAAATTTTGACATTATTTTCAGAGATTTTTAGGAGCGGTAGGGAATGTACATAAACAAATTAACAAAGGCTAATGAAAGGGGTTATCTTCCCACACATTCAATTTGTTTTTGTAAATCAAAATATCGAAATAAAAAATCGAAAATTCGATATATCTTTCTAGATTCGATATCTCGCGCTGGATATTAATACAAGGGAGTACGTGTATATAATATCTTGTATAATTTTTGTTACCTGTGCTAATGTGCCTTTTTATCTACTCGTAAATTTAAAAAGTGAAATGATTATTGATAAAGTGAAGTTATTCAATAAATGTTACAAAGTGTTATGAAGAAACAGAAAAAATAAAATTCGTTGAAACCTTGAACTTCAATCACTATTCTCATCGTACCATTCGATAATAGAGTTCAGTGAATACTGTTATCTTACTGGTATTTAATTCTTTATATTGATTAATCATACCTATTTGAAAAGTGATAACGAAAATACGTACATTATATAGTAAAGTTGATACAAATTGTATACAAAAAAATTCACTATATTTCTATTTTTAGAGAATGTCTGCAACTATCCGTAGAAATATAAAGTATAATTTTTCTTAGAAAAGAATGAAAAAGAGTGTTCCAAATATTTTGAAAACAATAAAGTACATATTGAAAGTTCTTTCAGTAGCAACCATTCTCTCCGTAAAGAAAAAATACCAGTTAAATGCGCGACAACGTGAATCACGCAATTGTCTTCTCTTTCGCGCTAATTCATGGACTCGATTATAGACATGCACCTGTACGTCTTCAGCGGAATTCTCGCGCTTGTTTCCGAAAACACGTCGAAGCGTCGAAGATGTCAATGCCAGCATTTTTCGCTCATATTTAATTTTAAATGCTATTCTCAGATAGTATTTCGAGAAAACGAATCGCAGTGTAAATACTTGACTCTCCACTTATCGTGACCAATTTATATATAGCAGTCTTAACGAATATCGACCTTGGTTTATAGTCACTTAAGTCATTAATATAGCAACCTGAAAAACGCTGAGACCCATGCATGCTGATATTTTGCTAATATCGTTTAGTGTGTAACGTAATATTTGTTTTATAAAAAAGTTTTATTGGTAAGAGAACGTTAAGTTAAGGTGATGCTAAAGCCACCAGTCACCGACAAATATGAGAAACCACTTTTCTTATTTTATTTTTAATTTTGAGAAAATATCTCTTTGAAACGTTATTGTCCTATTCAAAAACAACAACTTTTCAGAGAGATATTTTCTCAAAATTAAATATTGAATGAAAAAAGTGGTTCCCCGTATTTTACGGTAACAAGAGGGTTTAGCATCACCTTAAGAAGATAACATCTAAAGCGTATTTAATCCTTTCAGTCACGACGTTCCCATTTACAAAATAAAGTATTGGTTTTGCAATAAGTTATAAGCTAATAGCTCTTATTAGACGCGAGTTCAATGAGCTTAAAGAAAGAGATGAATATAGTTATTTCGAAACTGTATGCCATTTTTGAACTTCTAAATTTGTGTATTCAGACACCAGAACACATATCGAACTTGATAATCAACTTGTACGATGATATAAAAATATTAAGCTACTACTAAAGAAAATAAATTTGCGATTCACAATAGTTTTCTTTTCAACCATAGATTTAAAAACTGCAAACATGTTTTTCATTTTATAATAAAGTTTTTTTAATGAAACCAATATGTTTGTAATTTATTTTTTTACAGAGAAGATTAAACAAATATCATAGTTTAAAGCTGAAAAATTAAATATAAAATAGGTGAAAAAATTAGTATCCTTTAAAAAGGACATGTAACCAAAAGGATTAATATTCTTATTGGAAGCTATTCTCATTTTTATTAAACATGTAAATCTTTGAAAATGAATAATCTTTAGAGAAAATAATTAATTTTTTAATATTTTCATTTTCATTATTTCTGTTTGATTAGTCATTATCTCCCAGGACAGCACCCAACGTTTTTAAAACGTTTTAAAAAGTTGTCTTCAAAACCTTATAACGTATTTAAAACGTTCAAATATTACTGTTTTAATTACACGTATTAAAGTTATGAAATAAACGTTTTAAAGCGTTTTAAGGCGTCTTATAATTCTGTTTGCTGATCAAAATTTCGGACATTTCTGACGTTTTAAACGTTTTTAAAGCGCTTTTCTAACTAAGTTTCTAAAACGTTATAAGCTCTTGAAGACAACGTCTTTAAAACGTTTTAAGAATGTTCGGAGCTGTCAGGGTTATAAATGGGGAAAATACCATCAGTAGTTAGTCGCTCAAAATGGTCGCTTAAACTTTGAACTCTTTTGTTTGGATGGAGAGTAATCTTCTGCTACTGTTATAGATATAAAAATGTAATGCCTGCTATAAAATTAAAAATAGCGATACAATATTTGACAAAGTAATTCGTATTCCAATTTGTCCTTATAAAAATTTAAAATATAAATATTATTTTCTAATTCGATCAATGGCTACTTAAATATAAGAACACTTTAACAAATTACTATGTTATCTACTTATTAAATTCTAATTAGTGTAAGAGCTTGACGAATTATAGTGTTACATAAATGTTAAAGGGCTAAGAATATTATATTTTAAAGTAACGTTCGAGAACGTCTAATTGAATTTTGTGTGTGGTATTACATATGCCGCAGTTCGTAGGTAGAAACGGTCCCGAAGGGTCCAGTTAATCGCACACACGTTCGCGAGTGCCTTTCTCTTGATCTTCCGATGAAAGCGCGCCACGCAGAAACAGGAAAACGAGTTTACTTTACTGATGTTATTTACGGTTTTCTTTTGCAATTGCATGCACGGGAGAAAGTAAATTTAAGGTTTAGTACATTTAGTGAAATTTTCCTCGTTAATGACTCTCTTGATCGACTTGGTCTTATTCTACTTTTTCTTATATTCGCTGTGAGTACGACAGATATTGTACACAAAAATAGCGCCATCTTACGGTGGAGTGACGTAATATGGGTAGTAAAAAATACGCAGGCTCTAGTTATGAACATTCAATGAAAATAATTTTTTATAAGTTTCTGACAATTTGTGTGATCTCAAATTTATTTCTTGAATTGACATATTTATATTTATGATTAAAAAACATTATAAGGATATTCTCAGATTCATTAGTAATTAAAAAAATATTATTTTCATTGAATGCCCATAAGAGCCTGTGAATTTTGTACTACCCCGATCACATCACTCGATCGTAAGATGGCGCTATTCGTGAAAATAAGATAACATATACTATACCACATGCTCACAGCGAATACCTACTACAATAGATTATCAGCTTTCCTGTAAAAAATCAGCTTGAATGATATGGAAAGTCAAGATTAGAGCGAATGAATTATTTTTTATGCATCTTAGTCATAACAGGTTTGAATTGATACTTTATTGACATATCTTTTGATCCGTTATAAAACTGGCGATAATTTTCAATAATATAATTTTAAGTGTCTGACCTGACTAGCGACACCTTAGTAGACGAACCCTTTATTTTTTATAATGTTTAGAGTGTCTGGTATACTCGACAAGGGAAATTTCTGGTCGAATAAATTTGAATTTTTTTTAAATACTGCAACTTCATTGGGTCCCATTGCATCGAACGCACGTTTTTGCTAAGCTCATTGGATGATTTCAAACGCATTCAACCAGAAATTTCCCACATCGAGTGTACAATCTTTACCAAAAAAAAGCACTTATTGATAATTTTCTTATACTTTGTGTATGACTTCTTGTCATTTTTCATAAAATTGTTACCCATTCTCTAAATATACTTGGAATATTTCTTTGAATATTCATTAAAATTGTTAGTATTTAAATCTAAAAACGATCCATATTGAATTTAACTTCCAGTTGCTGCCGTAAGTATTGCCAATAGTTAAGCTTAAATGTTACATCAATCAGATAAATCGTGATTGAATAAATTATTTAAAATAGCAATCAACAGTAAGTATTCAAATTTATACAGCAAAAATCGTCAGTAAAATCTTAGAAAGTAAACTACAATTGTCAGCCCAATGAAGAGTTTAGTGACGTAAATATTAGTAGATAATTTAGTAATGATTTATATTCTTTGAAGAGACTATTAATAATTCACTTCTGCTGATTTATTTTTTTTTATCTCTATTTTATTGATTGAATTGTATAGAAAAAAATTATTTTGAATTCGTTTTTTATAGACATAAAATTTCTAAATAATATTAAAATTTTATTTTAATATTTATAAATATTAAAAAATTAAAATTAAAAGTTTCTAAATTATCTTATTTGAAACTTCAAAATTTATTATTTTCATTAAATGGCCAACAGTTAAATATAAGCGTAAAATATTCCAAGCATACACTTTGTTAATAACAACATTCTTTGTTTATATGGATGTCCTGAATAGCAAAAAATCAATAGTGGACTCGCTTTGGATGTATTATTCATGGGTAAACAACATATTAAATTCATGCATAAATACAATATAACTCCAAAAATTGTTAATACTACATTAATCTTTTCATTTACGTCCTAAAGAATCTTACAAAAACCGCAAGCTGTGGCAGACAATAAAAAGAACTTTGGTAGTGAATGAAAAGAAAAAACATTTATGACTGCTTAACTAATGTGAACATTTTTACTTTAAATTGCTCATTTTTATTACATTTTTGTATAAATATTTTTATTCGCATAATTTTGTTTAATTGGATAGATAAATTGTACATACATATATATAGGGCTAAAATTAAAACAAAATAAAATAAGTCTCTTATAAATCTTAAAGAGCTTGTCTTATAAATTAAAAATTAAATAATAGGTAGTACCGTGGGTATAGAATTTCTGCCAATTTAAGTTGATTAAAATTTATCGTAATAGTATTCGCAAGATTTTAAATACGAAATTAAAACGATATAATTTATGATGATACTATGCATCAATGATTTAGCCAAATAAATAATAATATTAAATTCCGTAAAACATATTTAGCACCCTGATAGCATATAATGTTTTTAAAATGTTGTAAAAAGGTTACATCAAAACACCTTTTAACGTTTAATTAAATAAGTTAAAAGAAGATTTATATAACGTATTAAAAAGGTGCGAAATATTCGCACTTTGGTTTAATATAAAAGCTATAAAGACGTTTTAAAAACGTTTTTTAAGCGTTTGAACAGCAACAATTCAAACGGATCAAAAATGTTTTAAAACTTTTGAATTAAAACGCTTTAAAAACGTTTAAAAAGGGTTTAAAAAATAACGACATAGAATATATCGACAAAATTTGTTTAAATAGAATTTAATGTTATATAAGATTACCAGTTTCGGAAATATCATAAGGATGGTACCTCCAAAATTTGTAAGTTTAATAACATTTAATCAAAATTAAACAATTTTTTCGATATATTCTATTCTATGTCGTTATTTTTCAAACCTTTTTCAAACGTTTTAAAACGTTTTAAAGCTTTTATATTAAACAAAATCGCGGAAAATTCGCACCTTTTTAACACGCTATAAAAACGTTCTTTTAACTTATTCATATAACGCAAAAAGGTGTTTTAAAAACGTTTTAAAAACGTTATGCTCTATCAGGGCATGCATTACAAATCATTTATGTGTAAAACAAGTAAAAACTAATAAAATTTTATACGTTCAAAATTTAATACCAATAAAATATTTCAAACATATTATGCAATACAGTTTGATTGCAATTGATTACGAATATTACTAAAATTAAGTACATATTATATTTTTATGTAAATTATTTACTTTATTATGATGACTCACAACTTATTAAATATTTCTCAATAATCTAAATTCAAAATGAATATTTCTCTATGGACAGATAATATATGAACGTTTTTTAGGAAGAATGACTCATCTTTTAGTAATCGAAATTTTAACGAATGCAATCGAAATTTAATTTCACATTCATGAATTGCAAGCTAAATCCATTAAAAGCTGTGCCAAATTATTTAATAATAAAAATATTAGCCCGTCATACCGGCAAAAACCTAACCTGCTCCGTAAGCAACACGTATCTATTTTAAAATGAATCCGTCGTAGAATCAGGCTCGGAGCATTATTACTTCGCGAATTTCATCATCAATTTACGCGCTCGTATATAAAACTCGCGGCATTATGTATATACATAGAAGGATACAAATTTGCCACTCCATTACATACATTTGGTACTGCAAAGTGTGACGTTGAAAAACGTTTCATCTACGTAAAACTAGTACCTATATACCTACACAATATTGCGCCGTTATAACGTGCTTCGCGCTCTTTTTCTCACGCTAGGTACTGCAACTTTGACATTGTTTCACTTAGTTATGTGTCACTTATAACAATGTTTATTGTTTAGCATTGTTAGCGACTTACGATGACTCGAAGCGCGTCCACGCTTAAAATCAATGCACATATCTAAGTGTCAAACAAATGCAAAAAAAAGCCGGAACAAAGATTTTTAAATAATATAACAAAAATTTAATAGGTTAATGCAAAGAAATGCTTTTATACAATAGTAGTAATTCAATTAATATTTTTGAGTAAAAAAAATGTATTGTAATCAAGAACTTGATTTAAATAATTTGTGTATTACTGCTATTGGACATTCTTTTTGGAAACAAGACACGATCCTGTCATAATTCTTATACGCAAAACAAAAAACAGTTTTTGTAACACAAGCATGATTCTCCCACTATTTGATACATGTAAAGAGAGCCGAAAGTAGCCGTTTTCCGACCGGCGGACAAAAAAGTACTGAGCGGACACAAAAGTATCTTGTAAAAATACTTTTGCTCCTGCTAAAGAAATTCTTCTGAAAATAGGCCCTAAAAGGGGCACCATGCGGATGATATCACATGTTTAGGGGGACCTAAACACTTTAATAGCCTGGTTTTGCAGTCTAACAGGCGCATGTTTGCCATGTCGCAAAACGGCTATATTTGGTCCCGTTTCACGTACATTAATAGCTGTACATGTGTCACAAAAATTATGGTGTGCACCTCGGTGAGAAGGTCTTTTTTTCCCTTGCGTGTTTGCAACACTCATCTTCAGCTCGCAATACTCACTCGCCTCCGACTCGCACTGCAAACTCACACGCGCGCTAAAAAGGCCTACTTCTCACCCTTGGTACACAATATACTATTTATTTTCTCCGAATTAAGAAAGTGCACATGTATCAATCACGTCCTTTTAAACAATATTGAAAAAGAACTCGTATCCTCTACTCACATTGCCGAGGAAAACTCGACTCCCGTGAAAACAACTTATAACTCAAAAGCAGCACCTCAACTTATAGAGTTTACGAGCACTCCGATTGCGCGTGTGTACACACAAGACCTCGCCGGTACAGCACAGCGAGCGCACGAAGCACCGAAGTCCGCGGTCGCTCACTGACTGACTGACTGACTGAACTCCGCACCGCGGCGCACGTGCGCCTTATCGAACCGAACGATCCTGCCTCTGTAATATATATAAAGCTCCATCATTCTCCCTCTCGTGTACACCTTTTCTGACTCTTGCTCGCGCGCACATCTTGTATCAGCTGACAGGAGAGAAAATCGCCGTTATGACCGAAGCGTGACGGTGCGAAAGACGCGTCATAAAGTGCGTGGAAATTTGGCGCACGTCGAAAATGAAAAAGAAAA
Organism: Gastracanthus pulcherrimus; assembly: GCA_949152435.1. Classification (NCBI taxonomy): domain Eukaryota; kingdom Metazoa; phylum Arthropoda; class Insecta; order Hymenoptera; family Pteromalidae; genus Gastracanthus; species Gastracanthus pulcherrimus. Next base: position 157,019,040 of record OX424575.1, on the reverse strand, counting down.
GAGAGAAAAAAATAAGCGAGAATTTGGACCGAGTAACTGGAGTATACTTGAGAAGAATGTAAGAGGCAGCCGATGTTGAAGATAAGGTGCCAGTTTTGCTAGCTCGGTGTGCATCTATACTTGCGCGTGCATTCTACCCATGATATTTTTCTATCTTTTAATATCGCCTTTAACCATTTTTTAGTGACTTGACTATTTATTTACACTCTTTTATATATATATATATATATATATATATATATATATATATATATATATATATATATATATATATATATATATATATATATATATATATATATATATATATATATATATATATATATATATATATATATATATATATATATATATAATATATATATATATATATATATATATATATATATATATATATATATATATATAATATATATATATATATATATATATATATATATATATATATATATATATATATATATATATATATATATATATATATATATATATATATATATATATATATATATATATATATATATATATATATATATATATATATATATATATATATATATATATATATATATATATATATATATATATATATAAAAGAGTGTAAATAAATAGTCAAGTCACTAAAAAATGGTTAAAGGCGATATTAAAAGATAGAAAAATATATATATATTCTTATAATTTGTTATTAGTAATGATTATGGTTTTTGTCGTATAATATAGGATTTACGTTATTTCGATGCCTAATACGAAGAGCGTCGGGATTCAGCGTTTGCGACGAAAATAATCTCGATTCAGCATTTTCGGCGAAGATTAATACAGATTATATTTACGAAAATGATTATAGCACTAGCCAAATGCGTCAGATAGGTCTTAAATTTACGTTTACCCTTCTAAACATGATTCGACATGTTTAGGGGACAAATTAAGTTCATGCGTTATTTTACATGTTTAATAAGTGTTATCAATTCGAGTTCCTGAATCGCGTTAGTCTTATCCTTCGTCTTAAACTTTGAATCGCGTTTTTCTTTGTAGTGGGCGACGATTTGTTTCCGTTATATCATTTAAAAAAAATTGCTGATAAAATCCGTAGTGCACAATGCTTTTACAAGGAGTGGTAATGGAGTAATTAAGTCAGAGAATCTAAGCACACCAGAGTATAATTAAAATCTCTCTTATATACACTGACTTAAGTGATTTATACTTATATATCTATGCGCTGACAGAATTTATTAAATAAATATATTAGGTTTTAGAATATTTGCCTAAAAAATTGTTAAGTGCTTAGCTTCAAAGGAACAATTCTAGCAAAATCTTAAACATTTTATGTTCATATTTAAAATTTAACACAGTTTTGATCTCTTGACCAATAAAAACAACAGAAAATAAGTTGAAGTTTACGGATTTAGAATATAAGACGTATCCTACATTGTAACATTACTCCCCAATTATAGTCTTCTTGTACAAGCAGTATACCACAAGAGGACACTAAAACGTTCATCATTATTACAAATATTCATGGTCGCTTTATAATTCCACTGCATCTAAACTTAAGTGTCTTAACCGTTGTAATCCGCAGGCTGTATAGAGGGATTCCGTACTAAAATATGAAACTATCAATAATTTATATTAATTTGACCTATAATTAATATAATCTTAAACATTAGTAATGTTTAAGAGTGAGCTTTTAAAATGAGTTGTCTATTTGATACGTAATGCATTTTACAGAAGCTAAAGTAGAAGAACATTAATTGTATTTTTTGTCAAATTTAATAATGCACGGAGAGAATTTTCTAATAAAAATTATGACGAAATTCGCAGTAAAAATTACCCAGAATTACTATAAAGCTGGGACACTCTAACTTTCCGGCAGTTTTTATTGATATTTACGATAAATTTTACCGTACTGAAGGGTAAAATTTGCCTGCCGCAGAGTAAAAGTTCCCTGTACGAATCTTAGAGAAAACCAAAATTTGTGGTAAAATTTGTATAAAATATGTTTTAAAAATCTGGATTTTCTTCTAATTGTTGTAGCAGTATCATTAATACTTAAATAAGTACATTATACACATTTATATTTGAGTTAACCTAAAATGTGTACACGCTCAGTTGTTTCCTTTATAAGATGTCTTCTTTTTTTCAAATCAGGCAAATTTTACCATTCAGTGCGGTAAAATTTATAGTCTGTGCAGTAAAATTTGTAGTCAATGAGGTAAAGTTTTTAGTAAAATATCAGTAAAAAGTGCCAGAAAGTAGGACTGTCCCAGCTTTATAGTTATTTACGGTAATTTTTACCCTGAATTTCGTTATAATTTTTATTAGAAAATTCTCTCTGTGTGGTATCATTTATCATTATTCCAAAGAATAAAAATAGATAATTAGCAATATAAAAATTATTTTAGATGGATCGCATACTTAGTTGATAAGTGAATGAAAATTCAAAGAATAGTACGCGCCTCACTTATCGTCATAATGGACTCTAATTCAATCACGTAATAAAAAATTGCTGTTTATTCATTGGCACGAGCTTCCTCTAACTTAATTTTTCAATATAACATTCATTTTCCAATAGGAAGGTCATTGTTCCGATATATTAATTGAAGCTATTTTTTTCTTTTGCAATGGCTTTCTCAGTCGCTTTTGTTCTATACATTTCAATTGGAACTTAATATATCGTCCTTGATCAAGTCATTGAGAGGTTTAACGATTGAAAGAATTAGTCACGCGATTAGTAAATTACCACCCTTTTCAAAATTAGCATTATATTGCGTCCAATTAACCATTGTACTTTACTTCTGTATCTAAATTGCTTTTTCTCGCTTCATAACTTATATGACTAATAATAAATTAAGTCGGTAACAAACACTAACTGTACAACAGAAAAGTGTATATAGGACAAAACTATGAAAGTCATGTTACGGTATAAAACATTTCGTATTTTATTTAAGCGGTTTATTTCAAAGTCAACCGTGTTATATTTTATGTTCTGTCCTATATACATATTTGGTAGAGCAGTAAGCATTTCCACTATCATAAATAAATTTAAAATGTATAAGTATTGAAGCGGAAAAAGAACACAAATATCGATTGCGATGTAATGTAAAAATATATTATTATGATTTGAATAAGACTATATTAATTACAATTGAAATTTAGTTACGAAGTAATAATACAATTATAAATGTTAATGTAACATGTATTATTATAATCCATTATTACTCTTTGCGAAACATTCAATATTTACATTTCGTATGCATAGACATGCACACAATTATAAGTACCTAGTCTGCAACACCTTTGAAATAACAGTCATTCGCCTGATTTGACCGTTACTGCAAATGAAAGACTGTAATTTCGCACTCTTCCCATTTCTCTATACTCTTGTCAGCTCGCTCGTGACGGCGTCGAGGCTCGTTGAATTCCGGTCCGTCATTTTTGGTTTTACGAGAATAGAAAATCTCGCTCGCGCATTGGGATCCCAGCAGTGGAGCGTTCAATTAACCGAGATTTCCGTTCTAATGATTCGACTTAGGAATGTACTGATAGCGTATTATAAACACGATTGGGTATTCTGCGTATGCATTGATTGGGTTATGTAGATAGACTTATTTTTTTATTCTTTATTCGAATAATTAAGTGTAAATATTATTAGTGGAATAATTAAATAAATCCTTCTATAGAACAAAAATATTTTTTAAATTTACATGTTCAGTTGAACCTTCTTATATCACCGTACGTACTTTTAATATTTAATTTAAAATAAGTAATAAAGAAAAGTCTTACGGATAAACATATATTTGGCTGTCAGTAGATTGTTTATAATTCTGTGGCTTCGAGGCAAAACGACTTAAGTCCATTTTTCGGGTTTTTCGAGAAATTCGCATTTTTGTGTATTCACTGTTGCAAAATACTACAGTACCCGATATAAAGCTTGACAGTCGTCGAATACAGTTACGCTTGACAGTCGTTGGACACCAAATACACAACATAATCATATATTTTAATATAAGAATTTCTTTTTCGTTTCTTTGCAAGATAGCATAATAATGCAATTAAGTTATTATGCCTAGAACGCTTGCACACGAACTCAATTTTATTATATATGTCATAATCGCTTAAGTTATTTTACAATGTTTACTTAATTAACTATTTAAGAACAAAGAAAATATTAATTTTCCATATAACAGTAAAAAGATATCAGGCTAAAGTCGTTATGTTTAGTGTAATTTCGATATTGTGAGTTAAGTTTTTATGCCTTAAACAAATCATAAAAAAGTCGACTTAAGTTATTATGCCACGAACAGAACGTAAAATGTGGACTTAAGTTGTTATATCGTGAACAAACCGTAAAAAAGTGAACTTAGGTCATTAATGATCCACATAGCTACTATTGGCAAAGGATTATGTCTTATTACTTTTTGCAAGATTTATGTAAGAGAGGATCCATCAAACGTACGAATTACATAAAAATCTCAATTTTCGTAAAAATGGAGTAGTTATGCTTTGGAGCCAAGTTACTTGAAAATAAATAATATTCATTTATTATTAATTATTATAGTAGCTATAAAGCTTGTATATTGAAAGCCTTTTAAGTAATAGTAATTATATTAATATTTATATTAAGACGTGAAAGTGTTAACAACTGCAACATGAAACATGATAAAATATTTAACAATTATTAACCAGTTGTTTTGGCAAATATAAATAAAATTGGTTGAAATCTTAATTAGGTCACTTATATTTCACAGGACGTAAAAAAGTGTTTCTTCTGAAAAAGTTTTGTTTACACAAAAATACTTTAAAAAGGAGAAGCTGATAAGATAAATTACTAATCATTTTATTTACGAATTTTAAAGAAATCGTTGTATAGATCATTTGAAGTATTATAAATAATCTCTGGTTAAAATTTCCACTAGATTAACTCGTATATGCTGAAGAAAAAGATGGATTTAAAAAGTATCCTTTAACATCCCCTTAAATATAAATACATATGTACTAAGAAATTATTATCATCTCCCTAGTGAAAATTATTTCTGTAAAGAAATGTAAAAATTATCAGACAGTGGGATAAAATTCTAAGAAAGTGTAAATAATGAAAAATGCACAAAAAATTTTTGAAAAGTGTCAAATTGTGTCTGAATTTGTATTTATGTTTACACCACTTTACACTTTTTAACACTTTTTTGCACATTCTTACAATTTACATACGTATTGCACTTTTTACATATTCTTACAATTATTTACATTTTTTTACACTTTGAAGAAAAATTGCACTTTTTTTAACTTTCAAAATCTTACTTTGCTAACAAATACAGTAGCCAACATAATTTTAACAAAAATTAATATTAGCTACGTCCACATGACTTGCGACACCACAAATTTGCGGCAAGGTTGAGAGCCATCCAATTGCTAAAATACATTGGGTTATGTGGGAAGTTACACATAATAATTTTTTTTAAAGATTACTATCATTTCAAACGCCTTCAAACTTTTTTGTAAAGTAAATATAAGTTTATCTTATATTATGCATAATTTTGTCAACGTTTTAAACGACGGATGAATTAAAAAAAAATAATTTTCTAATTTTCTTGCTAATACATTTTAGCTAGCGAATAGTTCTGAATTTGCCACCAAAACGGGTGAAATACGTGGGGCACTAGTATCATGCACATCGTGAATAAACTTTGCTGAATATTTGATTTTTTACCTCAAATTTTGTTTTATATTTGATAATCTGGTGAAAATTATTTGTAAAAAACTGTTAAAAATTTGTTTTAAAGTATAAGAGTGTAAAAAAAAGTGCAAAAAGAATCTTACAAAGTATAAAACTATGTCAATAATGTTCCAAAATCATTTTTATACACTTTTCTACATTTTTTTACATTTTTGTATACTTTTCTATTCAGAACATTACATTTTCTTACAAAAAAGAATTTCAACCAGGCTCAGATCAATGGAAACTGTAAACATTTTATGGTGTACTTATTATAAAAATTTATTCATGCTTCAATACAAATATAGTACCTACAAAATTTTCAAGTATAAAAAAATAAATAAAACTTTTCTTAAATTTTTTAAATACTGTAATAATATGAATCTTCTAAGTATAATGTTCAATATCAGTTAGTCTTTTACTTTAAAACCACGCTTTAATTTATTTGAACGTAGATTTGCATATTTCAGTCCTTTAGTACTGGCATCAGGTTGTGAAAGAGATTCATCATCCTTGCAATCTTCTTCACTATTTTCATTCACTTCTTGTCCTTTGTTATTCAATCGCTGTTTTATCAAACTGACAAAGTCAATGGGTTCACTGTGCCCCTTGCGTGGAATATTTACAACAGCTTTAGATTGTACTTTTTTATCACTTACTTTTTTGTTTGCCTGCCTCCTCTTTGGCCTTAAATTATTTTGCAGGGTAGAATCATTTTCATTTGTCTCAGCTTCGTTACCTTGAGACAGTTCTTGAAAATTATCACTTTGACATGTAGAAACTCCTGAATCTTTCTCTGAATCATCATTTTCTTTCTTTTTCAATATAAATTCAGTGCTATTAGGAATAGATAAAATATTTTCTTCTGATGTATCCATGCAAATTGTTTCTTTATTGACAATTCTTCCACCATTAGCAAATGCAGATATGTCTTTGCGTCTCCACATTTTAGAAGTTCTGGGAACTGCTTGTTTACATCTACCTTCAAAACAGAACTCTTCAGGATTTACTTCTTCGATTTCACCGTTTAGGAATGCCAAATATTTCTTTAGAGAGGTATAAAAGTGCAATTTGTCCTGCATCCTTGGAAAGTTTGCACAGCGTGCACTACTTGAAGGAACAACCCACAGAGCTGTGTTCCCTACTCGATGAGGTTGCAAACCAAAACGAAAAGATAATTTGTTATAGTTTTCAGCAAACTCTTCATAAATACATTTTCCATTAAATATAGCAATCTTTGGCTTGAATTGCTTTAATTTTTCCTGTATAAACATCGCACCTTTCTTTATTTCTGACTTATTCAGATCTGCCGATGATCTTGTTGCTCTAGCTACTATGTTCGTTAAGCCAATATTATACTGCAAAAGTTTGTCATCTTCCTCATAAGTTATGGGTTCAGGTATTAATTTTGACTCGTAAAGTAGTTTATAAAAGTGATTTCCAGGACCAGCATAATACCTTCCTGTGTGAGCTGCCATTAGACTAGGATTGATCCCAACAAAAACTAAGTTCAAGTCTGGCTGTAATATATCTTTCAGTGTATTTTTCTTTACTTCTTCTTCCGATATACCATCGAATCTGCTGGACTTTTTGGCTGGCTTTTTACCTGTCTCTGGTGGCGATCTCTTCTTCAGTTTTTTTAAAGAGATAGACATAATTCTACTCAATTTTGTAACTAGTATTTTTATAAATTCATGCAAAATACCAAAGATCTTATGTTTACATGCCAATGTACTTAACAAATAATATATGATAATTTTTTTACACTAATTTTTCTACTAAGGCACTAGGCCAAAGTTTTTTTCTGAACCATAAACAGTCTGTCAGACCTAACCTAACATTGCGGAAGCACGTGCGAGGTGTTATTCGCCATTTATACGCGCAAATATTCAAAAATATATAAGCATTCGATTCTCGAATAGACTCGGACACAAGATATTTGATTTTACAAACTGTGTCTGAAAGAAAACATGCTCAATAAAACACAAAGAATCTCTGTTCTACGGGATATTGGGGGGTCCGAGTTCAAGTGCTTTCCCGGGAAGAAAAGCGTGTCGCTTGCACTACAACATGTGGCTGGAAGTAGCCTTTAGACTGCATATACAAAAAAGGGACCGGAGGAGGAGAGGAGCTCAACCGGGCTACAACGAATTTGTAGACCACGAGTAATGTCAGTCAGGGTCTAGGTGTGCTAAATGATCGCGGTTTTTTCTCGCGATATTCATCTATTTCATTCTCCTCGTTATTTCTCGTTTAAAACACTTTTAATGCGGCCGTAGCCGGTCTCAAGCCCGGATTAGACGCAGAGAGAAAGTATCGTTGTTAATAAAAACATCCTTATTTCAATCCGCGTTTATTATATGTTATTTCATTTGATTAATTCTAATTTATTTAAATAAACCGCTTTCGGTTCACGCGCTACCTAACCTAACCCCAGTTGGGTCATCACAGTGTATATTTAGGTCACGTGACTTGAAGTGTTGAGTTCAATTTGAAATAGGAAGTCTTTTTATTTAAAAAAAGAATTAACATAAATTAATTAAAGTCGAAATAATATTAAAAAAATAAATAAATAAACTACTTTTATATTATTTAAATTATTATTTAAAAAACAAGTGAATAATAGAACTAGTTACTTTTTTTAATCATTAAATTCATGCATATAATACACAATAAAATTTTTTTTTTTTTTTTTTTTTTTTTTAACGTCGCCATGTTTTGTGCTTCCATGTGGTGCTAATCGACGACGGGGGTCTGCGGTGTGTTTGTAAACAAAGCACATGTAATTTTTACAGAGGTGCTTGTATCAATCGGCAGAGACTAGGATTCGAACCCGGGTCACCGGCGTGGGAATCCGACACTCTACCGACTGAGCCGCCGCAGGCCCCCAATAAAAATTTTAATAATATAATTATGTATAGGAAAGGTAAATAATAAAAGCAGATGAATAAATATGTATTTATTTAAAACTATTTACATACAGTAACATAGCATGAAATTATTTAAGCACGATCGTCTGAGTTGACATAATTGTCGTAATTTTTCAAATAAATATTTTTGCACATTAAATTATAGTTGATGAAACATATTATGTAAAAAAATGTTCACTTTGGTTTCTATCGCAAATGTCTTTTTATATGAATATTCGATCATGCCTGAATCTTAAAATTCTTATGAGCATCATTTATAAGTAACCGATTCACAATCATACATGGTCGTTTTTCTTCTTGTTCATTTATCCTATAATTAATGTATTATGACAATTTTAATTAAAATGTAAAATTCATCAAGAATTGACATTTAACAAATTGTAATATTGTAGACGTTCAACGATTAACAAGTATAAAAAGCTTGTTTCCTTTATTGAGTCAGATATTTATGACTTATTATATTGGCAAAATGATTTAGGAAACGATTTCTATTGATGATTTTTTCTTTAATTAAGTTCTGTTATTTATTTATTTATGAACAAATTTCAGCATTATTCTACATCTTTATATTGTTTCTTTCGTTATTTTTTACACCTGTAACAATTAATGTGAAGCCTTTTTTACAAATTATAATAGAGATCTGTAGATGAATAATTTATAGGTAATTGCAAAATATAATGTGAGTTCACAATAATCTATTATTTTATGGGTGTGCAATAAAGTTTAGGCATGAAAAGTTTGAACATTTCTTTGTACGTAATAGCAGAAATAAATTTAAACATAAGTATGTATACACTTTACACTCATATAACACCATATGTACAGTTTGTATGAATTAGAAACACATGACAAATTTCTAAGAGCCAGAAGTTTAAGACGTTTTTTTAGGCATTCGTTGATAAGCTCAGAAAAATATCGTAACTTTAAGATCGTTTTAATTTATTCAATGCATTCATTTATGATTTACAATTCATATTGATAATAATTAACTAAATTCTAGTTTATTTACATATAAAAATTTTTTTTAGATTCAACAACCTTTTTGGGTTATGATACTGTTTTAAGATAATTTATTGACCTAAAGTAACTAGATTAGTAGAATTTGGATTTTCATAAACGTTATTCTATGTTTTTTATGTATCTTTAATAACTTCAGATGGATGTATTTTTTCAATTCTGTATTAAGATTAATTGAAGTGAATTAATTACTGCATTAGTATCATTGTTAAATAGGTATACCCATATTAAAAGTAAGCATGAATTTTTTAAAATTGATACATACATAGTAATTTAATGTTAAGTTATTAAACGTATATCGTATATTATTAAAATGATTAATTTGATATTTTTAAATTGGATACAATCACCGAAATATATAGCATTGAAAAAATTATCATCCAAAGGTTGATTTTTTGTCTAATTTTTAAAAACTTTCATTTTTTACAAAGTTTATATCTTAACATTGTCCTATCATAATATTATCGATAGAACAAGATGAAGAAATTCTAGATTATTAATTGGCACTAGAAAAAAGCGCAAGAATAATGTATAAGATTTTCTACTTATTTTGCACTTTCAGAAACATTGTAATTTTTTGCCGAAAGTAATCGGTGTAGAACTATAGTTTATCATGAAATAGCGATATAGATACAATTTGTAGTCATGTATATAGTGCAGAAACTGTTAATATTGTGATTTTCCCCAAGTTTTTAGTAAGTTGCTATTTTTATTTTTATCAACGGGATTGAGAACTCTTGACCGTAGCGTAACTTTTTCAACTAGTTTAATTTGTATAATAAAATGTGCATTTTGAGAGATTAATATAATGTTCAAGGCATTTCTTTTAAGTTAATTTTGTACGAAAATATAATACAGACATTAATGACGACATAGAAAACAAAAGATTGATTTTCCTATTTGAACATTGTAAACTATGTAAAAACTGAAATAAGCCGCTCGACGGACGGATGAAACTTTAATGGGAATATTGTACTTTATCTACAATTATTTAAGAGAAAAATTTGATTATAGTGATTCTATAGAAAAGTCTTTTTCTTTAGGATTGTTCGTAAGATTTTATTTTAAGTTAATAAGATCGAGCTTTACCTAAAAATATCCTAACTCTAAATTTTCTGGTGTGTTCGTACAGCTTTTATCTTTCATATACGCCTATAGGTATATAGATCGACTCCGTTTTGAATTCGAAAGTCCTAAGAATAGTTAAAGGTATGAAGTTGAATTAGTAAAGTATATTATCTAGGCGTGCAAAAGCGTTGTAAAACTCTTATATAGGATATTTGCGTTTCTACGACGCATAAATTTTGTATGTATATACTTTTCTGCTAAAGTTTACTTTCGATTATCTACGTAAGGAAGCCTTTGTATTTGTTACTCAAATATTTTTTGTATTATTTCGTAACTGGATTATCTACTTAAACAAATGATTTTGTGAAAGTGGAAGCTTGACAGATAAGCTGCTGGAATTCTCGCGCTTCTCATTTGTGATGGCTCAAGCTCGTGTTTTGATTAAATTTTTAGGTTCTTGAAATGTGAAAAATATTTAAGAATAGGTTACAATTTTTCTTTCATCGGTGAGACGATGGCGATGAAAAATTAAATGCTATATGACTTATTATTATGAGCTACATGCTTTTTCATTACAAAAAGTATACGTTCTTAATGGTAAAAGGCAATGCAAAGTTAGTAATGTAGTTAGTTTTCGTTATATACACGTCGTCAAAGTAAAAACTTTAGAAATGTAGGTCTAGTGAATAAAATTCGATAATCTGTAAAGACGTCGTTATCAACTTAAATATATTTCGTTCTTTTTAATTAGTGTCAATCAATATAACAATTTATAGTGTTATCACACTCAGCACACATACGAAATATAAAAATTATATTATATTTCCATTTACAATAAAGTAAAGATGAAGTACGTATTTTGTTATGCGTTACGGAAGTGGAGTACAGAGATTCATTTTACTAGGATCGAATTTTATAAATGTGCTGTACCTTTGCACCGAATTCATTTCATACTATGACACTTTCAATTTACTAACTAATATAACAAAGTCTATATTTGTACGGACTGCCTATGAATTTGCAATACGTAACTAAAACACGGAAGTTCATTTAGAAAATGAATTTATTGACTGAACAAGTCGAAAATACAATAATAATGTGAAATGATAATAGTTTTATAATGTACTGGAAATTCACAGAATTTATTATATGGAATCAATCTTTGCGTTTATTACTTGTTTTCAATAGCAAAATATACATTTTATCATCAACTTTTGAACAAAAAGAAAATATTTGAATGAATGATTAGTAAATATAAAATGTCCATCTTACAACTTGAGTAAAAAGTTTCGGTTGTAAATATTATAACGTTATACATATAGTTCTTAAGTATAAATACTTTATTTGTTAAATTTGATACACTTTATTTTAAATAAATAAATTCAGCACATTTATAGGATTCGAACTTATGGAACATAGGAATCTCAAACATCATGAGCACCGGCCTGTACACTGAGAAGTAACACTAATTTATTTTTCTTTAAAATAGTCTCGCCTCTACAGAGTCTTAGTTTAAATTCTTAATTAAATATAGGATCTCCTACAGTGCTCAAAGAATTCGTCACTGATTTAAGGTACATGACATCACGTTAATTGGCTATCATCACCGCCATACATGAACGAAGGAGAAATAATTAAACAATCGCAAATTTGAATTTCTTGCAAGAAAAATATTTAAATCATATATATAGTGAAAAAGTTATCAATTACTAATCGAGTCACATTATCTTTCTCTGCAAAAATGTACATAAAATTTTCAAAGTTTTCAACACAGATTTTCATGAAAATATATGTATTACTAAATATAAAATTTAATTAGTATTTTTTTTATATAATTTGATACTCGATTAATAATAAACGACGTTAACTTAAATTTGCAAACAAACACACTTACAAATCAATGAAAACTAAATCAATTTTTTTACATACGAAAGACGGTAATGAAAACCTTACAATAATTACTTCGTTTTCTTATAACGCTACTGACTTTTTTTTTAACGTTTATAACGAAAAGTCCGCTTATACGTTTAACATTCCTGCGACATACAATTCACGATAAACACGAAATTGCAAGTCCGTAATGGCATTTTCTTTAAACTTTCGCTTTTTCCTTTGCTCGCGCCGCGCAGCTATCGCTCGACCTTCGATTGTATTACAAGTGACACTTTATTTGAGTGTTCGTCGCTGTTATGAATTGTTTCTTTATTACATTGTTTTTTAAAAGATCGTTGGCAAGCAGTGTGCGTGTCGCGAATGCAATTCGGAGATTCTTAACTATCCGTGGTTGAAATATGTTCATGAGATAAAGTGTACGTAGCGAATTTACGAGAATTTCGCAGGTGAATAAATAAGTTACAAATTTTTTACATTTTTTACAATTAAAAAAGTATTATTATTGTGATTGGTATTGAATATTAAATAAAAGAAAAATGAGAAAACTTTTTACAAATATCAATACACAAATGATTTTGATCGGCCCTTATGAATATAAAATGAAGTGAAAAGTACTAGAAGATAACAGTATAAAAAATAGTGACTTTTTTGTGAAAATAGTCTGTATGTTTCCAATATTCTAAACTTTTCAGATTGATTAACGAAAATTCATACACATTTTCTAACAGAAATATTTCTACCACGAATATAAGGGAAAATTAAGATTACTCATTTTATTTTCTATCTAAGATGAAATCATATAGTAACGTTTTCCTGAAGCTTTCGTTGGGATCGCCCATGATCACAAAAGTCACCTGAATTCTTATTCAACGGCCTTGAAGAAATAGTCGAATTCGATAGTATCAAGTCTTACAAAAGAATAGTAAAAATGTTAAGTATAATACAATTATGATAATATACACGAGTCTTTTAAAAAAGTCATTACTTGCAATATACATTATAAGAGGTATTTATTTTATAAGATCTATTATCAATTTGTGCAGAAATAGTTGTGATAATAAATCATGATACAGTATTATCAAAAATAATCAGTTGATTGGAACTTACAGAAACTCTTAAAGTATCTACACATATGTACATCGAATTCGACATTTCCGCCGAGATAAACACGCATTTAAGTACATCGTACTCGTCCAATGTGCTTCTTCGTTCTATAAGTCTCTTAAGGGATGTGAAAGTTACAAATCTACTTTACCAAATGGAACTTTAAAATCATTTTTGTCGTTTTATTTATAAAAACTCTTTTATAGCTTGCGAAAACTTTCTTGTGCGTCAAAATACTCTTATTTCGAATCTTCGATCTAGTTACAAAGATCAGTTCAGTCCAATTATACAAAAACTAATCAAGAAAATAAAATTGATTTTCTGATTCACAATTTTATTCAAGAAATATCGCCAAATTTTGACAAACTTTGCGAACTTTCGCGAAATCAAGCAAACTTCGACAATGTTGATTAATGAGAATAATATCCTACAAAAAAATGTCACGTTGACTTTTAAGGAGATGTCGGAGTCCCCCCCCCCCCCCCCCTTTTGCTGTCCGACCTATTTTGTATTTCTAATCATATGTAAAAACTACAAGTCTGATTAACCTTATCTTGTACATGTCGGTTAAGTATAGTAAGCACTACACGGGTCTGCTCCGAATTTTACTGTAAAATAACGTTATAAAAAGTTATTTGCAAAAGTTTGGTAGGATTAAAAATTTGAGGTTAGGTTTCCATGCGTAAACATCCTATCGTATTTCAAATTAATTAGAAAAATAACTTAACAGATCAACTTTATCTTGCATGCAAAAGCTTTATTATACAGAGCATTACGCGGCTCTTCTTTTGATCTTTCCATGCATTCTATTCTTCAAAAGTAATCACTAATAGAAAAAACACGATTTTTGCTCTGACATCCTCTTAAGTTAATTGGATGATTTTTAATAACTTTTATCAATTTTTCATGTCTTTGTCAAATTTTACTAAGCTTTGTTTAAATTTTCACATCTTTGCCGAAGTTTGCGTAAGGTTGCGTAATTTTGCGAATTTCGCGTAACTTTGCGAATTTTGCGTAACTTTCATTAAACTTTACTCAATTATTCATAACTAAACGTTGCAAAAAAATTACTAACAATCCTGGGTAGAAAATTATGTAGTTTTGTTGAGGCCAATGTAGTTCTGTCTTGACTACTATATATGCCTTGATGACTTTAGACCGGCTTTAATAGTTCTTCCCAGATCTAGATAATCTTTTCTACCAGGCAAGCAAGTAAAAATTGGAAAAAAGTTTTGCTTCACTTTGACAAACCTGGCTAATATTAAAAAAAAGGCTAACTACCCATTATAAATATTAAAAACATTCTACACACTTTACTAAATATTGCCGAAGATTGCATGACTTTGACGAATCTCGCTATACTTTGTAAACAATATCTAACAACCCAGTATAAATTGCACCAAACATTGCAAAGCATCCGCCATCGACTATATCGTTCAACAAAATTTGCCAAAATATACTAAGAACGAGCATTATACAGTTTACCTAAGAATCAGCCAAATTCGCCAAACAAATCCCCCTCCCCAAATCGAACACATACAAAACCCCCAAAACGAATCCTCCAAAACCCCTCCCAATCGGTAAAGCACATCATCCCCCTCACACCCCCGTCCCGAGCCCGCTTCTCTCTCTCTATCTCTCTCTTGCACGTTCGCGCGCATTCGAAGCTCGCAATTAATTCGTAATCACAGCCGAGGTGCTCTTCTTGATCTTCTCGTCGTCGGCGCTCTTCTCGCTGCTGCCGCCCCTTTTCTGGCCGGGCTCGGCGGCGCCGCTGCCTGGAGTCCGCTCGGGACTCGGCGACGGGCTCGGCGAGGAGCTCGGCGAGCGCGACGAGGACCCGCCGCTGGAGGAGGACGAGGACGAGGAGGCGCCGGTGCGGCACTGGTCCATGCGCTCGCGGCGCTTGTGCTCGATGATGTTCTGGTGGATGTGGAGGGGGCCGCGTATGATGCGCAGCATCGTCTCGAGCTCGTAGGCCTCGTCCTTGAGCCTGTTGTAGCGGTCGAGGTCGAAGCCGACCTTCTTCGCCTTCTTGTGCAGGCCGATCAGGTGCTCGCGGTGGAACACCTCCGGGAGCATGTATTCCTGCCGGCAGAAAGATTGTTATTAGGTTTGTTGGGGAGTGGCGGGTTGGGTGTGATGAGCGAGGCTAGTGGAGCGAGGTGTTTGCGTTGGGTTTGCACTGTGAATGCACCGAGGAGAATAATGTTCCGTTGAGACCGAAATCATCGAAAAGTTGAAAAGAAACTTCGGAAAAGTTTTTAGGATTGTGTTTCAGTCTTTTTTGAAGGGATTCTTTTAATAAACTTTTTTCTCAATTTTTAGAGTTTTTTTGGTATTTATGCGATCAACAATGACTATGCCCCCCCCCCCTATTATTAAATAAGAAATGGTTTCCTTCGACCTCATGCATAACTGTTTTCTCAGTGTGTTACATTGGCCCTTTGTACACATATGCTTTAAGTGTGTCACGCTTTAATTTTTTCTCACCGAGTAATATTGATTCTATTCATATAAATAAAATTTGATTAAAGTAATATAGTAGTACTAAATATAAACCAATACAATTCATTTATAGTAATTCTTATAAGACAGTCTACATATTATGGCAACAATGACATTTAGCATTGCAATTTAAAGAGAGAACGAACTTAAAACATACATCAGGAATATGTACCAGTACTCGAACGTACTGAACGAAATCGAAAATAATTGTTGTGAAACGGCATATTGTACCTGATGAAAAATTACTTTAACTATGTATTACAATTAAAATGATATGTATTTGTGTTCAGCACATGTTTCATAATGAAATAAAAAATAATTTAATTTTTTATACATATATATATATATACGCTATTAATCCACTTGATTTATACAATGAGAACGTTACAAATTGAACCATAAAGCATCTAAATGCTAAAAGTTAGCACGCGGATGTCCAAAAACTAGAAAGTAAATAATGTTTTATCATATGAAAATCCTCGTGAAAATCTGTAATCTTTTTGCATTTTTGAATTATAAATTATAACAGTTTTAATTTAATATAAAAATGTATATACATACGTTTGTCAATTTTGTTATAAAATGTACCTTATCACCATTATTTCATGACATCCAAAGTCTCGTAATTTCTTTTGATAAACACTACATAAAACTTTACCAGTATTTCTGTAAATCACGATCAACTTCAAATTTCAAAAGTTCGAACAGATAGATTTTAAACGACTTTTAAAGGTCATAAAATTCGTAACATTTTTATAAATCACAAAATATTATTTTAAAAACTGACTTTTTTCGTTCATTCATCAATTGCTGTAGTATTAAAAAACATAAAACAATATTCATTCTCAGCATAAAACCAAGCATCCGAATACTGGTACTTGGTAATTAATGTAATTGCAGTGAAGATGCTGTATAAATTTTCAGAATATTTAAAATACACATTATTATCGTAATGAATTGATGCATTCTTTTAATTATGTACAATCGATTTTCTATGTTTTAAAAATGTAAAATTAGCCTAATAATAGCAGATACGTAATCTTACATCAAATTGAAATGAACACTTAAAATTTAAAAATGATTTGAGAATCATAATCATACAACTTAATAGTTAGCAAGAAAAAGATTTGATATTTACATAAGAATACGTGGCCTCAACGTACTACTGTGTTTTGTGGAAAAAGGCTTGAGTGTCCTATTTGATGTGTAATGAATTATATGGGCACATGTAAAAGTACTAAAAACTATATGAAAGCTTAGAATTTACAAGTTTAAAAGTTTGTATTTCTATGCTAACAACGTCTTTGCAGCCATAAAACTTGCAAATTAAATAAATGGACTATGCATAACTAAATCATATTTTCGTAAATGAGGATTCCCACGATAGATAGGATTTTTCCCCAAAAGACAAACAAACAAAACCTGTACCATCATAACAAGAACACGTTTTTATGAAATTAAAAAAAATAGCCGTTTAAGCTGCCGGAAAGTATATCATATTCTAATGTTACAATAAGAAATAGAACATAATCTTGAATCAGTAAGTAGAACCATACACCGTTTTAGTTGTAATATATTTCAATATATTTCAATAAGCAGATGTAATGCTGAAACCTTGAGATAATTGTTATTAATTCTACAACAGACACTATACAAATTAATATGCCTTTTTACTTAATATGTAAACAGGTATCCCCTTTATGATACTGCAGGTTTTGTTGAAACTATCAGCCGAGTTCTATTTTGTAAGATTGTTTTTTAAACATGTAAGCAGTGTAAAATGTAAAACGACATATAAAAAAAAATTTTATATGAAATTTAGATATAAAAATATACATTTTTACAGAGCGATTGGGTTCTTTTAGATTTTTCTGTCTTTTGTGGTATCCATGATTTAGATACAGAACTTAAACCGATGTACAAATTTGTTTGAATTTTATAAATAGAACGAGCTTTACAAGAGTTAATAGCTGTTGAAAATTACTGTATTATGATATCATAGTTCGGGTTACCGAAAGATGACGTTACAAGTGTTTTTAAAGAGCTATTTCTTCTTTTATTTTGAATATGTTATAAACTCTCCAAAACTTTACACAAAGGAAGTGTGTATAATCTATCAGATTTATATTATATTATAAAAAAGTCATAAAAAACCCAATTCAATTAAAAAAAGATTAAATTCTACTTTAAAAAATATTAATGAAAACGATATTGTGAAATTATACACTATTCATTTCTCTGTTGCTAAGCTTTAAAGCAAGACTATAATTATTGTAGATCTGAACATTATTTTGTTGTGTCGTGAAATATGATATAGCAAAACTTTGTTTTTTTATATATCTGGACAAATACGATTATTTAAATCATTTTTATCTATTATCGTTTGACATTATTATTAAAATTTGTTCAAGAATAGAACGATTAACTAAAAAACGTATTATATTGTATTACTTACAGAGTCTAATTATTTTCTTCAATCATATTATTTCTCCTCATCATAGTATCATAGTAGTTTTTTCATTTAAATAGTAGCATATGCCCAGGTATTTTCAAAGTTTTTACAATCACAATGGTGGAATAATGTTAAAAGTTTTTGTAAAATTGCTACTTCAAACGTGCAATTATTTTGTACAGATAAGGTATAATGTTGGTGCGGGTGAATAGGGTCTCTCTTTGCTAAATGAGCTACAAACTATGAAATGGAGACATTGATAAAAATTTGAAATCAATTAAAAAATCATTGTTGTAATATGATAAAATTTAATACAAAAATTTATAATTGTATAAAAGGAGAAACATTAATATTAGTTGCCTCATTATGAGCAGGTTAGTTAGGACAACAGACAGAAATCTAGAGATAACTCATGAAATATTCTGATATAATTTATTAAGAAAATGTAAAAATCGTTAATATTAATCGTATTGGTATCGCAGACTAAATAATAATAGTATGTATAGATAATGTAACTATTTTTTAATTTATGTTTACAAAAAATAATTAATTTACTTTGCTTAACTATACCTACATAAGTATAGCTTCCTTTTATTACAATTATAATAAATTAATAAAACATATCCAAATTATGTATTAAACACGATATTTATTCAAATAAGTATAAGTATTAAATTATAGAAATAGCTTTTATATTCCCGATTGGTAATCTCTGTATGAGTGTTTATATTATTAAAGTTAGAAACTAGTAAAAAATAAAGAAGCTGCCATGAATCTGTTATAATATCAGTTGTTTCTTACCTGTGTCTTCAAGAAAATAATTTTTTTGTAGCCGCGTTATGCAAATGAAAAAGTTATATTTAGTTGATATGATACAATAGATTATTATTTTATTTTAAGTTTCTTTTTAGTATGCAATTTATAAATATTAATAATTATTTTAAATTGATTTATTTTCCAATCCACCCGCACCTACTCTATTATTTGCAAACACTTTGCATCTTTGTTATCTTTTGCATTATTTTGCGTTGTAAAACAACTAAATATTTTTTTTAACCTAGAGAATCTTTTCCAGTTTTAAGTTTTTCTAGTAAAATAATAGAATTTACAATGAATCACATATACCGATTATGCATAACGCATCATAATTACGTAATCATTTATGTAAGTATGAGGCTCACTAACGAGATATACTATAATAGTTGCCATTTATAAAATAAAACAAAACTTTTAATTATTCTTTCTGTCTATACTAATATATAAGCATACTTTTTAAATAAGTATATATATTTACATACTTACAATTATTAGCAACGTCAAGTGAATATTAAAAATTGCATTAGATTTAAATGTTACATTCACTTACACAGGAGGCAACTCAGCAGATCCTAATATTGCCTTTTTTTATTTCTTTGTATAATTGTTAGTATTTTCTTAATAGATAAATCAGTGGAATACACCAATGGGTACATCAGGATAAGTGTAATAGTGCAGAAGAAGTATATAACTATAACAACAACAAATAATTATAATAATAAATGACTTTATTATTACATTTATCGTGCTTGTCCCGGTGTACATATTAGTCAATTAGGTATGCAGGATAAAAAATTTTCGTTACTTCCACCTGCGGCACTCAAATGCAAATAAAATATATCTCACCTGTCTAGTCATGAGGAAATATATGTAGCAGCCCATGGCCGTGGCGTACGTGACGAAGTACGTGACGGGTTCCATAATGTCCCACGAGTATTCCCACCAAGTGAGTCGCGCTAAACATCCAAATTGCATGGACATCAACACTAGAACGCCCCAGGAGGCTAAGTGGGATCGTCGAGAGGCTGCCTCCTCGATCTGCAGACGCATCTGGAACGACGAAGGCATTGTAAATATGGAAGTAAAATATTTGAAATGCTAGAGTTTCACGGATGTAGATAGCTTATTGACTCTGCAAATTGGATTGCTAGGTTTTCTATTCCGAATATTGTTCTTCTTACTGTTAACGTTTCTAATTGTTTGTTTTTCTTTGTTTGCTTGTCTCTTTGTAGTGAATAAATGGATAACAATACATTTTAGTGCTATTTTTGGTTCAATTAAAATAATAGAGAGATAATCTGGACAACTTGGAACAATAACCTAAATTTTATATTTTCATCATCAGTATGTGTGTATGTTGGCGTATTTGTGTGTGTATTTAGGTTGTATAAAATATCTTTAACCAATATAAAAGATTAAAATAGAAGTATAACAAAATTTAAGAAAAGCGCTTTTAGAAAAATAGCACTAAAAAATAATATAATGGTTTTAGAAATCAAATAAAATATTACTTTTTATACTTTTAATAAAATTGTGCAGTGCGTATTTCTGAATTTAAATAAATAATAAATTCGTTGATTCAAAAATACTGGTAGGTTCAATCGCGATAACTCAAACAAAATTAAAAAAAAATTTAAAATAATTAATTGTGAAATTTTAAAGTAAAATTGTCGACCAGCTCTCAACGCTTTTATGTTTATTAAAAATTACATTTTATTTGACACATAAAAAATCATTTTTTTCTTTTCCGTACAAATTTACTAAAAGTTCTTTTTTTTTGTATAATTTTAAAAATATTTTTTTAGCAAATATACTTGTGTGCAAATATAACACACTAAATACGATTTTTTACATTAAAAATTTGTAGGTACTTTTCTAAAGTCAATTGTATACGCACTTGTTCAAGGGGTTCTAATTCTATTTTCACTTCCTCGAGCTGCAGCATCACTTGACGTTCCAATTCGACCTGATACTCTCGGGCATTAAACGTATCGTAAAGTTGAGTAATTAAAGCTTGCAAATCTTGTAATTGCCGCAAGTTTTCCTGAGAAATTAAATTACATGAATTGGATTCACATACGCACATGTCGTAACTTTAATATTTGAATTTGTCTGATAAATGTTAAAATTACTCTTTTTTAAACATTATATGAATAACATTAAGAAAATATATTTTTATTTATTAATGAAGAACAGAATGAAACCAGTTACCTTCGGTTTCTCTATAGGTGGCGGGGGTGAAACAGGATAAACTTTATCGTTAATTATTAAATTAAAATCGTCGAGTAACATTGTTTCTATCCTGTTGGTGCCTCCCATTTTCACGCCGTCTACAGAAACAGATAAAAATCAATGAATTGCAAAATTCGCATCGACCTCGGTTAAGGATGTGCCTTACTTGGCGAGGTGATGCTCGTGTCGATGATCGCGGGATCTTCCTGCTTCAATATGTCCAGGAAGTCGCCCACGGTCTGCGTTATCGGCTTCAGCGTGAACATGCATTTCTCCGATCTCGACGGCAGCGGAATTGTGATTCTCGGAAGCCCTCTGTGATATTCCACCACAACTTCTGCAAAACAGAAAAAGAAAGATAACATGAAACAGATTGTCAAGAGCCATTTCTTTAATAAACTCGCTCATAAATTAGTATTTTAATATAAACGTTTATAGTCATATCGTTTGAATACACAGAAAGAAGTTTCTCATAAAATGTACCGTGTAAATCATATCAAACGATTTATAACATCCACTTCACTGTAGCAATTATTCTAATACATGATAACAATTAACGTTATTCATCGAAGCAATTTTACTGCGTATCAGGGTCATTTTTACCGCAAAGTCATGATGTTTCACATTTATTATAATTTTCACGATAACTTTTATCTGATTCTCTGTGTATATTTATATAATTGTGAATTATTTATCTATCAAATATTAATAGGTCGGGTAAGCTTAATTTAATCCTAAAATATTTTATGTCACACAGTATATATATAGATACCTAAGAGTTGTAAAGAACTTAAAAATATAAAAGATCGATCCTATTCTTTTTTTAAAAATTGATTGCTGGCGCATAACTCGAGAGACCATTCATTATTTAAAATTAAGTTTAAAAATACGCATCATTACCCCGTAAATATTAAATGCGCCAGAGGCGTTAAAATATTAAGGAAGAATTTAAAATTCAGTACGCGAATAAATTTCGTCAGTCTGCATAGACGAATTTATCGATTAAATCAAATGACAATGTATAAAGGTGCTCTGCCCCAGTTTCTTTCAGTCCGGTAGCTACTTTGTTTCCCGACAAGAAGAAAACGTTTACGGATAATACGAAAAAGTATTTACGTAAAAGCGTCGCGACCTTCGTGCAAAACGAGAAACAGAAGCTCCGCGGCCACCGCCGCTGAATACGTATGCTACCCTCGTGCCGTGGTATACGTTTCTACACTACATTACAGCGGCAAGTTTTGGGGGCTATTGCAAAAGTGCGCGCAAAAGCGGGCTACGTACATCATAAAAGTCGTTTTTATTCAGGCGTGCACCTGCTGCGTAATATTCTTAGGATACTTTTGGGAAAATTTAGAGGTATTAAAAGATTCGTCATAACAAGTCGTATGCTTCATGGAAATTTTGTATATAGATGGTGAATTAAACTGTTAAATTGTAAGAAGTGCTCGGAATGTAACCCCGTTTAATTATAAAATCTTCTAAAACTTTATAAATAATGAAAACCCCATTTTCCATTTGTATAATATCTTAGCTTATAATTTATATGCAATGTAAATCGAGATGTAAATACATTCTGCATAATCTAATTAGTATTGTAATGTAAATTAGAAATTAGATTTCATGGCTTTATGAAACCTTATTAAAGTAGACCATTTTTTTACCCTTAATCGTAACTTTCTCGACTGGATATAATCTTTTGTATATTGTGCATATGAAAGTAAGTGCATGGAATGAGGTTAAGATAAAAAAAATGGAGTTGAATTCATGCGACTAGGTACAACCGAAAATGCTAATATCGTGATATTTGAACAGTAGACGGTAGCAGAACAACATGGAAAATGAGAGCTAATCGGATTAGTTTATAATTCGTGAACAATTTTATTTGAACGTAATAACATCCTTCATCCTTTGAATTGTATGACACTATTTATATTTAAAAAAGAATACCTTTCCAAGTATAAATTAACAATTGTTGTCATGGTGCCTATAAATCTACAGTAACTCCAGAACACCTGAGTGAATCCTAGTGCCCCGGATCATAAATCAGCGTGAATACAACAGATGACCACGTGTAAAGCACAAATGAAGTGGAAGTAGGTAGTTGTGAAAGTGCAATAAAATAAAACTCGATTTAAAACGGAATGCAGGTAAAGATGATAATAATGAAAAAGACAATTGAGGAGAGATAGAAGATTAAGTTGTATGTTTATCGATTAAGTATACAGAAATGTGTTAGAACTGATTTATTGTATAAAAGATCGTTTGCTTTCTAGTACAGGTTTACACTTATAAGTATATTAATCAAAATTTAATATTTACAAAAATTAAAATTTTTCTTACATATTATTATTTGAAAAAGTGAGTTTCAGTCTATAGCGATAACTGTTTTATTAGAGATATTTCAATTATGATATAATATAATGAAATGTAATTCCACTTCCATTAAATTTAATTAGATAAGCATAACATACGTATATATCACATATTTGATTGAAATCAGTCGAATACCTATTATTAGTCTAATAGTTGTGAAATTAATGGATAATTGCATATAGGTACGTATAATTGAATTATATAAGATATTTAAAGTCAATATCTTCAATATATAATATTTGTATTATAAAGAATATTTTAGATAAACTATATCCTTTTATTATTTAGATAAAATAAATGTATGTGCAGGTGTAATTCTGTTTTAATATTTCTATAAAACAATTCCTTTTATAGTTTATAGTAAAATTACGCGCGCGAATCTTTAGATACGGTAGTATGATCTATTATAAGAGACATCCAAACATAGTATAAGTCCATTGTAGTGAATTTACGTGCAGTATCGTAAGTTCATCTACATTCTTAAAAATGCTGAGTAAAAATTCACTCCCTCTAAAGAAAACTGAAACCAATTTCTCTTCTAGTGAATATTCACACATTTTGGGTCAATTGTTATCCGACTGCAAAGAGTAAATTTTTCAGTAAATATACCTAATCCTGAAATGTCACTCTAAATATTTACACTGTGTAACCATAATACTTTATTGTACAAGTGTTAAAAAAAAAATAAAAAATAATGAGTCCAATTTTTACCAAATATTTGTAATACATTCTGTCAATGACACACATCGATAAAAGAAAATACCAATCAAATCTAACAAGCAAACTTCAATCCTTGTAAAAAATAGCTCAACATATCTCCATAAAAAAATCCTAAACTCCGCGCATATTACTTTTCACCGTATTCCACCTCCGCAGCGATCTCTTCCAGCGCACACTCGACGCACGCTCAAATCTCTCGAAAAGCCAAGTTACTGCCCGCAGCACGCGAGCCCATCGTGCACACTCTCATCATCCCACTCCACCTATATACATACAACGAGGAAGAGCCGGTGCGCGCGCCTGCAGCTCATTTCCGCGAGGCCGGACACTGGCGCGCGCGATAATCGCCCAACTGCACCCACGCGCACACACACGGGCCTTGTAACCTGGTTAGCCCGCAGCGCGAGTATTAGGCGTACGAGAGAAGAAGGGTATCAGAGTGTGGAGAGGAGAGCGAAGTAAGCGAGTCGAATAAATGTCGGCGGCAGCGCAGCGGGGAAATGCAACGCTAGTGCAGGGGAAGGGGGGCGCTAAGCAGGACGGAACAAAACATCACGATAATCCGCCTGCGCGAGCGTGTGTATACGTATGAATGTACAATACATATTTCTGGAGGATGCACAGCTGTGGCTGTAGTGGCTGTAGTGTCTGTTTCTATATGGAGTTGGCGCGGTAGGCAGCAGCATAAAAAGGAGGAGAATCCCGGATCGAGAGGCTGCCATGCGAGCGATAAATTATACCGGAGAGAGAGAGAGAAATAAAAAGAGCGAATGCACAGTGCGTAATTGCGCGGCGGATGATGCGGACTTTTAAACGGCTGTGGGCTTTGTGAAATTGTCGGTGGGACTTTTCTTGCTTGTCGTATGTACTTGTACGCAGGTGGTTTTCATGCGTCTGATGGGCCTCGTCGTTATCCGCGCTTTCATTTTCGCTGTTGGTACGAGATGCAGTATTTTGTCTAACAATTTGTAAGACGTTATTAAAAAGCGATTTGAATGTCGAGCGGAAGTGAGCGCGCGTTGTTGAGTTTTCCGAGAATCGAAGTCCTTTTTTTAGCAGAGGAGCGTTGGAAAGTTTCGGTGCTTTAGCATTTTATTTTCGGAAAATTTATTTAGACTGGAGCAGAGAGAAGAGTTGGGTGCATTACTGACTTGCGAGTTGGTCGAAAACTAGGTTCGGAACGCAAGTAGTTTGCCGCAGAAGCCGTAGCTGTTTGTTTTGTTCCCACATTCATCTGTTTGGTGAAATCGAATTTGAAGTTTCTTTTTTTTCTAATTAGATCAATGGAGGAAAGCGTACTTTTTAAATAAGTTTTTTTCATTTGGATCAATCGAGAAAAGTATAGTTGTTAAAGAAATATATTGATTGTATAAGGTATATCTGTAAGTTATAGGTAGGATTGAAAAGTTATCTAAAATTACCTAAGAACTATAAAGAAATATCCTAGATAGTAAAAATAATTTGACAGAATTCTGCAAAATTTGTCAGAATTATGAATTCTGACTTTTCTTTCAATTTAACAATTAATTCTGACGAATTCCGACTAATTCTAATTAATTCCGACAAATTGTAAAAAAAAATCATTTTTAGAAATACTATCCAAATTAATAATTTATGTATCGGAATAAGTGATAATCGTGAAATTAGAACAAATATGTTCACATATATACTTCTGACACATTTTGTAGGTTCTGACAAAACATTTTCACCAAAGTAAATGCAATGTAAAGATAATATCATAAAAATATTCTACATATTTTTTAAAATCAATTTATCAAAAATAAAATCGTTAAAACCTTGTTTACGAAATAAAAAAAAATCACCTGGGGCATACAAAATTGCCTATCCGCGTTCGGGAAATCTAATCGCCGACAACAATAATTTTCACGCGATTTTCCGCGAAAAAAAATCAGCTGCCACCTCGAATCCACACTCGTAT
Organism: Gastracanthus pulcherrimus; assembly: GCA_949152435.1. Taxonomy (NCBI): domain Eukaryota; kingdom Metazoa; phylum Arthropoda; class Insecta; order Hymenoptera; family Pteromalidae; genus Gastracanthus; species Gastracanthus pulcherrimus. The sequence goes on along the minus strand of OX424575.1, from coordinate 156,992,278 downwards.
ATTTTCCAAATCCAGCGGCGGGTTTTTTACCCGAGGTGCGCAATCAAAAAGTGCGCCACGCGATCCGTGAAAATCGAATTCGCAGCGCAGCGCAGCGCAAGAATACATCCTATATATTTGATCGAGGGGGAAATGCACGGAAACGAGAAGGCTGGTTATTTTGCAATTTGTCACGCGTCTGGTGGAGCGAAGAAGCGGCTCGTGCGATATATCTTCATATATAGATCGGTAGAGTCTCTAGTTAGCTTTTCTCATCGAATAATGCTTATCCTAGATCAATGCAAATAATAATTACCATTAAAGAAGTGAATAAAATATCCTCTATTGACTGTGTGTATTCAAAATATAGCCTTGTAATTTTCATATGAGCGTTATTCAATATAAAAAGTTAGAACGAATCTCTATAGATCTGTACTCTGAGAAAAAAGTTTCGTAATACAAAGAACTGTGTGCATTTGGATTAATGTGTCAACAGTATTTAGCTGAAACACGCGTTTCTGAACTGTTACGAAATATTTGTTAGTCCGTTAGAGTAATGTTGGATGACAAAAATATGAAAATTATTACACTTTTTCATCGTATGACTTCATTAAACAAATTAGACAGCATCTAATACTCTAATTGAGTGTGGATACCTTTTTCTACCCCCAGCGTATACATAAATAAAAGTATAATAACAGTATAATTGGTTCTTTAATTCCATCATCACGCCTCATCAATCTAAATCTTGATTCCTTAACTATAAAGAAATATCCGTGCACCTGTACACAATACCTCGCAAATTAACAGTTGCACAAAACTTGGTTCAAATGAACGTTTCTCTCGGTGTACACGATCAAGACAGGGCATCCGCTACTGGCTATATACATAGTCCCTCTAGGGAGGCCTTTATCGCGCCAACTCGCACTTTTTTATCGCGATCATCATTCACGCGGCTCGGATCCATTTTTCAAAGTCGTTGCCATTTGCGACGTTTTAATTCGCTACGTCGCTGTGATTTTCCTCGTGATGGCGTTTTATACGAGTTCTCGTAAGGCGAATTCCTGCGTCGTGAGTGCGCGCCTTTTTATACAGCGCGAAGTATCGGAAAAGTTGGCTGCGTGGAGTAGGTGGTGTAATGTTCGACGGAATTTTGGTTTATTACCAAGTTCTCTGCATAGTTGGATGCGCGGGGAAGAGGCTGATTCATGTCTGGTACTGTGGGAAGGGGTTCATTTTTCAGTCTTTGAAAGTTTTAGAGGAAAATTTTTGTTGTAAAGGGAGGATATTTGATACGGGTCTGGTTTTTTTTTGAGAAAGAGGAATTTTTTGCGGAAAATGAATGCTTATATAACGTAGAATGATAAAATGCAAAAAAGTAGATTACCATAGGTAGAGAAGATCATTTTGCTATGCGGTACGTCATAAAACACAAACGTGTTGAATTTCTTTTCTGCATGATAATGAAAAAGTGACAAAATACGTTTTGCGCTATAGATGCTCTTAAATATTTTACGTAATAAAAAGTTAAAATAACTAAATAAATTAATCATTTTTTTTAATCTACCAAAATGTGGAATAAAAAATCAAATAAAATTTTAATTTTAATTCTTGATATAATATTTTAAAGATATAACTTGAATAAAAAGGTTTTATGGACTATCTTTGGGCATAGAAATACGTTAAAACTGTTGTATAAAACTTGGTATTTATGAAGCTATGACAATGTAATAAAATTTTACTGCGACAAAAAACTTCACCTGTTCTACAACTATTTTATTTTTATCTCAATAAAAAACCCAGATAAATTTTGGTATCAATCATGCTTGCAATATAAAAAAAGTATAATAAAACGAATTCAATTAAAGTTGAGACCGCGGATTAAGTTAAATATTTTTTATTATACCATGCAACTCCATATTACTTAATTTATAATTATCATCAATTCGAGTGCACGATTAAAAATAATCATTGAAATAAAAAATATATTAATGCATGATAGAAGATTATGTATTAGACTGAATATACTCAAGCTTTTAAAATTAACAAACATATAACTAGAGTTCTAATTCAGATACTAAATGCTCTTAATTCTTTTAAAAGTTAACAACCCGTAACGATATTGATAATAAAAGCGTTAAAAACTTTCAATTACCCAATTAGCACTGACGAATACGGTGCAATTGGCGAAAATGGAAAATCCAATTAAAATAACGAAAGACAAGAGAGATACAAAGAGAAAACGAGAAGGGAAATGGAGTAACAGCATCTGCTGATAATCGAATACTGAAGCTCTCGTACAATTCCAGAAGCTCAATTAAAGTGACTTTTCATTTGTCACGTTATTTAATTTTTAACCTCAGAGCCCTGGTAGAAATTTATCCCGTCCACTTTATAGATCTATGTAGAATAATCTCGCGCTGTGTAGATCTGTGTATGCAAACTAGATAGTTACTATAAAGGCGTGTAACGGTCGTCCCTTCTAGTTTCCCATATTATTTGCCCCGATAAAACTAGATAAGCAAAATTATGATAATAACAGCCACTTCAAGGCTATGTTTTAAGAAACATAAACATAATCTATTATGATTATTATGTATTTTTCTGATTTAAAGGTATTTACATGCTATTGTTCACCTATTACCAATGTAAGTAAATGTAAATAACCTCTAAAGTGTAAGGTTATCAAATTTTAGATGCATAGAGTTTTTGTATTTAAGAACTCAATAATATTACACATATATATTAAACAATCAAAATAAGAAAAAAATCTGAATATCCAAATAACTATATGAAGTATTATGCATATATTTATTTTGTTTATGTAAAATTAGTTTCCTTACATTTGATTATATTCCATCCTAATTACAGGCTTGGTTTCAAAACCTGTATGGTTTATGTAAGGAAAACTATTTTCACGCACATTTATTATCAACTGATTAATTTTCTATTTAAAAAAAAAATAATGTATTTGAGTTATTATATGTATGTTCTATTTTTGTATTTCCTACTGTGATTAATTTATAATCAAACACTTTAATTTGACATATATGGCCAGTTTGTCTTTGAAAATGTTGTCACGAATGAGCAGTTTATGTATTATAAGAACTCGCATATGGATACAAAATGATTTGCAATTCTGAAATTAAAATTCTAGTTTTTAAATAAAGCATGTCATAAAGTACATATTTGTACATATGATATTATTATTTATATATTACTTTTCAAGAAACAACTACATCAATCAATAACATTATTTTGTGATCACTGTTTTTCATATGCAAGGAACATTATTTCTAAATTTTCATTTCTTAAGTTAGATATGCTTTCTGACTACTTTTATATGTAAATAGTATGAATAGAACTATAGATCTTATTATTATAATTGAAAACTTGCATGTTAAACTTTTTTTAACATTAATTTTTACAATAAATGTTCTGTTCAATAAATAATATATAACCTCACAGATTGTATATGTACATATTATTATTGAGAAAACTATGTAGATCTATGTGGATTTATCGAGTTTTGTACAGTCTAGTACTATCTAGTTTGCCTACAAAGGCCGTTATAGCGAATGTGGGCGCCACGATAAGATTTCTACCAGGGTAGTTATATAGAAATCTACACTTATTCATTTTTTCACTTTACAATACATTCTGTGGTCATAAAATAAAGTTATAGTTAAAGTATATATATGTAAGTTAGTATTTTATTAAAATATCAAAGTTACTATTGGAAGACTTAAACAACGATAGATATTAATCTTTATTTTCAACATCAATGTGAAAAAATTGTACAGCTACTTCATAGTTCTTTTTAAATTCTATAAGAAAACAATTAAAATTATTGTATTTTTGCAGTAAAATAAGTTTTTAATTATTCAGAACTGTATTTTCAAGAACATACTAATTGGACATTATTTTTTAAACATTGTAAACAAATCACTATGCAAATGATTGGAATAATTTGATAAAATCTAATATGCATGAAATATAATGAATATTGGTAAAGAAAATATACTATTCTATAGAATTATATTTTCGGCGCTTTAATCATCAAACTCTTACCCAACATCTTTGAAAAATACTTAAAATAACTTATAGGTTTTCAGAAAATAAAACTAAAAGCAATATTTCGACCTCGTTTTATTAAAAGCTCACCTTAAATTACTTGAATCTGCAACGTACCTATTTACACAACGAACAAATAATTCAAACATACTCTAAAATTCAATATCAACCTTGAAACCTCTCCAAAAACCATTTCCTCTCGCAATTCCCAAGGCGCCCTCAATTCCCCGAGTCTCTCAATTAAAACACCCAATCGTCCGCGACAATCCTAACAAACCTCCACCACCACTGCACCACCGCCACATCGACAAAACCAACCGATCGCTAGGTATGTTCAACTCGGCCTCCTAATTGCGACTTAACGAACGAACCGCTCGCGCTCGCCTACCCGCAGTCATTCCTGCGTCGATTAATCGCGCCCCTCTCTCCCGCGTGCTTATCGGACCCATGCCCACCACCTCTGCGATCCCAGAGCGAGAGAGAAAGAGGTGGCAAAATTTTCTCCACCTCCGCCTCCGACACTTTTCTCTCGCTCTCCGCGTCTAGCTTTTGTTCATCCTCGGGCCGTGCAGTCTACGCGCGCACAACGGTAAACGCCCGGAGCCGAAGCTGGAGCCCGATGCAGGAGCCTCGTGCCAGTCTAGCATGAGATCTTGTTCGATTAATAAGTGAAGTTACGCGTCTTCGAGTGTGCGGCTGTATACAGTGCGATTGGTATACGCGGTTCTAGCTCGATCCGACGAGTTTGCTGCCGCGGTGTTTGCCAGGGCGCTGCAAGGGACGAGGACTTGTGCGCGTATTGTATTTAACTGCTGCGAGAGGAGGGTGCGAGAGATGACGGAGTAGCGAGGGGTCAGGAGGGAGGGGCATCGCTCGGACGAGCTGCAGGTACGACGGGGTGTGAAGAGTGCAGGTGTTTGACATAGAGCGTTGGGAATCGAAGTGTGCTTCGACAAATTTTTATGGTTTGAACGTGTGGTATTCTTGTATGTATAGATGTAGTTTTCAATGTAAAAGTGTATTCGAACTCGCAAGTGCAATCTCGAACGGAATGAATATCTAAACGAATTTGTTTGATTTTTTAGTCCTTCAACGAGGTTCGTGAGAACGAGTAATCGATCCAATTATTTGCTCATTTATAAGAAAGCTTAAACAAATTTGATTAGATACAATTATTCAATTAAGATCAATGTGATTGAAATCGATGAAAAACATTTGTATTGTGAGTGTTCATAATTTGTATAGAGAACATGATTTTGAAACTGAATTAGTAGCACATAAAATTATGATTGCATTCGGATAATTCTATTTTTGATCAACTTGATTGAACATTGTTTGTGCAACGTGATGTCTTGCTTTTGATTCATAATAACTTTTTGTTATAGAACGTCAATTTTTGCTTTTTATTGAAACAGAATCGAAAGTTTTGTAATTAAGGTGATGTTAAACCCCGTGTTACTGGTAAATACGGGGAACCACTTTTTATATTCATTTTTCAATTTAAAGAAAATATCTCTATGAAAAGTTGTTCTTTTTGGTTGGAACAACAACTTTCCATAGAGATATTTACTCAAAATTGAAAATGAAATGAGAAAAGTGGATCCTCGTTTTTGTTGGTGACAGGTGGCTTTAGCATCACCTTAATTAACTAAAATAACTGTTTATGGTAATGATTTTTAGATGGATTTCAAGTTTTTGAAAATAATGCAAAAAGAACTGTATTTGACAATATTACACTAAATTTATATTTTAGATTTTCATTATCCAATAATTGATTTTTCAAGTAATTCTAATCGGTGAAAGTATTTCCCATAAATGATTTATGAATATTTATATATTTATATATTTTTCTTTTGTGCTTTTTTTATAATATACTATATGTGTAAAAATAATAGTTATTTTAAATTAATTATACTACGCAACTATTCAATAGCAAATTATGTTTTTTTATAAATTCATCCAAATTAATTAATAATAATATAATTTACATTTATATAGGTAAATATAAATAATCAATGTTTTTTATTACCAATAAATATATCAATGCAAACAATACAAAATGCATTACTGAAAAGCTGAATACATTTTTTCATTTTTTTTTTTTATATTTTGTTTAAATAATAAAGCTTCGAGTCATTTATTGATCAATAATGGACTTAAATTACTGTAATAAATACGTAAATTATAAAAGTAAGTAGTTATTATTGGAAATAATAATAAAATTTAAATAAACCGCTTATAATTAATTAGTAATTAAATACGTAACCAGTATAATCAATAATTAAGTACCTTTTATTGATATTTGATCGAAAGACCGTAATAAATAATTGAAGTGTTAAATTTAATTATCACCTTATTAAATATAATTCATATAATTATGATAATTTATTTTGTTTAAATTGAGTTGCGTGGGTCGAAACCTTGCGGCTAAGACCCTTTCTTGACAAAATCAACGTAGGAACAAACTATTCGTTTGTCTCTAATGAGATGCCGGATCTTAGTCTGCCAGCCTCTTTATGAACTTTAGATGCCGGTTTTCAGTATAGGATGTTCTATAGCCATGTTTCAGCATCTGTTGAGCAAAGTAGGAACTAAGTTTTCAAATAAGGGCGGGATTCTGGGTGCATTGGTATGAATGTTAATAAGTACTTTAAGTCCTAAAAAACGTATTTTAAAGCAATTTCAATGACATATAATATATATAGAAGTAAAAGAGAATCAAATTGAATTGGGTTTTCGAACATCAGTATTATGTGTACTACTTATGAGTTTTAAGGGAATATTAATGATATGTAATAATTATAAAAGCAATTTCAGTATGTTAATAATAGAATGTTTTAACAAAAATTATTAAAAATTATTTGACAATTAAACATGTAAAAATGTTAAATATATTTTAATAATTTAGACAATTAAATTATTTTATTATAAAGGAATTTAAAATATTTAAATTAAAAAAGCATTTTAAAAAATTAAACATTCTTTTAAATTACTCATGCGTATTTCAAATAATAAATACAAATTAACTTTTAATTAAAAGCAAACACTATAACAATGTTTATTTTCTGAATTATCCTGTAGAAGCGACGTTGTATTTTAGAAATTGTATTTTATATGAGAAAATATATGTCGACCAGCGGTAGAAGGAATTTAAAATGCTATTTTAATTGCTAATGAGAATACGCCATTAGAGTTAATCATATTTATTTTCAGGTCCTCTCGATACTTAAATTATGGGCGGAGTACAGAGTGGAGCGCATAATCTGGGCGATGCATTGTGGGTACAGGAAAGGCAAAAACAAAAATGCCATCGGTAAGTAAATTATTGTATTCTCCTTTTTGAAATTAATAAAAATAGTTTAAATGTTAAATAAACCTAACAAGGAGAGTGTCGCACACTTCCGGGTCACGGATTTTGATGAAACTTTGGGAAGTGTTTCCTGATACATATAAATTAAGCCTAGCACCCGTAGTTTTTTCCAATGGGCCCTAGTTCTCGAGATATAAGTCATTATACCTCAAATGCGTATGATTTTAGTAAAAAGAAACACCTCTTCTTCTCAACATAGCTCTGCATGTTTTTACATGAAAAAAGTGACCCCTAAAACATCGAAACTATGCAAAAAGAGCTTTAATTTAAGCTTTATTACGTGTACAAATATTAATCTGAGTAAAAGTTATTAACAATAATAACTTTTACTCAGTAACAATAATAAAGAAGATGGTGACCGAAAATACATCAGTATTCGAGGAAATTTAATTGTTATAAATTAGTCGATTTTTCAACTTTTCAGTCACTATCTTGAATGGTTCATAAATTTTATTCAGAAAAATATTTTTATATGTAAGCAACAAAGTTTAAATTAAAGCTCTTTTTGACTAATTTCGGTGTTTGTTTGGGTTATTTATAGGGCCTATTGGAAAAAACTACGGATGCTAGGCTTCATTGTTAGATACCAGAAAACATCTCCCAAAGTTTCATCAAAATCGGTAACCCGGTGTTGTGACACTCTCCTTGTAAGTTTATTGTGTACAATTGTTATATCCAGTGTTACTATGGTACAATAACTGTATACAACAGTATATTTATAAGTATCAGGTATCAAATAAACAGTAGTTTTCTTAGTTACAAATAATGAATCTTTGTTTATTACGATGGTTCATCATCTAAGTTTTGGTTCTTTTCAGGTTTTATTGACATAGTGAGTATAAAAACATTGTTGGACATTAATAATATAAGATCGTATATACATGGAAAGGTTACTAAAGAATAATTCATTGTACTCAAATTGTTTTTTTTTTAAATAGACATAAAAGGGGTGTTAAAGTGACAAACCATTGGAATAAACAAAGATTATTTGACCTAAGAAAAAACCTATTTTATGTATACCTTTTTTGTAAAATTATGTTACTAAATTATTCTGTCGATTACGAACATTGCACCCCATTTTATTGAAAAATCATTCTTTGGGTATATATATGCACAATGCATACGTATAACTAACTTCATCATAGACCTAATAATTCGAAGCGTACACACTTGATTGTACGCATTCTACGTCCCAAAAACAAGTCTACAGAAGAAGAAACAAATCAATAATTCCTGCACAAAAGAGGCCTCAATGATCAGCCAATATCACGGCACTGCTCGCGCCGTATCCGAGTCCGTGCTATATCTCAGTAATTGCCTTTGTTACGCCGAGTAGCGCCGAATCCAGAATTTCAGCGCAGTGCACGCGGAACTCGATGAATGCGCGACCCTGCATCGATTAATTACGAGTCCGAATGTATGCCGAAGCGCGCTGCGTTCGTCATTCTGCCCTTAGCAGAGATTTTCGACGCTCATTACATTGGAATCGCGTGCGAGCCGCATTATTGTTGTTGTTCATTTCCTCTCGGGTGCTGTTTCATGTTTGACTGATAAATCACTGCGAACGAGCGTAATTCCAATCGAAAGAACATAAATGATGCCGCGGATCAATATTACTTTTTGTAATTAAATTATTTATTATTTCCTTACTCTTATGCTTCTGCATTTTAAAAGTAATTAATTATTAATTGCTAAAAATTCTATAATAAATTTAAAAATTAAAATATCGATTTTTTTTACAAAATTATTTTTTTCTTGACGAAAGAAAAAGGTCAAAACTCAAAAATGTTACTGAACATTCTACTTCATATTCCTAATCATCTCATTTTTTTCAAAAATTTTTCATCATAGATTTCCGCCATATAACCGTTTAAACAAAAAATGACGTTTTCGTTTATAACAAAAGAAGGGAATGACCTTACCCAAACTTTCAGGTTGGAAAAGTTAGGTAATTTTATGTTCTTTCAAATGCCTTTTAGCTGAGTCGATGATATTATTTTTATCGTATCAAGAAGCTCGAAAAACTAAAAATCAAAAATTGAAAAATCGTTAAAAAGTCAAAGCCGCATCAAAGAACTAAAAAACTATTATAGCACACTAACCTCAAAATGCCAACTTTATTGTCGATTTTGAGGTTGTTGTGCTATAAAATATCGTATGAGACTGATGTGGGAGATGGTTTTCTACCTTGCTCGAGGGTTTTCGCACGAGCGAAGCGAGTAATAAAAGTGTCATAATATACCATTATTGTGCCGCCTTCCTTTAAAAAGAAGAAAAAGAATAAGCCCTGAAACATTAAGTTTCACCGTAATGCTCATTCACGTCCATACACACACACACACACACACATACACAAGTTTTTAGCAAAACATTTTTTTTGACTATCACAAAGTTTTCTTTTTGTGGTAGCAAAATTTTGATTGAGAATTATGGTATAGAACTTTGAAAGAGAACAACACCCACTTTATAAATTAAAACTTTTCTTATATAATTATCTTAATTTTAAATTTAGTTACGTAGGTCAAAACCTTGCGGCTAAGACCCTTTCTTGATAAAGTCAACGTTAAGAACAAACTATTCTTTATATCAATATAGATGATGTGTCTCCCCGTGGATTTATGATATTTAGATGCAGGTTTTTGGTATAGGATGTTCTATAGTCACGTTTCACCATCTGTTGAGCAAAGTAGGAACTAACTTTTCAAATAAGGGCGGGAAATGGGGTAGGTAAAAAATGTATATAAATGAGGAATTCGGTTAGAAGTTGGAAGAGTGAGTTAGGATAACTTATTTTTTAAAGAAATTTTGCAATAAAAATATTGAAAGGGATGATTTATGTATTATATAATAAAATATAAGGCCACAACAGCAAATTTTATAGATATTACATGGTAGAAAAATTAATACCTACAAAGATTATTTACAAAACAGTGAAATAGTTATAAATATTTCTTAAGTGGAGGTTCTGTGAATAAAAAAAAGTTCTCTAGCTTTCTCTAAAACGCAATAAAGATTTTATGCTCTTTTTAACATTTTCATCAGTTATTTAAAATAAGTCAATTTATTTCTGTTAAAAAGTACACTTTTTTGATATGACGTTTTCGCACGCCATTTTGAAATATAGTATTATAAAAATTTATATAGATCCAGTAACTCCTAATGATACAAAGTTGGCTTCGTAGCTGTAATTAAAACTTCTTGGTGAAGAATTAAAAATCAATATAATGACAATTTTATTAAAAAATAGGTGAAAAAATAACATATTTTTAAGTTTTTTTTTAATGATTTTAGTTTATATATATATATAAACTAAAATCATTAAATAAGACTTAAAAATATGCTTAAACTTAAAAACACATTTTTAAATCTTTTTTAATGATTTTATTTTATATATAACTAAAATCATTAAGAAAGACTTATAAACGTGTTATTGTTTTCACCTATTTTTTAGTAAAATTGTCATTATTGATTTTTAATTCTTCACCAAGAAGTTTTAATTACAGCTACGATGCCAACTTTTTATCATTAGGAGTTACTGGATCTATATAAATTTTTATAATACTATATTTCAAAATGGCGTGCGAAAGGGTCATATCAAAAAAGTGTACTTTTTAACAGAAATAAATTGACATATTTATATATATATATATGTCAATTTATTTCTGTTAAAAAGTACACTTTTTTGATATGACGCTTTCGCACGCCATTTTGAAATATAGTATTATAAAAATTTATATAGATCCAGTAACTCCTAATGATAAAAAGTTGGCATCGTAGCTGTAATTAAAACTTCTTGGTGAAGAATTAAAAATCAATAATGACAATTTTACTAATCCAGAATTAAGAAGAATTAAAAATCAATAATGACAATTTGACATTTACCATATGTTTCATAAATAAAGTATATATATATATATATACTTTATTTATGAAACATATGGTAAATGTCAAAAGTCAACTTCTTTTTGGAATGCTTTAAAGAATACATCCTTCAAGATTCAGAAAGATTTATCAATGTTGAGAAAAGGAGGTTTAAAGATAAAAGTAACATTAGCTGCATATCTAAACTGATACTTTGAAGATTTAATTTCGAATAAAAAAAGTTTTAAAATGTCAAAATAATACTTGTTCTACTAAGTTATACATACCTAGAAACACATACTTTAAAGCAAAAGAGAAATTATAATTTTTTTATCGAAAATTGGGAGAACCTCCCCATTAACTTAAGTCATTCTTACACGCAACTTCTCAAGACTTATAAAAACTTTATGCATTTATTATTTTAGAATATAATAAAATGCAATTTGCAGGTTACGTCGACCGTTGAAAAGTATCATATTGAATTTTTTTCATCAGTCCAATTGAACTTGCTTTCAGAAAATCAGATTTTCAATAATTAAAACATAAAACAATAATTATATGTTTGTCTTCTATTTATTTCTTAGAAAATTACGAATGAAGAATGACGTCCCATATTAAATTTAAAATTGAAAAAATATAATACCCCTCTTCAACGCTAAATTAAAATCTTGTTCCAATAAAGGAGTATAAAGTTTCGCGAATGCGGTCATAATAGTTAGTATACTCGCACAGCTCGTCTGATGAGAAAGTTTATTTTACCAGCAGCGCTCCTAAATTAAACCGAGTACGCCTGAGAGTACATGAGTATGATAAATGTCTAACTTGTTGTTTTACCCCCAGAATTACACTATACCGCCTGCAGACGCAAAAAAAACCTAACAAAACTCGCAATTTCAAAAATCGAAACGAAAACAGAGAGTTGACGCCATTTCCCCCCGTTCTTTCCAACTCGATTATTCCGTTTTTCGATTTCCGACTTTTCACACTCCACGGGCCGGCATCCTTCCTTCTCGCGCCTATCCCAGATTGCGGAATCGCGCAGTGCGCAGGCAGAAATTAGGTTTGAATTACACTCCGCTGCCTGGCGCGATTTATCAGTCAAAGGAGAGCTCGCAGCGGTGGAAAAACTTCGGAGCGATTGCGTTTCTTTGGCAAGAGGAGGCGTAGGTATATACTCGCGCGGTGTGCTGCACTCGTGCCGGGGGTCGAGCGCGCGTGCGCGAACTTTGTACTACTGCCTGTGTGCGCGCCTGCCTCTCGCGCGGTTAACGAGATTTCTTTCATCTTTGCGCGCGCCCGGAAGTGCCACTTAGTTTTGGAGGAGGAAAACGAGATGAGGAACACGCCGAATTGAGCCGAACTGCAGTGGTAGATTCTTTGGAGTGGTTGTTCAAGGTTTGATAAATACGTATTACGCAGGGCAAATATGGTTTTGAATGGGCGGAGTTGATTTATTTTTAGACTTTCATTTGTGAATTAATTTCTTTACCTTGTACCCCTTTTGTACTTACGTATAAGAAAAGTTACAATTGCTAAATATATATGTATATTTTTATGTTATATTTGAAGCCTTTTATTTAAATATCTTTTTATCGATGTTTCAATTTGAATTATTTGTGTTATAGACGTTATTTTAGAATATACGTTATTTTTCAATGAAAAGTCATTAAATACTAGAAATTGATAACACATATTTGTATCTCATATTCTTAGATATTATTTAATTAACTTCGTTGATACCTAATATTTTTTATTTATCACTAAAAACTTTCAAAGCCTATAAACATTTTTTTTTAATTTGACCTGAAATCGATTTTCATGTAAAACATTGTTAAAAGATTTATTTAAATCGCACAGTAATAAATTTAAGTAAATAAATAAAAGTTCTACCTAGCAGTTTTACTAGATTCAGTGAATACTGTTAACATTGTTACGAAAAATTAATATTTATTTTGTTTATTACGCGTGGCTACATTTATTTAAAATTACTCAGCTATGTGTAGTATAAGTGAATTTTAATAATAATGCGATCGATTTTTCTTTACTACCGTAAGTGTTTCTATGTAAATTACAGGAAGCTCATTATAAATACATTAATCTTTTGACGAATGGCATATTAATTTACTGGAAAACACGAGATGCTTCATGCTCAGTTTTTGTTCTGCGTCTATGCTTCTCAAGTTCAGTGATACGGTTTTTTCTCACGCGGAGAAATCACGCGAATTATAAATATTTGCATTTTCAGCTTTGCATTATGTATGGGTACGAGTGCAACATTATTTAAATTGCGCGCTTGCGTGCATATGAGTTCATATGATTTCTCCTTCCTCGAATTCTACAGATATTCATATCACAATAATTTATGTCCGACCAATAGAAACTACAATAAAATACTACAAAAATTATTTGGATTTTTCATAAAAGTTTTGTAAGTTTTTAAAGCATAACTTTAAATGCATACAAAACATACTACTTATAGCATGTAAAACTGTCATTATAAAATAATAATTTCAAGTTTTCGCATGTGCTGCATACGTGCTAGAAAAATTAAAGTAATGACATCTCTTTCACTAATGGCTGTCTGAGTTAACTAGCAATTAGACTAATAATGTAATCGTTAAATATATTATATTTTTCTGCAACGCAACCGTGCTAATTGAAATTCGTGACCAGAATCATCTCCCTACATCTTTGGAAGATGATTGTTCAGTTAAAAAGGATTCATGGAGAAATAAAAATAAATGCAGAAGGTACTTTCTAGAGTAAACTGCAATGTATCTTTATAAAAAAATAGGAATTATACGTTTTCACTAGAAAAACTGAAAGTGAAATTAAGTATTATAACTGATCAACTAGCTGTTATAAAAATTATTTTGATTAATATTAAAATTTTCTACAATATCGATCCATCTATCTATATAATCTATATACTCTAAAAATACTCGTAAGTTAATTATAAATAATAAGATCGAGTATTTATGTTCGTTATTTACGTTTACTTTCAATATAACTGAAACTTTGGTTTTCTTTACTTTTGACAAGTGCTGAAGACTAAGACTAAAGTGTGCACTGTTGTAGCTATAAATTAAAACTGATAGAGTCTCCGTAAACATTGGAAACTGCTTGAAATTCTCAAATCAATCAGCAGACGTTTCAATATATAACAATGGAATTGTTTAAAAACTTTCAGTCACAACTTTTTAATTCTCAGAATTTATAATACAAGTAAATGTTTATACTAGAACTTTTGCGCAAGGTTTGGTGTGAATATAATAAATACAAGTTTCGAAAGCGTAAAATTGATGATGATAATTTATGTATTTAGACACAACATAATCATGCATTTGGCGTTTAAACTTGACCAGTCACTAGCTAGCTCTCATCAAGCTTCCTTTTAAAATGTTTGGTAAATGTAACTGGTTAAAGATTATTGAAGTAGCAAGTTTATTCGCATATTTTTTATCAGGCTAGACTCAAAAAGTTCAAAACATTATCACCAGTTGAAAGCTACAGTTAAAAGTTTTAACAATAACATTTCTAAACTGAAGCAAAAACGTTTATAGACTATCTTTACATTAGATTAGTTAAAAAGTTGAAAAACTAAATTTAAAATAACTCTTATGGATAAAAAATAAACGCGCTCTTGAAAAATGACCAGTGATCCAAATGATTTTAAGCAAAGTCTTTTAATCTATTTAATCCCAAACAATCTCCGTCTACCTATAATCGTGCTCGCGATCCCCCCCGTGTCTACCCACCCGATCGAACCGCATAGATTTCTTCTCCCGCGCTCTCTTACCCATACCTACCTCTCGAATAAAAAGAAGCCTCAAGATAAAAAAGAAAAAGAAGAAGAAAAACCGCGGCGGCCGCGCGCATCGCCTCCGCGTAATTGGCCGGCGCCTCAAATGGACGAGAGCCCGTGCTTATTAGCACTAGTCGTGGTCTAATTGCTCCTCGCGCGCATCGTGCACCTCGCGCGCATTATGACGCACCTATATATACGTACGCTTACGCGTGTACAATATACGGAGATCCTTGCCGCAGGGCTGTCTAACGTCGCTCGCGTGCCGAGGCGCCGATCGCGTACACGGCGTTAGCCTACTTATGTTCGGGCGCGTAGAATCTCGGCCGCCGAAAGATCGGTTTATATCGTTTTATGCGACCGCGATTTGAGTGTATATGGTATGAAGGTGTATATATGGATATATAGGTGCTATCTACCTGGTGCGGGAGAGTTTTTGCCTTGTTCTTGAATTGGTGGATAATGGACGCGAGGCGCGTGCCGAATGGGCAGAGAGTTATATTGAGCTGTTTTGTGGTAATGGGCGTGTGTAATGGTTTTTGTCGAGATTTCGAGAGTATACATTGTTCGGTGTAATTGAATGCGCGTGGTTGCGATAATTGCTGCAGTCGTAATAAATTGATAAAGTTAATGATAGAGTAGTGGAAATTTGAAGCTCCCGAAATTCTATTTTTTTGCAATATCTGCAGCATACCTATTGGTGAAATGGCTTGCGAGTTATGATAACACTACACTTTTTTAACAAAACAAACATTTCTTATACATTGTTTTCAAGAGTAGTGAAACGGATACAGTTTTTTATGTAAATAAGCAATACATCCCATAATACGAGGTTACAAAAAAAATATATATACGATATTAAAGTTGACGAAGGTGTACAGTTTTCAAACAAAGAAATAAAGTTCGTATTTATTATACAGATTTATATAATATATAAAAAAAATGAGAAAAGATAATGTTTATATGGGAATAATTACAAATTATAAAGAAAAATTAACTATTTCTTATTGTACATTGGGGGTACACAGGGGAAATGTGCCTAGTGCGGTAATTTCAGACATATATTATAACAGTCACGTAGCCCGAATTTGGTCTCCGGGGGCGTCCGACAAATTTTTATTTATTGGATCAATGGAAATTTAAATAAGGGTATAAGTTAATCCGAAGATTATTTACATAGGATCATATTTTATTATATAACATTTATATTAATACATTTTTTGTCACAAAATGTTCTTGATAAGGGGACAAGGCACCTTTAAACCCTAAAAAGATTGAGTCCATAAAACTTTTTATATTTAAAAACATTCTGAAAATGGTTGAAATGTAAATACTTGGTAATATCTATTGTTTCTGTTGCAAAGCCTCAACATCTTGATCCTTCACGTTATTAAATTACCATTGATAATTACGTTATTTATTGATGAAACTTTTGGAGTTGATAACAAATTCAGTTGAACAACTGCAGAAAATGCAATTGTCCTTCTCCATCAACGTAGCAAAACCATCGACATAGTCATGTGTTCCGCCGCTCGGCCAATCAACATATTGTGAGGCACACACGGATACTATATCGAACGTTACGCACACATAGATATATATACTCTTTCCACTGGTCTCACACGTAGATTCCTGAAGCTTTATGCGAAAGAGAGTTAAATATACAAAATATGTATCCAATATTATGCACATATTTTTTTAATAATTAAAATTTGACTACTCTTTCTCTACATTTAATTTTATTTAGGGTACATTTGTTGAATTAACTTTTGTAATTTATTAGATATTAGTCAAAATGAGCTTAAAAAATGTTGTAAACTCATTTTTACTTTATAAATAAAATTGCTATGTACGTTAAATCTTAGGTATCCAGTATAGACATATCTTTCTTAATCGATATTTCACTATAACTATGATAATTTAGTTCAAAATGTACCAGTAGAAATTGCAGATAGGGGAGAGTCCCCCAACGTGGACATGATTATTGGGCTCTTACGCTAGATTACAGTACTTTATATGCTGGATTAGATGCATGTTATAGTTCTATTAAATATTATTGGAGGTTCTTGTTTTTAAATCACAACTTCTAAGCTACCAATAAACTAATTTAATACTAATTATTTAACATATGATTTAAAGTAAATGTACTTAATGAACATACTATTTTATAACCTTTACATATTGTTAATATGTAACCAGAGCCAAATGACAAATCTTTGAGTCTATGAAAGAAGACTACTTCAATTATTTTTACACGGCTAGTGTATCTATATATAGTTTCGGATTTCAATAAACGTTAGATGTTCATATTGGGAGACACCTGTTTCCCTCAAAATCCTAATTTTTCTTTTCTCATTAATAATTTAATTTGACTAAAATTAATTTATTTCGTTAAAAAGGCCCATTCATACGACAAATTCCATCATTTTGAAATTTTGATTTTCACAAGACAATCAAAAGTTACAGACAAAATACGAGTAGCTATGGGTATCCGTGCTGATAATACCAGTATCCACCGCTAAAGGGCGTGCATTAACTGTCTCTTGGTGTGCGTGTACGGTGATTCGCAGTGTATAATAAACCCTTTGTTTCGTTATGGCTGCAGTGAACTAGATTTCCGTGTGAACGGCTTAAGATTCCCCAGTAGGGCTGGTGAAATATAGATGATGTACACCGCTTACGGCTACGTCAACGTTGCACATTCAGTTTTAGGTGGCTGGTATCTCTGTGTAACATTTTTTCAGTTTACAATAGAGATCGGCAAGAACTCGACCGAAATATGGATTCAAATACTTTTTTGTTTATGATATTATAATAACTCCCTGAAAATAAAAAAAAAATGTAATTTTCTGAGATAGATGAATGTCTTACTTAGATGAAACATAAGTGCAATAATATATGTCAAAAGTAATTGAAAAAAGTATTAGACGAATACTTTAATTCAATATTGAGTATCCGAAAAATGTATTCGTCAAATTCATTCGTAAGTAGTCTATTTTGTACTTATTTGTCAGCTGTCATCAGGTCAACTTACATATTTTGGGAAGGAGTTATACAATACCACAATCAACCCATTCAGGTCAAATACTTGCCGATCTCTCGTTTACAAAAAACCATGTTACCGTACACTAACCACAATAAACCTATAAATTTACTATTATACGGTGCGTACCACGTGCCATTCCCGATTTCGAAAACTCACCAGCGGCACTTTTTTGCGCTCGCACGCCCGGCCGAGCGTAATAATTCGCTCGCCGCGAAGAAGTTTTCTCTCCCAAAGATACACACGACGCGCGTGTGCCCAAAGCACCACAGCACCGCAGACTCCGGCCGCAGCAGCAGGAACACGCAGTGGAACCTCAGGAGAGAAACGATGCGCGCCGCGAGGCAATATTCCCCGGCGCGCGAAACAGTCCGCGGATACGTGCTCGATGATTTAATTGCGAAAACTGCTCCACCCAGGGCATATATACATATATATGTACATATATATATATACAAGCGCGCGCGCGTTCGGCCCGTTAGTAACATAGCGAACTTCCCAGGAAAGTGATGAATCTGAATCCCATTATAACGCGGCTGCGCTACTTCCAGCGCCGCATGCACACGGATCATGTGTGCATCGTTAAGTCGGCGTGCAGCAGGATATTTCGGTTTGGGATAATAATGCTCGGGTTGTCTATTGTTCGCGCGGCTGATAATACCAGTTGTAAACTCGCGGGGGACTGTTGTATGAGCGGCGTTCTTTGTATTTATTTACTGTTGGTTATAGGATTAGAGGTTGGAAGTGAGCGAGGCTGATTCGATTGTGAAGTTTGAGAGGTTGTATGCGCGAGGGAACGCGATTATAAATGTGGGTGGGCTGCGGGTAATGGGGTTATAAATATCGAGGAGTAATTGGTTTTGGGCGAATTATGGTCTGGAATTTCCTAATTATGTATCTAATAGTGTTAATAAAGTGACCTCCTATCCGTCATAACTTTAACTTATTGCTGTATTTTTTAAGCTTTAAAATTTCTTTAAGAATAAATAATGAGTTTAATTTTAGAAAAATAATTATTATTACCATTATTATAGCAACTGGGCCTTTAATTACATTTGAAAGTTTGATGATCTGTCATGTGAGTCGTTTCCAATGGATTTGATGCACATTGATGTTAAAATGTCTGAATATTAAATTTTTTGAATTTTTTGTATTTCGAATTTTATACACTTTTTGGTTTTTATTTTGTAACGAAATACTCGTTCCGTATTTACTATTTGCTATTTGTAATTTGCGTACGCGCATGTATAAAATGGAATAAAAAATCAGCATGAAAGCTCTCGTTAGCATCAAATCCATTACAACAGCGCATACACACACCTTTTACGTACCGAAATGTACAAGTTTTCTATCGCAATCAAGTGCGTAATGAATCATACAGAGGAAAAAATACAAGCATTTGCGTGTTCAAAACATTCAACAGAAATGTCGCTTGAATTCTGTACAATTCCAAGCATTACGCAGTTATAGATGATTTTTCATTGAACTTCACTACACATCAAAATAAAAAACTAAACCACCATTTGAGATCAGTTATTTAATATTTCCAAACAAAACAACAACGTGTTTTTTAATCTAATCATATATCAAAGCACAAAAAACCTAAAACAACAAGCATTTCCAGAAGATGGCGCATTTAAAAAAGCATCAACGCCGATGTTTACCTCCAAGCCCGCGGCAGTCCCGGCAAAAACTCATTACGCAAAGTCGCGCGGATTGCGCGTCGTCGAGCGAGATCCGCTCGTAAGAGGATAAACAATTATCCGCGGATTTTTCGCGTTCGATCGCCTCCGCTGGATATCCGCCGATAGAATTCGCGCTCGCCCGCGAGCGAAGATATCCTGCGGATATCGGGGTCCTGCGCTTCCCTCTCTCACTCGAGACAGCTGCCGCACAGCTGACGAATCAAGCCGATGGCGGCGCGCCGGCGCGGATGTATGAATATGTAGATAAAGCTCCCGCGGAGCTCGACGCGACGTCGCGCCGCTACTCGCGCATTCTAATTGACTTTAATGACTGGATATGGCACATGACGTGGAATATCGTGTACAGGGGGGGTTTAAAGAGGAGCTGTCGATGGATCGGCGATATTTTTGTGTTCGGCGGGGATGATAGCGGATGTAATACGGAATTTTATGCGTTGGCGAGGGGATGGATTGATTTTACAGATAGACGGGATGAGTGTGCTGTGGAATGTAGGGCAAAAGATGATTGTTTCATTTGAGCATCGTGAGAAATTGCATAATGTATCGACATTATAGGTAATAAAATAAAATGCTTTAGTGTGCTTTAATGGTAACAGTGATAATGTTTATATCACCGCCTCAGCTATCGTAAGCTGCGTGTCAGCTGCAATCGTATTTGCATCATCACCGAAGTCAACATTACTAGTTGTTAGGACTAGCTAGCTATTAAGAGCTACGTGCTATTCCTTTCTATTGTATGCAAATCCTATCTAGTTATTCGCACAACGCTCTATCTGTGCCTAGTAAATCGATTTTGATATTGTTCTTCATGCATCTTCATCTCAGTAGGTATATCTGGGTGTAGACCGAGACAAAGTAGTCGAGTACCCTAAATGCTACTCTTTTATTAATTCCAATTTTTCTGAAATTAAATACTCTGATAATATTTCGTTTCCACCATCTAGTATTATAATCTATCTTTCCTCTTAATATGTTTCTCAGGATTTTATCCTCAAATCACACAATACATATTTCTAATTTTGTCTTTCGTAATACTTACAATGGGAGCACACAGAGTCCGGGTCACGGATTTTGATAAAATTTTGGGGATAGTTTTTTGGTACCTAAAAATGAAGCCCAATGTCTTTAGTTTTATCAAATGGGCCTTTGTCCAGCAGATACAGCGTATTTCATTAAAGTTGATAGTATATCTATATATATCTTATTTTTAGCATTGCCTATATGAGCAATACTAATATTTTAAACTCTATTTCATATTCAAAGTCCATTAGATAAAGCTACGAGCATCGGG
Organism: Gastracanthus pulcherrimus; assembly: GCA_949152435.1. Classification (NCBI taxonomy): domain Eukaryota; kingdom Metazoa; phylum Arthropoda; class Insecta; order Hymenoptera; family Pteromalidae; genus Gastracanthus; species Gastracanthus pulcherrimus. The sequence goes on along the minus strand of OX424575.1, from coordinate 156,971,149 downwards.
CTTCATTTTGAGGTACCGAAAATCGATTCCCAAAGTTTCATCACAATACGTGACCCGGACACCGTGAACTCCACTTGTTAGTATAAGTTGAAATCATTCGAGATTTCAGTAAATTGCATGCGAGTCTCAGTTTATTATGTAGATTATTGTGCAAATATTTATTTAGCACGTTTAAATAAAACTAATTTTATATAATACTGTAAAAGATGTAGTGCGTACCTTGATATAATATGGGAATGACATGTACGGATAAGAGATTATAGAATAATAATATAAATAATTGTTAATGTATACGGATCTACAGATTTGCTATAATAGCATCATTTAAGTATTTAATAAAAGTTTTATGATGTTAGTTTATTGATAAGCGCGGTACCAATTAGAAGGTTTAATATGTAATATCAGTATTGCATCGAGTGTTGTTGGTGTCGTTTTTGTGCTCTTCTCTTTTAATGATCAATTCGATGTACCAATAAATTAACTCAGTGATTTATTAGACTTTTATTAAATTAATTGATAAACACTAATTTTACTTAAGGATTAATTTAGTATGTCTACTCCGCAGAGTTTTCACCATGTGCGTGTGAGTTGTTAAGTTGTTATAATAAAACAATATATATCTTCCTTAAATATAGAATTTGCAATATAAATATTCATTATATGTATCATAAACAGTTTAAAATTTATAAGATAATTAAAATTATACGCAAATACTGCCAGAGTAAATATCAATCTATCAGTTTGTAATCTACGAGGAATACAATAAATGTATTCTGTGTATAATCATTAATAACTAATTGCGATTTTGATTGATTCTCTTATTTCTATGATATTGAAATAGGAATAGTATTCATAAATACATGATCATTACTTAATTTTTAATGCTTTAAAAATACGAGAAAATATATTATATTTCGAGCATAAAATATAGATCATTTTTAAAGCATTATCCATTTTCAGAGATAAAAACTGATTGCAAGAATAGAGAAAATGATTAAAAAATGAAGTGCAGTATTATACAAGGCGTTTCTTTAATTTATAACGTAATAATCATTCTGAACCCAACAATTCACTATTTTATCTCTAATCTCCACAAACATCGAAAACACGCGCTCTCCATTACAATATAATAATACCGAATACCTCCCGCCCGCCATAATTGATTGCTAGAAATTAATATCGGAGCGTCGCCCGCCGCGTAATGTAATATTCGTCCTTTCTTCCGCAATTCCGGACCGACGCGCCGCGGGGGAACGGACAGCGGACGAATTCCTCGTATATCAGGACGCATTACTCGCGCGCGCGGAAAGAGTCGTCCCCGCGCAGGTATACACGACGGAACACCGGATATCCGTCCTACGGGAGTGTTCCGCACGTACTCGTCCTCACTCGCACACACGAGCGCGAACGCGCGTCCATCCGCGCGCGGCACAATGAAAAAAATGCTTTTCGAGCCGCAGAGTGGGGTCTAGTGCTGTGCTGCTGTCGTATACACGAACTATACACTGCTGAGTTTTGCTGCAGTTTTGGAATTATGGCGTACTTTTTGCGATGTGCGCGATTTTAAAAATGCGACTTTTATGATGCATTTTTGGGCGTACTTTGTTGTTTTATGGCGGGAGATTGCGCGATGCTTCAAAAGTTGTGGACGTGAAAAATTGTGCGACTGTTTTATCATTGCTGTCTTCTAGTGGTGCATGCATCGAAGTTACATTTTTAAAAATCTTAATATACCGAAATCTCATGTTGTTGAATACAAACTTAATTATTTCAAAATTTTAAATTAATCGATTTATTTATTATAATATTATAGATCGGTTATTAAAATGGAACATATTTTACTTTCGAGTATCTGTAAATATACTATTCGTGAAAAGATTCAAAATGCAAATTGCAGATAATATGGAGAATATCTGAAGATTCTTTTACTTCATGGATGAAAAATGTATGTTAAATAATAATACTAAAATTTATCGATCAATACTTATTTATTAAGTTTATAAATTATATGGAATTTGATTATTAAACTTTCAATACATAAAGTGAATTTTATGATAAAAACTATAGTAAATATCGTAATAAACATGAAACATGTCCTGACTTCACAAAATTACCCTGATGAATGGTAAACATAGTATCATAATATCAATTATCATCATGCTGTGAATTATGCAGACAAGAGTGAATTTCCCAGTGGAGAATTAGCTCTATTTCACTATGATTTTCATAGTAATTTTTATCAGTAAAGTCTTTGTATATCCATATTCTTAGTTTCAATCAAAATATTGGCACAATCATTGAGATTAGTAAAAACGATAAGTGCCAATATGCATTGTCAGCGATTATATTTATATTTAAATACCCGTTCCTTCAAATTCTGAATCCCCACGAATACAATTTTGGCACTCAACGACAAATGTTGATTACGCACCACTTAATTCTATTTTCTCTAACTCGATCCAACCGCAAATCACACGAGAAGCACGCCGCGCGTTACCTCCCAATTAAAAACATTGTAAAGTAGTCGCGACTACACTCTTGTCGGGATATATCACGGTCCTCCGAGCGTAACGCTCGCGGCGCGGGACATCACAGTATCTAATATATACACTTGTCACGCGCACGTGCGTCCGTATTAACGCGACGCGACATCCCTCGTCGATGTAGTGTATATGTATATTGGCTGTACAGATGCAGTCAAAAAGCGAGGAGTAGAGAAGAGAAAAAATAGTCTCAAACGAACTAGAATGAAACTGATAAGTGCGGATGCGTTGTTGTTGTAGTGTTTTGGAGTGATGTTCTATTTACCCGACGTGGAAAAAATATGTTCTGGTTACGTGAGTTGTTATATTATATAAATATTTTTTAAAAACAGAATTGTAGAGAGCAAGCTCATGGTCACTCGATCCAATGGTTAATTACTATTTTTAGCCAACGTTTCGGTCAATTTAGCGCGTTTAATACCCGTGATTCTTATAAGGCTAGATTTATTAATAATTAAATTATAGTATAATTATTAATAAAATGTACCTTAGAAAGGGATAAGAGCATGGAAAAGAAATGCAAAATGATCGAACCCTTGGCTTGGATTATTATACATTCTACTTCAACACAATACATTAATGTCGTGAATTTTTCAAATATATTATCATTATAGATATCTAATGTTATATTATTTCGACAATCGTTGTCTCGAGTAGTAAGATTAGAATGTACTCTGTAATACGATCAAGGCTAAACAAATAAGAAACTATAATTATAGTTTAATAATTGTAGATGTTTAGATGAATTCGTTCAAACGTTACTAATTACAATTTGATTCGCGATTTTTACTATTCGCAAGGCCAATACAACCTCTTGAAAAATAAGAAAAATTGTATATCTAACTATAGAAATGTAAACATAGAATTATATATCAATGTCTGATAAATTTTAAAGTGAAAAACACGGTAGCGGTAATTTTTTCCGTAAAGTCGGAATATTTCAAGTTTACCATGTTTTTACGGTAATTTTTATCAGCAAATTCTCTCTGAATAAGTTTGTACAACATGTAGGGTTTAAACTACAATAATTTCTTTATTTGCTTTTCCCTAATATTTATCCGCACCACGAGATATAACATGCATATCGGATCTTTAATTTCTAATTGCGATAGTCTCAATTTGCAAAAACAGAGAAATAAATAAATATTGGGAATATAGCCTGGGGCTCCGCACTGGTATCTTTCTAGTTATTAAGTTATATCGATTTGCTACCCTACAAATCGAATCAACAACAAACCAAATCAGACTAATAAAACTGCTCAATTCGAAGATTGCTTATTTTCAGTTTAGCCCAGAATAATTGTCAAACCTCCACTAAGGCAACACTCACTCACTACGCAAAGCCAATCAATGCTCCCTAACAAACCCTGTATCCTTTCACCACCAGCCTCGAATAACGTCCAACCAACAAAGAGACCAACTCTCTCTCTCTCTGTTTTCGTTCGTATACAACACACCACCGAATTCTCCAACTGGACTGTACATCCGATCCGCGCGACCATAATGAGCGTGTGGAAATGGCCACGCTGATGAAAAGCCCGAAGTCCCTTCCGCTCGTATCCACCTGCGCGCAGATGGTTCGTCACCGCGAGCGCGCGCGCGCGAATTCAGTTAGCCACGAGCTCTCGTATTTCTCGCGCGGCGAGCTGCCGGTTCCGCAGGCGACGAGGAAAAAATAAAAATAAACGTTGTACGCGTGTTCGGTGGTGCGAATGTGCTCGAGGGGGAAAATAATACCGAGGGAAGATGTTTTCCGTGAAAATTGTGTACTGTCAGTTCTCGATGGAGTACGTCGATGAGGCGGATAATAGAGATGGCAATGGCCAAGGCGACAGGTATAATAAACCAAGGGTGAATCACACGCGCACTCCCACACACACACATGCGCGCGCACACCGGAAGCGACTTGTTTTATGGATTGATATGGGAAGAGGGTGGGTAAACACTTATGTGGGGGAGTTGGGTTATTGGGTTTGAGAGATTGAACGCTGGATTTGTTGCCAGCTGGGGGCTCATTATTTTTGCCAGACGGATGATTATTGTTTACGCAGTAAAGCTGTTTGCGCAGTGAAATAGATTCTGGAAATTGGGTTATTGGAGAAGGACAGCGTGAATCGATAAGCTATCGATTGTTTAGGATGCATACAAGAATTGTTGTGTAAGCAGAATGTTTTTAAGAAAGAGACTTGTCATTGCGTGCACAGTGGACGGTTACAAATCCGGAATACTATTGTAAAGGTTAAAACTGAACAACTTTCTTTTTATGTAAGAGTCGAGGTAAGAGTTGCTTTTTATCTCTATTCTGCGATAAAGGCAAAACAAAGTAAACGACAGCAAACCGCCCAAAAGGCTTTAATACTTTGACATAGAAATATTGGAAAAAAGATTTGAATAGTTCTTTGTGTACATTCGCTTTGTGTTGTTTGGAATATTGCGGAGAATCATAAAACTTGCAAGTGTTCTATATACAAAATCTGTAACTTTTAGCATTCACTGATAACATTGTAAATAATTTTAATATATTATTTTATTATTAAATTATTTTTCTCTTTTTTTATTTACTTTCTTCACATTGGTACAAATCTAAGATGAAAATATGTCGAAAAAATGTGTACGATATGCTATTTTCAAATAAGATTTTGTAAGCTCTGTCTCAGTAGTTAACATTCGAGTTACAAATATTCTACGTTTTTATGATGTATAAGTTACAGAAAGGGTGATATTCATTTTAATTATATAGGTATCACGATCATACAAAGAGGTCTGAGCACCCGCAGGGTGGGGAGCGTGCTCTAACTGAAGTTCTGAAATGCTCGAATGCAATGTTTACATCTTCCTCTCGTCGGCGCCATATTGGATTTTGGGGCTTCACTTAGCTCACACTTTCGTCAACGCTTTAGGTATAGGAGTGCCCAGACCTCTTTGTATGATCGTGATAAGTATTCAAAATTTTAGGCCAACAAGAGTGTTGGTTCTCTCTGCTGCCCACGTCATAGGGTGCATATAAAAAAGAATGCTATACTTATCGGAGAAAACTGTCAATTAAAAAATGCGTTACACTAATGAAACATTAAGATCTCGTGAAGGGTGTAATACACTAGAAATTATTAAATAGAAAATTTAATTTATGCAAAGTTAAAAGTTAAAAATCAAAAGTCTTGCACATATATATTTATTTCTCGTTTAGAAGTTCATTTCAAATACTTTCCTCCCATCGCTCAAAATTCTGAAAAAGCAATAGTAAACACATACCGTCAAATCGCTTGTCACTCTCAAATCCTCCCCTCCACCCGCATTACAACCTCGTAAAGAAAACAATTATACAGCGCAAACTAGCGCTCCACATCACTCGATATATAATACACAATAATTAACTATAGAAAACGCGTACACTCCTCGCCGCAGCGGCCGAGCTCTTTAACGCGCGTGATCCCGAGCGTGCCGGCACCATAGCGCACAGAATTATCCCGTTATACCCGCGCGTTATAAACGATTTCACTGTATCAACATCGTCCCGCTTTATGAGAGACCATTTTCATCGCTCGCGCGCGCGCGTCACTTTTTGCACGGACTTTTGCTTTACGAGCGCGCACGCACTCTCGAATATATAACCCGCGCGCATCGCCTCGGTTCGTACGTGCTTTAGTAGGTATATAGTGTTTGGCGTTTGCATGCACTGGGTTGGCGAAACGCGAACGGCCCCTGAATGCACTGCTCGCGTTTCCGAGAAATATGCGCATCGACGGTAAGGATTTTCTTGTGGAATAAGGTGAATTTATCGTTTCTAGTGAAGCATGAAACATTTGGTTCCGTTCTTGAAAGAGCTGGTTTAGCATTATTATTTATTTATTTATTTATTTATTGAAATAAATGCGGAAAATTGCTCTTTTACAAAAGAAAAGTACATACTGAGTAAATACCTGTAGGTATAAAAAAACAAAAGCATCAAGCTTAAAATTAAGTGTACAACCATAGTAACACTATCAACAGTATATCTTACATGTTAAAAAATATTTTTTGTCCTGTCTGCACTGAAAGTATGCTTTTCAATTCAGCTAGGACAAACAGTATTGTGTGCACCACGGACGGAAGGCGATTATGATAGTAGTACTCTCGGTTATAGATTTACCGTTTAGATTTTGATAATACTCAACATACTGGTACATATTAGTCTAAATGTGACTCAGATAAATTTTTGTAAAACCAGAGTACGGAGAGAAAAGTTATCAGCATTTTCATTATCACACGTTTAACACGGAGTCTTATGGGAAACAACAACAATTTATGTATATTACGGCAGTAACCGTTCAGTTTTTATAGAAAATGTTTGTAGTAAGAGATAAATGTTTGCCGAACATTTATCACTTTCTAAAACTATGATTAGGTACCTTTAAGTTTAAAAATAAATTAATTCAACACAAGAAAGGTGCATTTAACCTCAATAACAGAGTCAAATTAGCATCTGTATTAAGTGTTTTTTAATAAATAGGATAAATACATTTGTTTAATTTCAATGTGTAGTCGTAATTTGGTGTTAGTTTACTTATGCGATAATTTAAACAAAGTTTACCTCATTAATAAATAAGAAATTGAATGTAAGAAAAAATGTACACATTTTGACTAGTTCAGTACCAAGAGTACAATATACCTTAACGCTCGTGCTGGTTGCAGCCCTCGCGATAATCACCTACTTTCCGCCCTTGTTACATACTATACTATTATTGTCTGTTATACAATTGCTAAAACAAAAAATCACAGCAGAAGAAAATAAATTAATCAAAATACTATTTTTCTCTTTGTTCTATACATGTGCACGGAATCAAATCGAATGGTAATTCCTATAACGTGTTAACACTTCTAGGGTTGAAATACAACAATACAGATTCGAAATTATTATCATCAATTAAATCTGGTTCGTAACGCTCTTCATCTATTTATTTACAAAGCAGGAAGGACTAATATTACTCGAAACTTCAATATGCTGTAGTCGATCGTTGTTTGATTTAATTAGAATTTCATATTCATATAATATTAATTTTATAAAAACATTCTACACCACTGCGTATGTTGCATATTTTTAAATTATTGTCACATCGTTATATCACAACTTTCAATTCACTTTGACGTCGAGCATCAATTGTAAATAAATATCAATTCTTTATTGTCATTCTTAAAAAAAATTATTATTGAAATACCAGATTAAATACTAAAAACAATAGAAGCTAAGTTACAAACTGTATATTTGACAGAAAAAATTGCGATCAATGTATTCTTTTTGTTAATTAACGAAAGTTTGGAATAAATAAAAAATTTATTTTTCTTATTGCTTTAGGAAATCAATTAATCAGGATTCTACTGGATATAGAGATTATTGATTGCATCTTTTGCAAACCAGATGAAGCGTAAATCCGAGTTTAATTGGAACATCGCTGAAATTTTTCATGCAATCAGTGCTTTTAAAATTAATTTCTTTTTAAAATCATTAATTTTATGTATAAAGTTTAATGTAAATAAATGGCTTTTTTAAAATTTAATTCACGAAAATGTTTCAGTACACAAGTAAAAACTGTGATGCAAACATAATTATTTTCTGTTAGATAATAAATGAAATAATTTTATCTATTTATTAAATTCGTGTATCTTCTATAGTATACATAATGGTTGCTTCGTCTTAACATTCTCATAACTGATGCTTAGTTCAATTTGGTTACAGTTTGTTCTTCAATTTACAAGCAATTGTGTGCTTCGTCTTAACAAGATTTTCGTTTATATAACTCGTCAGCAGTTTATTTATGAATACGAGTGCGTCATTCTAGGTTTCTTTTAACGATTACCGGAAGGATAATTTTCTTCTGCCGTCAAAATTTATACTTTGATGACAACTTTAAAAAAACGAAATGAATTTTCAAAAAAATATCTATCCAATTTTGTCTCACTTTCGTCAATTTAAGCTTTATATTTTTTATTATTCTTTTTTCTCATTTTACTCTTCCAATATGAAGTAGATATATCGGATTTATCTGCACCTTCGTCAATTTTCTCGTATCACTGTGTTCATTCGCCTGAAGCATTTTTCGAAAATACGTGTATTACTTTGCCCTTATAGAAATAACTTTATTGGTGATTCAATGTGTGCCTTATTTGTTTCACACAATATAAAATTAAATATAGTATATAATTCTCAAATTCTTTTAAAGTTAAATTTAAAGCTTAACAATGTAAATAGTAAATTTTTATAAAAGTATTTTTAAAAGCTTTAACTTTTTTTATATAACGCAACATATTAAAAATAATTTTTAAAATATAAATAACACGTCGGAGTTGTACAAGCTTGTCCTCGCTTCTGTCACGCTGATGGTGATATACGTAATACTGGTATACAAAATAGAATCTTCATTGGCTTACAGCAATATATTTTTAAATCTTAGTAAGTCAATTGTGTAGGTCTTTCAGATTGCTTGAATTTGATTCTTACAGAAAGTGAACATTTAATCATCTTTACGTATTTTGAGATTCGTAAAAAAGAACAAACGATCAGGGTTCTGCAATATTATATATGTATACATTTTTTCAAAACAACGTTTATAGAACAGTGTATGTTTTATTAAATTGTATAACAACCATTGTTGCAGATAAGACGGGACCTAATTTTTCACTCCAATAACTTCAAAGCAACATCTTAGATTATTTTATCTGAAAAATCGTTTAGAAAAATATTTCAGAAGACGAAAATTTATCACGTAAAATTTTGTTTATACTTTCTGTAATATCTTTAACGGAAGTATTGTACGAAATACAAAATAAACATCTGGTATTTAAGTAAAGAAGAGTATTCCAAGCAAACAACAAATTTTGATTTTACCTTACCCTTTCACAACATCACATAAAAAGTTCATCGAACCTTCTCGTATTACATCCCATAAACACCATAAAAGTACATCCTCGAGTCACGCATTATTACCCTTACATCTTTCATATCCGAAAAAGAACCCCCCTAAAAAATCTATAAAATCCACCGCAGCGATACTAATTTTTCAGACTCGATACAGCTGCAGCACTCGACTTCTCGTTTGATCCACGCTTTTCAAAAAATAGCTGCAGAGCACGACAGGTCGCATTACGCGGGCGCGTCTCGGGTTTCCTCTCGCTGCTTTCACGGCGCCTGGCAAAATTTCTCGCAGCGCATGGATAGCTCTCGCCGAGTGAGTAGACTACGGAGTCGTATAGCAGACGCGTGTGTTCTAATGAGGCGCCGAGTGAGGCGCCGCGTAATCAGCTCGTAATCGAATACATCGTGCGGAGAGCGAGAGATAGCGATGCGGTGTGTATATAGATGCAAGCGTACAATGACACTGTATGTGTTCGCGAATTGCTGCGAGGAGAGTTGAGTGGTTGGGGTAATATATTTATTGGTGCAGTGAATGGAATTTTGCGGTGATGTGTGGATGCTTTTTACGTTGGTTGAATGGACAATGATTTCTCGAGTTATTGTTGAGATATGTTGTTTTTTTTTAAACCGTCCAGTTTCCTTTTTTACTTGTGTTAGATAATTTTTTTTAACGATTTTGTAATTCATTTATAAATAATTTATGTCAATGAAAAATTAGGTTTTAGTTTGATTCCGATGCAAAAATGTTTCTCGAATACTGAAATATTACTTGTAGATTAATGTTGTTATTATTAAGCAAAAACTAATATATTTGTTACAGTACTTTTTTTAGCATGATTTTGTAACTAACACAAAGTTAAAACATTATTAATATGTTTTACTAAAGTTAAAACATTATTATTATGTTTGGCTTAAGTTAAAACATTATTATTATGTTTTGCTAAAGTTAAAACATTATTGTTATGTTTTGCTAAAGTTAAAAGATTATTATTAAATTTGCCTGTTTAATTTGTTATGTGTAATTCCTTCCACAAAGAGATGATTGTTTTTTAAATCATTTTTAATTTTTAATTAATTCTAATTAGGAAAAAATGAGAAAGAATCTTTTACATTATCTACATTTATCCGCTTCAATCTTATTCGAATGATATATTTTTAATTAGTTTATGAAAAATGGAACTAATTCCTTTGTGCAATAATAAAATAATTACGGACTGCAGTTTTTCTGTTTTGAACATATAATTGTTTGACTTTCTACTGGATACAGATTGCTTAGCAATACAGTCATTATCACAAGACGAGTTTCTCTTTTCTTCTTTTCTTATTGAATTAGATCGTATTGTTAAGAGGTACTTATATGTTTAATGCACTCTTGGCTTTTAACTAATTGAAGCATTTATAAAATACGAGGAGGCAGTAGTTCAACATACAATTATTTTAAAAAAGTATCAAAATATGTAGAAGAGATCATTTTTCCTCTAAGAGGATTTTTTCATTATAAAGCCATTAACATTTTTAACGTAATTCTCGTAGTATCACGTTGCAGCTTGAGTACACTATGTACACAGCTTCGCCAGGCTGAAAAATGTACAGTCACGGGTCGCTAAAAGCAGCAAGGTTTATTAATAAATCAGTTATACTTTACCTGGCCTACTACAAGCAAACGACGTATATAAACAAGCTTGTTACGCACGTAAGACAAGGGGAAATAGCTGGCACGCTACCGAATCTTAATGTTAGTGATTCTGTACACACTGCAGTTATTGCAGAAGGAAGTTTCCTTTTTAACCATATTTAAGCTACTTTAGACTTGGCTATTATAACTTTTTCTCATTATAATACTATATTTGTGATTAATAAAAATTCTAATTTCAAGAGTTACAAGGGTTACTTTATTAACTATATTCAGTTTTAAATCGAAAGACTATTAGAAAAGTGAAATTTGTAAAATAAGTGAATTATTAGCGTAGATAAACATAATTACTTGAAATGATGTGTACACTTATTAAAAATGTAACATTATATTATTTAAATAATTTTACATTAGTATTTTTCAATTTCTTGAAAGGTATTAAATCTAATATCTAGTACTAAAGTGGTCTCGCGGTATAATTCCGGAATTATAAATTGAGGGCACTATAATTTCCAATAAAAAGTATTTATTTCTAAGTTAATATTATCAATTGAATTATAATTTTCTATCTCAAATACATATTTCAAAGATAATTCTTGGTATAATTCCGGTATCATAACGCGAGTCCATTTGAAATTTCATTTCAAAGTTTGAAATTTGATTACCAGAACAATACTCAAAGTTTTTTCATGTTTAATGTTTAATACATTAATAAATTAATAGACAATCATCGATTTTCATGTTATGGGGTGGCGAGGCTGCAGACAATATTTGTGTACAGCGGTATCTATAATACATATATTTTTTCTTACCTTTGTATTGTTTATGAATTAATCTATACAATTTCAGAGTAATTTGTCTTTTCATTTCTTTTACTAAATCCAAAAACTCAGCTTTATTCCAGCCACCAACACGTACGTAATTCCCTCCTTAAACCTACCCCATCAATCTAAAACAAACCTGAGCAACCAATATTTTTATTTCAACGAACACCTGGCCACACAAGCACTACACACACACTGCACCCACACGTCAACTTCGACTATAATACGTCGCGTTGCGTGACTGGGCGCACGCACATGCAGAGCACGCGGCGGGTTCACACGGGGCCCGCGGCTCCCTCGATGACCTCTGATTCATGCGTTTCGCAGAGAGTTCGAGCTCGACGAGGTGCACAGTAGCAAAGGAGACAGTCCCCGCGGCGGGGTTGAAAAGTTTCAGTCGCGTCGCGACCGTTCAAGGCTCGAGGCACACACATAAGGACAGCGCGGCTGCGCAGCCAGTCAAGGATCAAAGTTTAAAAACTCGGGCACGCGTGATTTATACATTCTTCGTGTATATATAGCTGGACGAAGAGTTTTGGCACGAGAGCTTATGAGATACGTGAGCTGTGTGCGATCGTTGAAGTGGCAAAGAAAAAGGAAAGTTTCTTGAGGTGTGAAATCATCAGTTTTACGTGAGTGAACCATTTCTTGTACCAGGCTTTATAAGAAAAGATATGAAAAACAAGTTTTTCAAAAGTTGAAGTTGTTTGTGCGATAGTAATACTGTAATAGGGGTTGTATCTAAACTTCGTTCTGGAAAACTTTTTTCTTTTAATTATAAATTATTTTTTCATAAATTTTTAACGTCCTCTGCTGCCGTACTCCAACCCATTCATTTTTTTAATATAACTTTTAGTGGCTCATTAAAAAAGAGCCCTGTCATAAATAAATTGCTTTTATCTCGACCTAATAAAGAGCATAGTTAAAAAAAAAGTTTTATAATAATCGTTACGCGAAATATGTAGATCGCGAGGTTAGAAGAAAAAGAAAAGAATGCATCATTAAAACCAGGGCAAGGGACATGCTGGAAATTCTGGCTTATCTTGTCACGCTAAAGGGCAGGAAACAAAAGGCGGGGGGTCAACCCACACACACGCATCACACGTTTTACGTACTCTTTTCACATATCACGAGCAGCGTTTTGTGCGTTTGTTCGCGTAGCTGCTGCTGCTGCTGCTTCCGTTCTCTACGAATCCTCACTTTTCCTGCAAGACAAAAGACAAAAAGCGGTGAAAAAGTTAAGCTCGGCTGAAGCATTAGACATTATTCTCGTACATGCAGAACGAAATATCATATAGAGCGCACGCAAAAAAGTCAAGAGAGAGAACTGGAGATGCGCCTTTCGACGTTTTCTCGCTTGCCTTCTTATCTTGAGTGATAATAATCCCTTCTGCAAATAATAAGCGCAGTGCAGAAAGCGCACTTTTTCTTTATGCAGATGATGCAGAACTCGGTGGAGACTCTTAGCGAGCCAAAGAGCAAACAGCTTGACAGGCTTGTGTGTGTGCATCTTGAGTGCAAGAGATAATTCAGAGCGCAATCCATTGTTTGAACAAGAACAATTTATTTTAACGGAGTTTTGCGAGTCATAGCGCAATGTTTAATTGTTTTAGAAAGCACGTATATGCGGGATAATTGCTTGCATTTTTCTAATGAGCTTTGCTTTTTCAAATGATTGTAGAAAAGGTTTGTTAATAATTTACTACTAGATAAATATTGGTCGGATGGGTAACCCAATATGTTGCAATTAATCATGGATAACGTATTAGCAGGATGGCAGCATGTGCGGTGATTTGTTTACACGGATGATATGATGATGTATGCAAATTGGCTGAAAGCACGCTGCGCTTGTTCAAAATGAACACTTTGATTGCAAAATTATAATAGTAAACATAATAAATCACAGTGGAAAACGCAGTGTTGTGGATAATTACAGTTGCTTTAGTTACATTTTTGTAGCTAAGGAAAAGCAAAATAAGATAAAGCTTGTAAGATAAAGGGTGCAACTAAAACGAAACGATTTAATTGCATATTCCAAAAAGTAAATACCTGTTTGAGATAGTAGTTGATGCGTACATTTTCAAAAGATCCAATTATGAGACTAAATAAAATTATGTTCTCACTGATGTATAAGTTCGTATTGTCCATTTTGCGATAAAATTATGCTAAATGAAGTTCAACTAACATGCAAATTAAGGTAATATTAATTTATTGTTCTAGCAAGTAAACTTGCCACGCTGTTATCTTAATGTTTAACTGACGCGCCTTTTATGCATTTTATACCTATCTAAAAAAGCTTCAAACGCATAAATCTACGAAAATACCGGATAAAAAAGCTGCACAATTACTTCGCGCTATCTCCCAGTGGCAGTTCACTACATTTGTCAGCATTTCCTTAGCGCCTAGCGCAACCGTACAACAAACATTTTTCGTCCAATCTCACTCACAACACATAGAAACAAACACGTAAAATAAAGGACACGCTTTTGCTCAACCAACACCAGCAGCATCGGCCTTCTATCTCGCAAACGTATCCTCATTTTCTTTTATGCGTTCTCTCTCTCGCGCGCGCTCGCACTGAAACTCCTTGCATGACAAAATCACAGGCGCACGAAAATGAAACTGCGCGCCGAGCGTCCACTTATTATTGTCCGAAGAAAGCGTGTGGCAATACGAGAGTATATGCTGTATGAGGAGGAGGCAGCTGAGCGCGAAGGTGTATTCCGGTGCGTAAATTACGCGCGTCTAACGTTTTTGCGAGCTGTAAATGAGAGAGAGAGAGAGAGAGAGAGAGAGAGAGAGAGAGAGAGAGAGAGAGAGAGAGAGAGAGAGAGAAGAGAGAGAGAGAGAGAGAGAGATAGAGAGAGAGAGATAGGTAGAGAGAGAGAGAGAGAGAGAGAGTATGTACTGCGTTGATTCAACGTTTTCATTGTTTCAGAAAGAGAGCATTTAATTGTTGTTGGATTTTATTTTGTTGGTTTATGGCGCAAAGGTTCGCTTTTACGGGCGAGTATAGGGGAGGTGGTAGGAACAACTTGTTTAATTGAAATGGCGCAACTTTCGCGAGCTCGCTTTGCTTGCTACAATGTGTGTGTGTGTGTGTATTATCTTTTTTTATGTTATTGGGTTCGCGATGAAAAGATAAGAATGATACACTTTATTTCGAACAAGTTTTAGTTTCTGTTTTTATGAACTTATAAATAATGTGGTTACTTATTGTTTAATTAATCTTTAGTGTAGAAATTAGCATGCAACAACTTTTAATGAGTCTATATTTGAATACTACTCTTCTAAAAAGATATTATTTGTATTATGCTAGACATATCCTTGCTTTTTTGCAAAAAATGAATAGCGGTAACTTTCAGTTTCAACTAGCTACGTTTAACCGGTCTGAAAAATGTAAAGCCATTCGTTACTAAAAGCAGGAAGGATTTACAAAAACTTTTCCGTGGCATTAACTTTTTTAGTTGTTTCATGGAGAAAGCTTTTTCGTTTTGCGAAAAAATGTCATTATTCTGTTTTTTAATCTTGCTTATTATATAAATTACTTTCATCATGTTTAATATTCTTGCATTTTGGCAATTATGACTAAAATTCAGAAATTTTGGTATAAACCATTTTAATGCTCAAATAAATGCTGGATTTGTTTCTTATTAAACTTAATAGAAGACTAATAAACAATTAATTGCAGATTATAATAAACGTTCATTTAGACTGAATTAATTCGATTGTAAATAGTTTATTCGCTGTATCCAAAACTAATTAAGTCTCAAATTATAAACGTTTTCAAATCATAAATTAACTAATAAAATAAGTTAATTTTGATAATATCAAGCAATTGCAAACGCTACTTTGATTAAAAAATTTAACTGATAAATAATTTTTGTGAGTGTCTTTTCTTTTTAGTAAATTTCTCCAGTGAATATTTCTATAATATATAAATACACCTCGAATCATTTAGTAAGACTATTTTAAAGTCTAATAATAATAATTGTAACCTAAAATAATTTACATTGGTTCTATGAATAGAAAAATCTTCTATGAGAGGAATATCAAAATTTCAAAATTGCCACGGAGTTCCATAAAATTTACGTCCTTAAGGGGATGCGTCAGACCTACTTTACCCACCCATAAAATATATTAAAAAATTTCGTTTTTCTCAAAAAATACGCATCAGAATCAAATTTTGTTTTCAGGGTAGCTTTATTTACGTAAAATTCATAACGAAGCACTCAAATTATTATCAGAATCGAAAATTGACAATTATATGATTATGCTAATTTTCGATTCTGATATCAACTCGAGTGTTCCGCTATGTAGTTTCCCTAGATAAAGCTATCCTGAAAAGGACATTTTATTCTGATGCGTCTTTTGACGTAAAACGAAATTTTCGAAGAACATTTTTTGTCACTTTCCTATTGAGAAATAGAATGATTTACCTCAAATTTTCAGTGTTCCGCTATTCATTCGGTCCAAATAAAGCGTTCCCTAAAAGGAAAATCAATTCTGATGCGTCTTTTGGCGTAAACCGTAATTTTCGAAGAACATTTTTCCTCACTTTCCTATTGAGAAATAGAATAATTTACCTCAAAATTTCGGTGTTCCGCTATATATTTGGTCCAAATACAGCAATCCCTAAAAGAAACATCGATCCTGATGCGTAGTTTTTACGAAAAACGAAATTATTTTTTGTTTGCGTCGGTCGGTAAAGTAGGACTGACGCATCTCATTAAAGAATGATCGAAAGCCTGCTCTGCTGATCCACCCTGCATCCGTGATTAATTATAACTATCAACAAACACTTCCTTAACAATTGAAACGCGCTACCAAAAAGCACATACAAGCTTCCCTGACCGACCGCAAGACGCACAGTCAAACTGTCTACAGGACGAAGCTTCAAAAGACACAAAGCGAAGAGTAAGACCTCAGCCGCGCTCTACGCGGTCACCGCGCTCGAGACCCCCGGGGCAATTTGCGTCAGCTGCTGAATTCACTTTGTTTATGGGGCGCCTCGTAAATGTAAAGCGCGCTTACGGCCGCGGCGGCGGCGGCCTCTCTCGCACTCGCGAGTGCGCACGTCGAGGGGCCAGCCGGCCGCGAGAGTGTCTCTCTGGGCCAAGTGCACCGACGGCGGGCACTTTCTTTGAGCTGCCAAGACGGCGGCGGCAGCGACGAAAGAAAAGTCTGGGCTTTTATCATTTCGTGCCTCCCCCCCCCCCCCCTCCCTGTCCGTGTATAAAGCATCGTAAAAGTATGAGGGCTCGGGGGAATTAAAATTCGTGAGATATTGGATGGTCGAGGAAGGAATTTCGTTTTTCTCTTTTGTAGATCGAGTTTTTAAAGATTTTTTAAGTAATTGCATTCATTAATTGGAGCGAAATATGGCGTTGGAAATATGGTGAAGTTTTTTGCGAGGTAAAATAGTGGTCATTTGATGACGATTGAATGCTTTCGCGATTTATAAAAATATTAATTGAAAATGAGTTTCAATAAAGTTTCATCTGCAGCCTACAATCTTGTGATTGGTTCTTGAACTAAAGATAGCTGCACTATAAAAGTTGCCAGCGAAAATATTACTCAAAGAGTAGGGAATTATGAGACTTCTGTATACTACTTCTGAATAGTACACTTACTACTCTCACAGAAGTTCCCATAATTTTCTACTCTTTTAGAGTAGTATTTACAGGCGACTTTTTATAGTGTGAAATAACATAGATAATAATTTATTATTTACAGAGAGAATTTTCTAATACAAATTGCTAGAAAATAATAGTAAAAACCGTGGGATAGCATGTCAAGTCAGCACGACATCAAGAGAAAAATTCACCTGATTTCATGCGACATTTCAATTCTGTTAAAAATTTTATTATAATTTTCAAAAATTCCTATTTATAAAATATTGATTCAAATTTACTTTTTCTTGTTCTGTATATAATTTTACGGAAATTAATATTACGTAATATGATTTTTCAAACCTATTTCAGAAGAAGTGAAGTACAAAGTAATATCCATAAAGATTGCAGTTTTATAAAACTTTAAAGAATAATTTGCAATACTTTTTTACGCGTTGCCATTCTACGCTGGTTTACGATTCTAATTTTAAAAAGATTTTGTTATGACTTGTGTAATTTTACGATATGAAATAGGATCTTCTATTTCGAACTTTCAAAGTTGAAATTTCTCATAGCATCTTTTATAGTGCACTTGATGTTTGATTTTTAATGATATCCTGCATACTGTAAAAATTCATGAAAAAAGTTTAGTTAGATTCTTTATATAATGTTATATTCAAATATATATTTTTCAATAATCTTATTTTCAAGAAAGCATTGTAATGGAAAACGAAAACAATTACCAGCTCATAACACTTTCTTTTGTAAGCTGACGATAAAACTAACCGCCTTGTTACCAAGTGCGATTCATTCTATCATTATTTTCTCAGTACGTGAAGTTAGTTCTTCACCTTATAAAAGATAAATAGCGAAAATACACGTTTAAACACATTTTCTTGTTAGAATAATATGATCTTATCAACATCTTATATAACTTCAATAAATTAACATCCGTCAATCACAACAATTGTCAAATACACATCAACACTAGGCAATTATATCACATGAAAAAATCTCCATTCACCCACCCATACTAATACATTAAACTCCCAATAAACTGTATAAAAACCGAACACCGATCAAGATCAGCAATGCAAAAAATATCTACCCACATAATGCATAAATTCCCATTCCTCCTTCGCGACGCGCCAAGTGCAAGTGCGCCTTCTCCTCATCCTGTGCACGCACACACGGGCGCGGTAAACCCAAGGATGTCGCAACCGCGCGCGCGCACTGCAAGAGACAATGCACGCCCGTCTTCCGGTACTTCGTACACGCACACACACGTACACTCCGCACACCATCACCAAGTGCACACGTGCACGGTCGATTTAATCGCGCAGAGGTCAAGTAACAGAGAGGTGATTTCTAATTTGAATTATAAAATGTGTACTGCCACGTGCTCTCTGAGAAAAATCGTATTTACTGTTGCGCATGTATATACGTATGCACTCGACTCTGCTGGCCAGCTGAAGTATATAATTCGTATACCAGTGGCCAGTGTAGGAGTATAAGTAGCAGCCTCGTTCTGCTTGGGATATTGCGGCCTTGACACACTGCGGGGAGGACCGAGGTATTCACGAAAAAGCGCCGAATGCGCGAAGAGACGATGATGCTGTTTGGTTTTCTGGCGGCGTCCGTCTGTTGGTTTGGGTGGCTCGAAGGTTTTCTGTGTTCTATCGGTTAATTAGATTTGTCGTGGGGTGTAATTGAGGAGCGCGGCGAAAGGGAAGATGATGAGGAGGTTGTATTGGGTTTGCGTTTGGGTATCCAGAGATATTTAGTGGCAAAGGATACTGCGGGCGCTTTGAATAGGGATCATACAGTTGATTGTACCAATAGGTTACCTTGTAGTTGGGCTTGATTGGAAGTATCTTTTATTTACTTTCTGCGAAAATAAAAGAATGTTTTTATTTTAAGATATAATTAAAATTGGATATGTTAAACATAATTTAATATCTAAATGTTGATGTTTTTTTTTCATTAAAAGTTACGGAAAACAAAAAATTATGGTACAAAAAATGTGCAGGTAAATTTACACAGAAATATGGAATCATCCGGTTTTCTTTAAATTTGACTACATTTTATTGCAAAATACTTTAAATATCTTGGCAGAATGATATCCGTAGTAGAAATAAAGACGGTGACATAGTTCATAAAATATTATATATTTAGGAAATAGTATTGTTACACTGTTAAAAAAATTATTAAAATCTCAGCTACTATAGCGTAATTCAAAAATTAAAATTTATAAAGCATGAACTTTAAGAAAAAATGAAGAATATTAATTTAGAAATTTTAAAATAGAGTATGAGTAGGATAGCGAATAATATAAAAAATTATATAATCATATAAGATAAGAGTTTTGTAAGTCATCTAATATTATCAGAAGATTTAAATGGCTCAGCTTAAGATTGGTGGATCACGGGATTATGTATAGACAGAAAACAAATAAAAGACGTATATATAGAAAACAAATATAAGGACGTTAGTGAGAAAAACATAAAGTATAAAACGCCGTAGGTAAACAAGTCGAAGATGAAAGGGATTATTAAATTAGACCTACAAGAAATAAAGTATGAATAAATACCATAGACATAAGTATACGAAATTAAGAAGTGTCATTCTTGTGTTTATAACTGTAGAGTTAAAAATATCTATTAAAAAAAATTGTAGAATATTTTAGTTTACAACGTACAAACTATAATACCAGTGCATAATTATACCGTTTTAAATTATTATAGACAACACAAAATGCGTACTATCGTAAACATAATTAAATTTCAGGAAAATTTAATTCCACAAAGTCCCTTTATGAACTATGAAACGAGCGGTCAAGGAAATTTAATTTAAGTTTTACAAAGCACGCATGAACAGCAAGCTAACTACCTCGACTTAATATTATTCAGTACAAGCAAATTTCAACAAATTTTAAGTCTTTTTTTATTAAGTACTAAAATTTATCTCCGTGCCGCGGCTCGGGCCCTGAAAGAGTCAGAGCCCCGGATCGAGCCCGCATGGAATTTCGAGCGAGTTGCGAAAAAGTCCCAGGAGCGTGTCGAGATACCGCCGATACAACTCGACTGACGTTTTCTTTTTCAAAACAACGCCGCGTGCTCGCGTTGTACATCGATTGAATACGAACAAAATTCACTTGTTTATGGAGGGGGAAATATTTGTCTACGCTGACGCCGGCCACAGCGCGTGCGTGTCCTTTATCCTCGTGTTTTGCAAGTTTGGCGAAACGGAGGCGAGGAGAGGTAAAGGAATGATATATTTTCGCAACAAGTGTTTTCTCGCGTGATGATATGTATAAACGGTTTTCGTCAGTGGTTACGTGAATCATAAGAATGGTAAGACATTGGTATAGATATTTATTATTCAATCTTTATATTGTAGATTTGTTTTGAAGTTAGTTTATTATAGTTATACGTACAATAGACTACAGAATGTATCGATATTAGAATTTCAATTTATGATCACGTTTCAAGCTTACGTAACACATGTGAAAAATATTAGGAATAATTTATTTTCAATGCTTCACGGAAGCAAATAATTTCGAGAATCTCGAAGTTATGTAATATCTGTTTGAAAAATAAAGGAAATAGTCTGTAACACAGATTCACGTAGAAATATAATAAAACATAAAATATTATACATTAATGTACATTCAATTAGCGTTTTCTATATCAATTTCACAACCAATTTATTTTTGCCCGCTTTAGCAGAAAAAATCTTGTAATTTATATCAGATTTCACCGGACTGTTCTACATACACATATGACGTATATATGCTACGTTATTTGTTCTGGAATAATGAAGTTAATTTTAGTAAATTGCTTGAGTACACTGAAAGCGCTAAAAGTTCTTGCTTACTTCCTTGACCATAATTCTTTATACAAACCAGCTGTTTTCAAGGTTCCAAAATAACAAAAACTATTTTTAGCTGGCTAATACAGTTCTATCAACTTTATTACACAACTAATGTTGTACGTCCGACCCGAATAAAATAGCTGCGGGTTACTCCAAATACGAAGAATCTCATACATTTTTCAACCTCAACGATGAAGGTTCTCGGATTATCGAAAAAACGACTGAATTCGTCAAAAAACGAAACCTTCGAAAAATATCTCGCAAAACCTCCGAAATCTGAAAGTCAGCCGACCGACTACGCGCGCAGAATTCGTAATACGCTTCTTCGAGAGCAATCCTTGGAGGCAGAGTCACGCGCGGAAAATCGACCATCCACCGAGATTCGCCGACATTATAGTCCAGGTATATGAGGCCGTTTAAGGAGAACGTTGTTACCCCGATAAGAGCAATAAAGATGCAATCGAAATTTCTACGAAAATCGATAGAGTGTAATAGACTTTTTCGGCTCAACAAGCTTAACAAGTACCTATTGAAACATTTTCGTTCGAAATCACTTTTTGAAATGTATATTTCAATGATTTTCCAGTTATGCTAACACTGAGTAAGTCGTATTATACGGAACATTACAGGCATATAAAATTCAACATATTTTCGAATTTGCATATTTTCTGTGGCAAATTTTGTAGGTATTGTATCGGCAAACCTAATTAATAAAAACAATTGCAGTTGACTACAAATTAACTTATACAGAAATCGTTTGTACATTATAAATCAAGGGGAATTAAATATTGTAATTAAACTTACGTATTGAAGGACGTTCTAATAAAGTCATAATCGTTGTAACTCACCTGAAACAAAAATAAAAAGTACGATTAAATGTATAATTCCATAATTTATTGCTTATAGATTAACATGATAACAACATAAATATTAAGAATAAGTCAAAAATTAATATCTGTAATAAATACGTCTTAATTTATTTATTTATTTATTTAATTATTTATTTTTATTTATTTATTCAATAAATTAATTGACAAAGCCCTTTAAGATTATTAATATTATCCAAAGGAATAACTTTAATTGTTAAAGGGTAGTTTTGTGGCCCAATAATTTATTACTTCCTACGTGACTACATGAAAAGATGAAGAATAATTTTATCTTTCTTATTCTCACGTCAGATTTTCGAATATTTTCGACCAAAATTAAATGTAAGTAAGTCGTCAAAATGTGTATGGAATAGTACATTTCGCTTACTTTGGGTACTTATATTTCTATGGCTTTGCGGCATACCGACATAAGTTCACTTATTTGAAAATTTAGTTTTGAGAAATTTTGTTATTCTTACTTATAATATATTTCAGATGCAAATGCAAAAAATCGAGAAATTGTAAAAATACGAGTTTTTTTAAACATTAGTTTAATGGAAATTAAAAACTTAAAACCTTAATATCTCATAAACATGAAAAGTGTGCTTGAACCCTATGCTTACTTAATAAATGATGAGTTAAAATTTGAATTAACTAATTTTTATTAATAAATAAAATATGATATTAATCGAAAACTTTAAGCAAATTTAAATGTATAGAACCGGATAATTATATCTGTATAGATAAATTATAATACACATTATACCATACACCTACACAAAATCACAACAAAATCATCGCACTAAATCCCTAATTCCAATCACACCCCAGACCCATCCACAAACCCAACTTCAGACTCCCCAAACAACCACCCCTTAAAACCCCTAAAAACCCCCCACTCCCATCTCTCATCTCTCACACCCATGCGCATTCCTCCAACAAACAATCGTACAACTCCATCCGTCGCGCGTGGTCAACCGCGGTGCAAAAGACGCCGCCGCGCTGCTCTTTCGCAAGTCCCTCGCGGCCGCGCCACTCGCAGTGGCGCCATCGCACGCGACGCATATATACGTCTCCGACGACGGCCAAGGCGCTTCGTTATACCCGTGGTATATCTCGTGACCCGCCCCACCCCGAGAGCTGGACACGCAGGACGAGGGGCCCGCCGACAGGTATGACGCCGCGGCCGCGGCAGTGCCGCGCGCGCTACCGGCGAAAGTGAATGAAAATATAACACGGAGCCGCGCGAGAGACCGGCTGCGATGTGGCGCGCTACCGTCCTGTAGTACATTGCCGGACTGCGGCTGTAGTGCTGGAGTGGAGTGGAGTGGAGTATTGGAGGGTGGATTGCCGAGTGGTTTTTTAGCGGCGCTGGACGGTGTTTGTGAGAGAAGATAGTGAGTGTTTTATTTTGTTTGTTTTTTTTGGCAATGGCGAGGGTTTTTGTTTTTTGTTTTTGATTGATGCAGTATCGGATGTTGATCGGGAACGGAGGAATTGGGGGTTTACTGGGATGTGTAGAAGGCAGTGGAGAAATACAGATGGCTTTTGATTTGGCCGTGAGATCACAATGGCTACTTACTGGATATTAAATAGATAGTATTACCAGGGATAGTTTGGGAGTTTTTAAGGTGAAAAAGTGTTGTTTGGAATTTCGGAATTGTTGGAAATCAATGTTTGATTTATTGCAGTTTGCTGTCTTATCTATTTATTAAGAAAAATGTTGAGAGTTTCGGAAAATATTTTATTTGATTGTTTTTAAAGTTTTTTTGGATTAGAGCCATAAAATGTCGAAAAAGTTGTGGGTTATGAAAAGTGTGAAAAGGTTGTTCCGAACTGGTATACTAATTGTTCCAAAACGTAATATATTCAAAACGATTTTTCTTGGTTACATAAATGGTTAATTAGTCAAAAAGTCAGAAAATTTATGAATTTTAGTATAGTATGCATTAAAATTTTATTTTTTATCTTCATAATTTGTTTAATTTTTTAATGAAATGTATAATTCATGAAAAGGTTTCAGTTACGTCAATGTTTACCAATTAAGTACTTTGCAAAGAATATGTAATAAATTGAAGTACTTAAATTGTATGCTTTTGAATATTAAATTAAATAGATTATTAAAATATGCATAAAGTAATGAAAATGATATTAAATTGCAATATTCCAATTGATAAATTAAAATCTATTGCCATGTATTGACTTTGACGCAATTTAAAAGAGGATATTACTTATCACGTTTGTATTTTAAACAACATATTGAAGGTTTACAGACAATATTATGTACGTAAATATAATGCAGTTTGTGCATGAATTTAACAAGTTTCGTGTTAAAAAGTGCAGGCTGTTTTTGAATATATCAAATTTATTCGCTTTCTCGAATATAATAGACCGTAGATTAGTAAACACGTATAAGGAAATTATTAACCGGTAATAATTCTATTAAAATTTCAGAATTACTTCCCAATATTCTTTCAATTACTTGAATAAAACTAATATACCCATTAGATAAATATAATATACTATTTATATAACACAAATAAATACTTCCTATCACATTAACTTTTAATTTATAATAATTAATTAACTTCTATATAAATTACCAACTATCGGAACATTACTTTTCAACAAACTACTTCCGCCCATGCAACAATCTACAAATAAAAAAGCACAAGTCTAAACAATATATTCACGCAAAAACATACTCCATCTATAATCAATTTTACTCAACAACTCCTCCCCCTCGCACACACGTACCCTCACAATCGAACTCCACCTGTCCCTCAGTATACAATCACGCGACGAAAAATTCATACACAGCAAACCGCCAGACGCGCAATTCGTCCTTTTAAACACAGTCATCAGAATCCTCACCTAGCCATCACTTATATTTACGACATATACGCTCACAGCGCGCGATGCACTCTGTACTCCCTTATATATATATATATATATATATATATATATATATATATACACTCTTTTCTCCGACTGTCTACAGTACAGTACAGTACAGTCCACGAGTATACGCGCGGGGTCGGATGTCAGGCATATCGGCGCGTTTTACCTTCTTCCGGCGTCTCCGCGCGCCGCTCGTTATATACATTTACATCCTTTGTCGTGCACCTGCCGCGCGCACTCCGATTTGACATGGCCCCGCGAGCACAATCGATATATACATACATATATATATATATATATATATACATATGTGTGTATGTGGGTAGGTAAGTAGGCATAGAAAGCGGAAGCGGGACGTTCACGTTCGGGGAGCGGGCGATGATTATCGCGCGCGGATGGTTGTAATTCATGCAAATCAAGAGTGGGTCGGATGGCTCGGGTTTTTGTTGTGGCGAGGGCAGGGAAATTGGGGAGAGGAGAGGAGGATGCGTGGTGTGGGGTTTTTCGGGATATACGAAAATTGTGGTTTAGTGTTCTTGTGAACTGGAGATGATGATTACGGTTGTTTACTGGGTGATTTGAAATTTATGCAGTACATTGATTAATTGATGATTAATTACATAGACTAATTTTAACGAATGTAGATAAATTCACGTGAAATTTGTGTGCATCGTCACTAAGTATAAGGCGAGAATCTAATAAATCGAAAGGATATACAATTTTTTCAAAGAATTAATTTTTAGAAAAATATAACGCAAAGAAATCCATGTTATTCCAGCTGACTGTAAAAATGTCTTATCTAGCGATACAGTCTTTTTTTTAATTTTATGAGTAGCTATATTAAACCACAAACTGAAAATATTTTTTTTAGTACCAAGATTCTGTATAAGAAGATAAATCAAATATGCTTTTTTATAATTAGTAAAATTAAATAATTTATATCATAGTGTTTCTCTTGTTTAAATACTTGCTTATATGACTGGTCATCGTTTTGATAAAAAAAGATAAATGTATTAAAATGAAAGCTTCTATTCTATTTAGATTTCAAGTTAATAAAGTGGTTTTAAAGTAGAGTAAATATAGGTATTAGTGAGTACATATTAATAGGTATTAATTGTATAATAACAGTTAGAAAACGTAGTAATACAATCATTTTCATTTATTTTTACGATCTTTAATAATACAAACATTAGAATGTTTTTCTGTCCAAGGTTAAGTAAATATTATTTCTATTGAGTAAGTTACAGTCTTATGTAATTAATTATTTGTAATTATTGTAACTGTAAATAGATGAACGTTGTTAGAACTACTTACTTTATTATAATTTAATCATACCCGTATCTAGAATCTATCAGGAAGGAAGTAACAGGAACAATTTGACGAAGTTCATTTTTCATTGTGAATTTCATTCCGCTTAAAAATGATTTATGGTGTAACACATAGGGGCGAGTGAAGCAATATTAAACGTCCGTGATCTTTCATACTAAATAGTTACATCAAAATTGAGTATACGAGTTCATATTTAAAAAAACTGTTATTTTAATTCTGTAGAGTTTGCCAAATTTTAATGTAATTAACAATAACGATATTTTGCATGGTTGAATTCAGAATTAAATTTCGAATACTTGGTACAATTCATGTTTTCAATATTGAATATAGAACTAAGTATCTGAAGTCCCTGCAGCCCCGCTGATTGCTAATCGTATTTGAAATGAACTTATGCACAATAGATACAATATTTATATAATATATTATATATTTGCATTATATTATTATATATTTGCAAACAACAAAATAAGAGGCTGCTTTCCTGTTTTCTATAATTAATATAATGTCAACAATATATATATATATATATTATATATATATATATTATTGTTATTTTCTAAATGATTATTTTTAATTATGATGCAGCAGTGAATATTCCGTTATATATATATAATATAATGTCAACAATATATATATATATATATATATATATATATATATATATATATATATATATATATATATATATATATATATATATATATATATATATATATATATATATATTGTTGACATTATATTATATATATATAACGGAATATTCACTGCTGCATCATAATTAAAAATAATCATTTAGAAAATAACAATAATATAAATAATAAAGAGACATCTTATAGTGCAAAGTACGCAAAATATTCAGTAAAATGAATCTTACGTTCGCTCCAGGCATTCTTGTTATACCGTTATGGATCCAAATATGAATCAATGCCCCTATTGTGCATCTTTTGGTTTTAAATCATTATTATGTAAGTTTTGCATTATTTTTTTTTATTTTGAAAGATAAGACTAAGTACTTTTAAAATAAAAATAGAAGTAATGCAAAACTTCCATAATAATGATTTAAAACGAAATGATTCACAACAGTGTCCATGATGGTACTCTTCAGGAGCATAAACAACAATGTCAACTCGAAGCGCGACGACACACTTTAAATTCATTATCTCGTTACTCGTGGAATTTCGGAAAAGCGAGTTTTCTTATGCAATCAAAACAATGTTACTGTTTCTCCTCGCTCATTTGCATGCGGCTCCGACATCGTAATTCGTAAGTTGCTGCGACGCACCGCTACAACAACACACCGCGGTTTATTGATGCTTAAGTATTTTGCACGGGTGTATAATTAAAGCTCGACATACCGAGGAACTCTTTAAAGCGTGCCATGAAATCATTCCTAATTAGGCAATCAGGCGTAATCCTTCTTATAGAGCTATCGCGCATTCTGCATTTATGCATGAGATGCTTATCGGATAGTTTGAAATAGTTTTACTTATGTGGATTCATTTCTCTGATTGATTACTTGCTATTTATAGTTATTAAGACACTGTAATAACTTATTTATGTTTATTAATTATTGTTTGATTATTGTACGTTTATTAGTTGATTGCATCATGTTTGAATAATTAAATTTATCATCTAATTAATTGATACGATGAAAACTTGGTAAAGCATATATAAACAAACTGGAAATATTAATCGTGAGATACCAAAGTTTTGTAATAATTAAAGTAAAGTTATTAGTAAAGTTTGTAGAAAGTGTAAGCTAACATCATTCCTTACTTTAATATAAGATCGTATCTGACTATCAAATTTATCTATTACTTTATTACGTAACTAATAAAATAATACAAAAATAAGGATATACCGATAAAAACATGTTATTCCTATGAAAATTTTGCAGAATAAATTGGAAAAATTAAATGTGGGATACTAAGGTTCTTTTTCAACAATGGAAAATCGGATCATTACAGAAATTTGTATAATAAGATCTTCGAAGATGATAAACCTTGTTCTTGTTGCGCAATTCTTCCGGGAAATTGTGCGGTTTGTGCAGTAAAACACTTTACGACCCTTAGTGTTATGTGTAATCAGACTGGCATTAGCGGCTCGCGTTTGATAAGAATATTTATTGCACCGAGTCATTGTGGTACGTACAAGCGGCCGCTAACGTCAAAGCACAAAGATAGTTCACCTGACGGCTGATACCCATAAGAGCAATTGCAAAACTTCAATTCAAACAACAATAAAAGTAATACTTATCATGTTTGTACTTTTGCTCATTTTATTGTTTGTTTTGATAAAACTACACATTTTGCAAATAGTTGATTCATATTTCTCCAGAATTTAATGGTTGCAATTATTTTTATTAATAAACGCACGTTGAAAATTAATTTTGAGTGTATGTTGAATACCCTTAGATAAAAATATGTAATAATCGGTAGTATGACAAAAGACTAGAACTAAATCTGACGAAACGTTGTTATATTGTTTGTTTTGCCAAACTTATTCATTTAATAAATTGTTGTTTCAAATTTCTCTGAGATACGCAACGCACGCAATTATTTCACCGAGCAAACACACGTTACGAATTAATTTTGAATATATAGAACAAATGTAATATGGCAAAGGACAAACACTTAATCTGACGAAAAGTTGCTGTCGTTATTCAGAACGTCCTCGAAATGCGCGATTATGCCATCGCTAGAATACCGGGTCGAATCAGCTTGCATAATTAGTTATCCAAAATCGGGCTTTCTCTGCTCGCAGCTCGAAGCCTTTGAACCCGTTTGTTATGTCTGATTACTAAACTGCTCCTCTGTTATTTACGTATTCATCGTGCAGCGACGCGCGCGAGCGCTCGCGCGTACTTCGCCTAATAATGTCTCCGGACCGGTCTCATTTGTTTCCGTTTTCAAAGTTGCATTCGCGTCGAATGCACTCGTACGTTGCATCAAAACGTAATGTGCAAACGTATTATTTTAAATTGACGAGAGGTTCTCTGAATTTTATACATTTTTGTAAGTCATATTTAATTGTTAAAATTCTTTTAAAATGTGACTTTGAGTGTAATTAGTTATATATTTTAGGTGTCAGAAGTAAAGAAATCATCCATCAAAAGATGATTTCATCAAATATATTTAATTTTGAAATCTTAAATTACTTGAAATTTTCTTGAAATTGAGGACTTACTTCAATGTAACAAATAAAATTAAAATAAATTGTGTCTCTACTAACTTATCTTCACATATGTTGCAAATATTAATAAAATTAATAAAATGGTGTACAAATAATCGGTAAAAAGAAGTCGATACAAATAAATCTTTTTTCAAAATGAAATCAACTTTTATTTGTTACATTGAAAAAAGTTTTTCAGTTTAGTTTTAAGTATAGGATGATTAATTTAGTCATACAACATTTTAAGTCATAACCAGATATTCGATAAAATCATCGATCGTAGGGTGATTTTTGCACTTCTGGTGCTTGAAAAATATTTCTTATCATATAGCAAAGTCATATTCTGTAAAGATTTTGTTACTTCTATTAATTTGTAGTTTTTATTGCATTCATTATAAATTATTATGCTTATATAAGAAAGCATAGAACAGCATTGAATTTCAAAACAGCGACTTGTTACACTCTAATATAGTACACCCGTAAACCGTAAAAAAAATACGCACAAAAAACAAATTAGCCATTATACTTTTTTGTGCTTATCTCACTTACAACTCGACAACTCAACTTTACGACAGCTTTTCTAATAATTCATTTTGAGAAACTTTCCACACTTAACTATTAAACCAAGCGCCGAACCTATCGTTACACATTCCGCTCGTCCTCTTCTTTTCCTCCTAAAGCAATAAACAGCCAATAAAATCGCGAAATCCACCAGAAGACGGCCGGCCGCGCGCGCGAACGCTTAAATCCACGCTCTTACCAACGCAAAAGTATCGCACAGTAAGCGAGAAAAATCCAGAGCTGTGTACGCGTCAATTAGCCGTTTATCCTCTCGTCAGCGGCGCGCGGCGCGCGGGGAGAAAAAGGAGGAGTAGGTACACAGTCGTTACGATAGGCCGCCGATAAAATTTTACGTAACACCGCGCGCGGCTCGCTCAGCCGGACACAATGAGGAGAAGAAGAAGAAGAGGACGCGATACGGGCTTTCGAGTGCGACTATAGCCGCCCGCGCATAATATCCGAGGATTCGCTCGCGAACAATCGTTTGGCCGAGTGGGGGAGAGGAACTGAGACTCGGTACTGTGGTGCAGGTGTGTATAATATCCTTAGGATATGGTGGCTGCTGCGGAGTGGAGAGGTTCAATTGGGATTTCGGTCGTTGCGCGAGCTGAATGAAAGATTCAGGTA
The DNA here is from genome assembly GCA_949152435.1 of Gastracanthus pulcherrimus. Lineage (NCBI taxonomy): Eukaryota > Metazoa > Arthropoda > Insecta > Hymenoptera > Pteromalidae > Gastracanthus > Gastracanthus pulcherrimus. The sequence continues at coordinate 156,940,320 of OX424575.1, read as the reverse complement.
ATCTCTATTCTTGCGGACTGAGAGTGGCGGTAAAGTAGGATTTTAGGAGGTCTTAGGTGAGATTGCGATATCTTTGTTGAGAGTACGTAAAATATTACTTTTTAATAATAAAAAATGCTGTACGTAAATGCGGCTTGGAATTAAAATAATTAAAATTTAAATATTTTAGTGCCCCGTCTAGACCAGAGTTTAATAGAATTTAATCTCGCCTTAACTTTTATCATTATATAATATTTATCGTACTTGTGTAAATGAATATGATATGTGAAAATAGATGTGATTAAAAATTCACCTAGCTCTTATTATATTAATTTTATTTCTCATTCAAAATTAAAGTGCGGCTATCTTATAGGGGTCGAAAGAACGTAATGGATTTACACGTTCTCAAGAAAATCAAATAGTGAGAGCACGCATATTAATTCCAAATTTAGGGTATCGATGAATCTTTTCCAGCAAAAATCGAAAAGAGAAAATAATTTTTTAAATCCGACAAATAAATTTTGAATTAGCTTTTCTTTTAAATGTTAATACAATTTGAATCTCTTGTGATTGTACTTATCTGACCAATTCATGTATATGTAATTTACGAACATAGCCGATAGGATGAATATTATTAGTACAATAATAATCCACGAGTCAAATTATTTGGATGTTTGCACTAAAACAGATAATAATACTAGATCCTTTTTAATGAGGCACTTTTCACAGAAAATCGAATTATACCATCATGTGAAATTAGAAAAACGTTGTTTAAGTATTATTTCTTATTTCACACAGTATACATTGATAATAAAGTTAGTATTAGCACTATTAATTGTATAAAAACATCGTTACACGAAGTTTACTATCGTACGCTATACACATGTTTAGGTCGTTATATTTTTTTCTTGGTCAAAACTTCAATATCTTAAAAGCGCTGGCTCAGAATGTATTGGTTGTACGTGAGTGGAAAATTTTGTCTCAAATATTACTTGTCGACTAACATTTTTCTCGCAAATGTTCTCACGTTACGCATACCAGCCTTTTTCCGGCTGTAAAAATGAAAACTTCAACATTCAAAACTTTCGCTTATATATTTATTGAACAACTGTGCACACTGACCATCATAAAATGTATTTTGCTAAATTCTTTCATGCACAAATAAGATCGATAATAATTCAATTTAATAAATGTATACTGTTCCGGGAGATTACTGACGTGGAATAAACTTTATTGGTCTTCTCGAACAATATTCTCTATTGATCATAAAATCGTGCCCACACATAGCAAACTTCAATCAGTTCCTCTTCTAGGCCACAAAATAAGAATAAATATGACTTCTTTCCAGCAAATATTATTTTCCATTTCTCCATCAAAACAAATCCTGCAATAGCGCGCCAAAGAAAACACTATAAACTCGTTGCAATCAGACCCCACAAAAGTCTCTCCCCGCAATAAATCTTTACCCGCACCTCGCGCAATATTTTTCCCCTCCGCGCTCTCGACCTCCAAAAACTTAATTAAAATCCTATCGGCAATCCATAGAACTGCCCTTTTCCGTAGTCGCACTCGGCGAACGCCCTCCGCACTATCAAACGCGTAAAAGCCGCATCAAAGAGTACCCGAATAAAAAGAAGAAAAAAAATACGAACCACGTCAGCGGCGTACAACGCAAACTTTAACGGGTCAAAGCCAAGCCGCGCGTCGAGAGTGGCGTAATCGCAAAGTACACGGGGCGTGATTAGGAGATGCGGTTACGTGTGTATGCGTGCGTGTGCTCTCTGCTCTCGATGCGAGGAAACGAGGAAACTCTGCGCGCGGAGTGTATGCGAGCTCGTGAAATCTGCGCGGGAGATTCCGAAATGACTTCGCTTTACGACGGGAATGATTGTTGAGCTCGTATATCACGATGGGTGGTTGCTGGGGGTGGAAGGACTCCTGGAGATCGGGATTTGTTGTTGGCGAGTGATGAGTTGGGCAGAATTATCGTGGTTGAAGGAGATGTAACTGGTCTAACTCTTCTGCGCACTTATAAGGAGGGAGCACGGAGTGCGGGTCACGGATTTTGATGAAACTTTAGGGATCGTTTTTTGATATCTAATAATGAAGCCAAATACTCGAGGTTTTGTCCAATGGACATTTGTACGGTAGATACGGCGAATTTCATTAACGTAAACAGTATATCTATATATATATATATATATATATATATATATATATGATTTTTAGCATTGTCCATATTAATAATGCTAATGTTTCTTGGATCTATCTCAGATTTAAAGACCCATTGGATAAAACTATGAATTCTGTGCTTGATCTTTAGGTTTCGAAAGTCGATTTCCAAAGTTTCATCAAAATCCGAGACCTGAACTCCGTGGTCTCCCCTTATTAGTCTCGCACATTTGGATTGAAGTGTAAAGTTTATAACTATATGTGGTCTGCAAACTTCCTTAATATTCTGAATTAAAGTTGCAATATTTAGCTTCAATTTGAGAGATTGTAGGTAGTTAGTGATGCAAAATGTATTAAATAATTAGGTGTATTTTCAGAGAAATTCTTCTCGTTCATTGTTAGTATGTCTTTTTTTATTACATTTAAAGTTCCATTTTCATCCATAAAAATAATAAATTCACAATATATGCTTGCTTGCTTAATACTGAAAATATTTGTTGAATAGAACTCTGTATTGATTTGTTCATTCACAAAATTCTATGAAAGGACGTCAGAAAAAAAACCAAATAAACGACGCTGAAAATAGATTGCGAATGGAACGTACACACCTAATGCACATTCAAGAGTACACTCAAGAGCATATTCAACGCGCAGAAACGCGTTTCAAATTTTTGAAAAGTGATTGGTTTTATTTTTCTTCAAAACGTTCGTACATATTGAATGCATTCTCGAGTGTATAAAGTGGATAAAAATAACTTTAGTTTTAGATTTCGCTATAGAATGAAAAAGTAGAATTCTGATTAATTGGGGATACTTTAAGTTTAGTATTATGAAACTTTTCTCAATACATTTAACTTTAAATGGGAATTTTATTTTTTTCTCCTAGAATGCAACCTCATGAATATATTAGCGTTACCTACGTTAATATATGTGTTTTTATAAAAAGCAGCAATAGATGACTTTAAGCAAATTAATATTGCAAACTCAATACAAAAATACGTATTATTTGATTTATCTCTTACACAAATAATTCCGAGAATAATTCACTTCAACCACAATATCCTGAGTACAAAATATTTCTGTTGACCTTTAGATTATCCATCTAATTTTCTTCATAAAATTTTGCGCAATATCCATTCTGTTTTCACGTAAAAGATTACACCTCAAAGTAAATGAAGCCAAGCAGCTCGCTCGGCAAACCGAGCCGACGTATAACATAACCGTCACCCCGTCATACAACGTTACAAGTGTGTAAAGACCGCGACACAGCATCCGCAACGCAGATGCCACACATGCCATACACCCACGTCGCATTCAATGTTTGACACCTCGGTATTCGGAAAAAGTGACACCTGCGTCATCCGGTCAGCGTCAATTACCGTGCGTTACCTACATCAACCCCACAGCCCACACACTATACACCCACATCACCACACATCTATCCGCATATTTTACTACACTGAGAGAAGGGGATAGTAACGATTACTATACATGTATAGTAAATTGAGAACGATAAGTCGAATTGGTAAGCAGTACTATACAAATTCGAGCTCAGTACTCAAATAGCTAGTAATCAATATACAGAATCCTTAATTTGTATAGTACTTATTACCAACTCGACTCATCGTCCCCAATTTACTATATATGTACAGTAATCGTTACTATCTTTATCTCTCCGTGTATAATGCACGTAAATACACTGTACGCGTGCCACGGGCTTAAGGCGCGACCAGGTGCATGCACGACGAGCCTACAACTATTTCGGATTATCTCTGGCTTTCGCCCACGGGCCATTTAAACGCCTCCTGCTGCTGTGGCGCTGGCATTTTAGGAGGATGAGGCCTGTATAAACTGTATAAAGCCTTAACGACGGAGGTCGCGGCGCGGTTGAATTGCCTTGTCAAGTGCACGCCGGGACGCGCGCGAGCCGTGCAAAATTTTATCATGCCGGAGCCACTCGCTCGCGCGCGGCCACGGTCTATATGGAGATGAGGGGGATGCTGGAAGAACGACGTTTGGACTGTGGGAGTGATGGGTTGCGCCGTGTTGTCCTTTTCTCTTTGCTTATTTTTTGCTATGGAGGATTGATTGGATTGGTTTTGGGATGGTATGGAGTAGAGGTGATTTCAATTGGGATTCGAGTTGAACGTAGATCAGGAGTGATTCATAGATGTGGTTTCTGCTTGCTGGTGAAGTAAACTTAGATACGTTGAATTATGAGCTATACAAATTTATACCAGTAACTTGTGACATTGTGACTGTTTACACAGTAATGAACACTGGACGACAAATTCTTCTGATCGAAATCATTTAAATTTTATTGGATCTAACGTATGTATTCGGTAACCTCACTGAAGGATTTAAGAACATCAAATGCATTCAATCAGAAGAATTTTTTGTTGATTGTAATACAGTGTTAATTGGTAGTATAAACTGCTAAAATGTGCTTTGAAAAGTTTCTCATACCTATCTTAATACTATGTACAGGTAAAAAGAACAAATAACAGACGAATCTTGAGTACGCTCTAATTGATCATTATTTTATTCTACTAAAATATATCCGTGTATAATTTAAATTCAGAAATATTTTTTTAATGTTATTTTTATAGCCAGTTATTCATCTTTTTAAAAACATACTATATTTGTTCATAACAAACATTTGTTGTAGAATTGTATTGTAAATGCATACAAGATTATATATTTCCATTTCACGACCTTGTTTAACACATTGTCATGCTCTTTTTTTGCATTAATTATCTCTATTTCTGCATTTATCAACGCAGAATATATATATTAGAAAATGAAGGCTAATTTTTTAATATTTTTTTTATTAAAACCGTTGTTCTCTTGGCAGCACTTTGAGCGATCTAATGATTTTTCTAGATTAAGAAACAGAAAGAACCACTCGGGAAGTAAATTAACGATAATACAATAAAACTGCATGCAGTGCAATATCAGTGCATTACTCCTTCGCAGAAAAGAAACAGTTTTTGTTGAAAAAGTATTCATATTCCTAAACCAAATTATTTATAGCAAAAAGAATTTAGTTGTCATGAAGAGAATACTTCTTTCATGGTTTTAAATATCATTGAACTATTTTACCAAATTTATGTAGATTACCTATTTGGTATAAAATAGTACCTTTTTATCGAAAGAGTTAATTTTTTTTATTATTGCCCATCAAAGATCATAGAAATTTCAGAAAATTGTTTTCAAATCGTACGAACACAAAAGATAAGATTCCTTTTACTGCTTCTTGTCAATATAACCCTGCATCGAGGAGCTAACTAAATCCAAAACAACTTTACATGTAGAGTATATTCCATTTTTGACAAATAAAATTCCTCCAAAGGTTTTCACTAAGACGAATTTCCCATTACGACCAAACTATTCCCATTACCGTCAAAAGCATCGTTTACCCGCAGGAACTAACATCCCCGCGAAACATTCATCGCACGCTTCCTCCACGATCCACATCTCACACGATCCAAGATCCAATCTCTCTTACCGTCTCAAAGTCGTCTCGCGCTCGAGGCACACTCGCTCACTCGCCTCCTTACACACCTATATATACATCACTCTCGATCCCGGCATCACAGCTGATTAAGTTTCGTCAAACCAAAGAGCCGCTTTTACCCGGCGCCGCGAAAGGCGAGTCCATATACCTTTACCCGCGAAATCGACACCTCTAAATCCATTCCGCATCCAGTCTCCGCGCACATACAGATATAACGCAACGTCTGTAGCGAGACTTTCAGCGTAGCGGGTGGCAGCGTATAGCCTTTTACGCTCGAGACGTTGCAGTACATGCAGTGCGCGCGCGCGCAAGAGAGAGAGAGATCCAATTTTCTTACAACGACCGAAAAGTGCGAGCAGCGCAGCGCGTTCTTTCTCCGAGAAGGAGAAAGAAGGAGCGCGCGAGCGTTTCACTCGAGTACTTATCGAGATCCTAAGAGCCAATTCGGAAATCCACCTTTCGTCGTATTAATACGCTCTGCGAGAGCTGTGCAGTTGTGTGTGTATGTGTGTGTGTATACGTCGAGGCGTTTGCTTTTTTTTTCAATTTTGCGCCGCGATTAGAAAGTACCGGTGAAAGAAATCTCGGTAGGTTTGTTTTTGCGGGGAGATTGTATTGTGTTTTATGAGTTCGTTGTGTGTGCGTGTGGCTAGGGTTTTTTTCTGGTTGTTGCGCGAAACTACTGTTTCTCGAAATAGGCGGCAATCATGGGTGTTCCTTAATTTGGGACCGGAGTAGGTAAAAGTACGTGTAAATGGTGAAACTGAGCGTTTCGTTGGAAATGGAAAAAAAAACCGAATGGTTTTTCTCATTCTTGAGTATGTAATTTGAAATAGAAAATTGGATATTTGAGACCATTAGAATTGAGTAATATCGATTAATGCATTTCCGCTTTTCCATAGGACTTACTGTATAATAAAAATTGTACCAAAGTAAACTCAAACATTCGTCATAAAATATCTCATTTTTGAATAATTATTTAGGGGGGAGAGGTATATCGATTAACTGCATGAAATAGTTAGTGAATCTGTCAACTATATGAGTATGTAAAAGTAATTATGACGAAGTATGATATTTATTCAGTTGCATAAATTATCATGTTATTCAATCACATTATACTAGAACTTTTAACAATGATAAAGGGATTAAATTCTTGGTTGAATTCGAATTTTCACAATTCTCTTTTGTTCTACATTTGCTTCAACAGAATTACAGAGTACTCTTCAGTATATTTTCAACTTGAAAATAATATTATTAAATTTTATTATACTTCATGAAATAAAATGAATAAAGCTATGAGTTTCTTTTATAAAAAGTTCAATTAACAATAGCCCACGCTCTAAATCCTCATAGAATTTCTGTCTTTTATACCAGAGTAATAATATCGGGGTTCATTTTTCAATTTTTCTCCCCCGCCGACAATGCGCGATTTATTCCTTTGAGCGGTACAGCCTTCCACCTCCGCTAATGTCACGTGTCCGACCCACGCATCCGTTTCGACGGATTACGCTCTGTTACACAAAAGCCCTCACGCGCGTGTATATATTTCGAGTATACGCACAGCCCGGCTTTTTTCAAGCATCATCGCGTCACAGCGTTAAACCAATGTTTTTTTTTTTTATAAATGCGAAGTGGCGTGGCGCCGAAAGATAAAGCGGAATCGACGAGTCACACATATAGACGACTGAGTATTCCGCTTAGGTATCGGAGCGCTCTTGTATGTGACGGCACGTATAGGTTTTTTGTCACTTTCAGGAGAGGATCGTCCCCCCTTTTCTACGACGATATATAGTACCTACAGCAGTTGTTGGGTAATCGAACGCATTCGCTGCTTTCTTTTCGAGATAAGAAGTCGAGTAAATATAGAAACGCTAGAAGAGTCTGCTGCATGTTTCAATTAGTATAGCGTGTATTTGATTTTAGTTAATAATTATTATTTACCTATACGAAGTTGCGATAAATGAAAAAAGTTGTTATACTGTTGTATAACTTTAAATAATGTTTATTAATTGCAATATGTGCATTTAGAAAAACTTATCAGTTACAGTATATACATACTGCTTCCTAATAATGTTGTAGATGAATCTTTAGAAAACTGTTTATCTTAATTATATGTATTTATTAGATGAATCGATAGTATGCGCATTAACAATATTTGAAAAGTAAATAAATCATTGTATATTAAGTAGAAAACAATTATAAAATTTCATAACTTTCATCAGTTTCCTTTTACTTGTAAAAGATTGCGATTATACACTTGGAATGTTAAGTGTATTCATTACTGAACTATTATTTGTAAAATCGATCAAGCTCACTATAAAGAATCAAATTCACAGCAAACATTAAGCCAATAAAACCGTCATAAGCCTCTTAGAAAGTATTATAAACGCGCGCCGTTCGAAAAACAATCCTTAAAAAAAAGAGTAGCATCAGCATCGGTAAATCGTGCTTCCTCTCCGACTCCTCACGAAAGTATCTTCACGCAGTCGCTAATTGGATTAAGATCGACTGCGCTCGCATTGTACGGAGAGAAAATCCCTGAAAATGAGGAGAAATCGTGCCGCGATACGCTTACATGCATATTATAACGGTTATGCATTGTCTCCCGGGACGCAAAATCCTTCCTCGAGTCCATTATTAATTTTCTAATTAATTTCCTCGACGTGGAGATGGGGCGCGGCGCATTAGGCCGCGAGTTTGCTCTTCGCGGATGCTGTTTGGCTTCGGCTCTATTGCGAGTATAGCCTTTGAAATTCGCGGATCTCTGTGCATGCAGCGAGCGAGAGAGAGCGAGAGAGAGAGAGAGAGAATCTTTCGTTTCATCGAAGCTCGCGAATATTCAAGATATACATGTATAACGAAATAGCGCCGCACGCTCGGAATTTCCGATGTTAAATTTTGTCATCGCAGAGAATATCATATAGAGTACTCAAGAGATAGAACGTTCAAAATATTATTTCGTTTTAAAAATATATTCCTTCAATTCAGTGATTTTGATATATAAACCGAAATAAATGATTTTATATATAATTATAATATATATATAAAATCATATGTAGTTATATATCATTATATGATTGTACATAATTGTATTTATCTGTATACGTTTAGATACCTATATATAACTAAATATAACTAAATTAAATGTGTGATTTTATCTGCATGTGTAGAATAATAATGTGTATGGAATCCTTCATTTCAACTCGTAAAATCATATTTATTTGAAATAATATATAACGTATTAATTAAACATTGTACACTCTAAATACATTAACAATAAATAGTATAAAATGGAACATTCAGAACCATAGTGAGACACCCGACTGTAAATTTCGCAAATGCTTGAGTAATTTGAATAGAGTAAAAGATTAATTTTGTAGTAAATTATTAAAGATAACCATAATTAAATCAGCCAAATTATACTGCGATGTATTATAAATTGTCAAATGATCATAAACAGATGCAAAAAATTTAAATTACACTTATTCCTCTATGATTCTGAACATCCCATTATAAGTCAATTAAAGACAATTTACGAATAATAAAGCTTACCAATTTCACATTTCTCAATCAACGCTCGATTATACCATATAGTATATAACAATAACTTAAAACACCTGCATTCACCTTTTTTTTTTTCAAACAAACTCCAGCGCAATAAAAGCGCTAAAGGAAAGTATAAGTGCATCTTATTAATCAGTCAGAAGCTCGGGTGCGCGAGCGCGCGGAGACAAAGAAAAAGTTAATGAGTCGTTAAAAAGAAAGGAAAAGTTTTTCGTTTGCGACTCTCTTATTTCATCCAACGAGAAGCTGTACACGTCTACGGAGCTGGTGCATGAATTTTTACGCGAGTTGCCCCAATTTCACGAGCACACAATGCGCCTCTCGAGCGCCGGCGCCTCGTCGACCGAACTTTATGGCGTCTTGCGCCGATGGTAATAATATATCTGTGTAGGGTTGGGGGGGCTGTATTTTTGACTGGAATATAACGGAGGGAATAAATAATTCGAAGGAAAAGTACGAAGACGAAGTTTTGATTGTTTTGTAGTATCTTTGTTGGGAGGGAGGATTATAAACTTTACTTAAAAACATTGCACCTGGAGATTTATACAGCGTTCAACATCGATAATTTGAAATTATGGAATCCGAACTTCGACTTCGACCGAACTTTGAATTTCGAATTCAACGTGAAATATTTATTATCAAAAACACGCATACATATTTATAAATAAACTAACTGCGTTATTTGGGCGTTTTTCAAAATCTGATAAACTATGTCGTTAGATATTTTCTACCATTGATTGACATCTATTAGGAATGTTAAATGTACTTCCATCTTTACAAATGTACATAATTCGGCCTTTGCATAATAATTTTTTAACATTTATGGTTTTATTTCGAAATATTGATGACATTTTTTCTCCATAAGCTGAGGAATATTTAAATGGACAAATTATTTTGAATTATCGAGGTAATTTTACATCAATCGAGATGCAAAATGATAGAATTCGGATTCAGATTTTAAATTATTTAGAATTGCAAATTATCCATATTCGAATTATCCAGGGCCAACTGTATAAGCTAAATTCAGTAATATAGAATTTTAATCGATAAATTAAAAATATGCATATCCTTATTTTGTATTATATCTATGTGGTTCTAAAACTATATGACTTTACTTTTTATAGTTATTTAAAAATTATCGGGTACTTTAAAAGACTTTATGTTTAGTAGTTCATACAAAATGTACCTTGAACAGCATAATGTTTCTAGCGTGAGCCTTACACCAATTATTTTGGCACAGATTCTTAGATAGTGCTTTGTACTTTAAAAGATGTTATAAAACTTTGTAAAATAATTTAGCTTTACTTTAAATTTACTTTCAAGTAAATAGCGAATCAATAACTGCAGATCAGTCCTTATTACAGAGTCAATTTCCAATGTTACAACCAGAATTTCGATATACAAAGGAAGATAATGATACTATACGGTAATCCTCTCAAAGCATGCAACCTATAACATTAGCATATTCTAGGGTGTAAAAAAACGGAAAACTGTACACCCATCTATCTATGTATATAATTACGTAGGCAAATCATGTCTGACCGGATATGATCATTATCTACTTGTCCATTATGCTAAAACCCGTGTAAAAAAATAAGTCTGGGACAAGTCTGGCAAAAGTCTGACTCAGAAAGACTTGCAAAAGTCTGGCTACGGAGACAATCCCAGACTTTTGGCAAACAATGCAAAACAAAAGCACAGCGTTCCGTCATTTCTGCAGTAACCTAAATTTATGTCTTTTTTTTTTACAAATATTTAAATTTCCTAGAAGATTGCAATATTTAAAAAAATGTTTCCACGGTTTAATCGAAAACTATTATTTCTTTCATCATACGTGCTGGAAAAATGACATATTCCGTGACGGTTTTTCGTACGCTAAATGGTCAATAACACACTGCGGGCGTTATTCCCATAACACACTCGGCAGCATTACGTAATGAAAATAACGCACGCTAAAGCCACAAGCTACATGGCAAAAAAGCGCTTAAAGTATTTGATATTATTAATAACTTAGAAGGCATGGCTCTTATAAAGAAACGTTTGATATCATTTTTCGGTAGTAGAATAAAATGCCAATCATTATATTCTGTTAAATGTGCCTATTAAATCACTCAAAAGATAGAAAGACTACTCTCTAAAAATGAAACATCGTACTGCCACTGGATAAGCGAGAAAATCCACTAAGTCATCAGTAAATAACTCGAACCGTATAACTCTCATTCCTATTTAAAACCATCCCTCCGCTCCTGTAAAAATCCTCGCGTCCCAAAGCTGTCCACCATTCATCTACCATCTCCAACGAAAGCAACCCTCACCCAATCTCTCATAATTTCAGAGACGGCAGCCGCTACGAGAGCAGCGGCGGGCATGGCTCCCAGCCCCAAGCACAACCGACTCAATCCCAAGCAAACGGCAGCGGCAGCGGGAGCGGCAGCAGCAGCAACAGCTCGACGCAGGATCGTCGCAAGCTCCTGAAGCGCACGCGTAGCCTCGCGGTCATCTCCGAGGACGAGCAGTCGCGCGCGGCCAGCAGCAGCGGCGCCGACACCTGCGCCACCCTCAGGCTCGGCTCCTCCTGCGGCTCGACGCCCCTGCCCTACGAGTCCGCGTCGCAGCAGGCGGCCGCGGCCGTAGCCTCGCTACAGCGACGCAGGCACCAGCTCATTCCCCGGGCCAAGCTCATCGATCGCAATTCCTTGAAGGACAGGTGAGATTCGCCAGAGAGAGAGAGAGAGAGAGAGAGGAGAGAGTTTGGAATTTCGGTGCTCGGTGAGGTTTGGATGTGAAAGGATTCGCGAATTATCAGAGTGTTTGGATCGAGACGATTTTTGGGATACCGACATGGATCTAGTGTCTGATCAGCTGGGAGTGAATTCTTAATCAACTTTGATTTCCATACAAGCTCATTTTACTAACTTCTGACTTTAAATGAACATTTTTAAGTATAAGTAATAATTATTTCCAAATATTAAGAATTGAGGATTAATTAATACATGTAATAATTGATTAAGTATTAAATTAAAATATTAATTTAATCATTTAACTAATTGATAATTGATCATTTATTTATTTATTAATAATTACTTTTAAATATTTAAACCTTAAAATATTTTTTGTAACCATAAATTTAAGATAACAATTTTGTAATAAAATAATCGACCATCTGTCCTGAGCATAAACTAGCTCCAGTACGGTATGTCTATTAGCAAATTGGCTAATAATTTGTTGATGCAGTGATTCAAAGTTTTGTGTTTCTTTATTAATCTAGGTATATTAAGTTCATATATTATTATAATTCTTGAATTTACGTAGGGAAAAGTTGCATAATACTGCAAATTGTGTTGCTAGTAACGACTATTAACCCATTACTTTCAAAGCAACCATATGCATGTCAACTGTCTTTTTGCTAAGAAAACTGAAAATATGGCTTAGATTAATAATGAAAAATGCGGTTTCGGAATGAGAAGTACTTGTTCTTTTAGGAACCCCGTTTATCATCGTTGCTGTAAAATTCTAGTGATTTTTAATTTAAAAAATAATTCCTTTCGTTACTGTAGCATCTCTTTTATATTTTTAAAATAAAAGTTTTAATTACCCGCTGGATATTATAATTACAGATGAATTAACAAAGTTGTAGCATTTCTAGTGGAATAATTCTCATATGACAGCACAGGAATAAAATAGAAACTTAAACGTGTTTTTATTAAAATGTGTTTTACAAACTTTAAAAAGTATTACACTCATTTAGACCCTAAAGAACTTATTAAAAAAGCGTATCCATCTTTTATATAATGCAAAACAAATGGTAATTTTTATAATATAAATATAAAATTAAGTTTTCAGGACGAATTTTTTATGATTTATAGATTCATAAAGCATAAAAAGAAGTTAGTAGGCATAAATAATATTCATCTTCTTAGTAGAAAGACAAGTTAAAAAATTAGTTTCATTATATATGTCTTACTATAAACCTCACTATACTACGTACTATAAAATCTACATGGCACTTCTCTTAATTTAATATTTAGCGAATATAGCCTTTTATTAAATTTTGCGTTTTAGTAACTGAGTCAATTTCTTCACATGTATTATAAGAAATATGGTACAGATTTCCAATAATATAAATCACCTTGCAAATGAAAATTTGCGTACCACTAGCATCCTTCTTCCACACCGAAACCCACAACCCCCTAAATACCTCAAATACTCATCTCCACCCCTTTCAATTTCACCCCGACACCGCCTTCTAAAACAACCATCTAAAACCTCTCTCTCTCTCGCATCGCAGACTGTCCAAGAGCCAGCAGCACCTGCACGAGTCCTACGAGCGCTACGAGGCGACTCAGTATCAGCACGAGCGCGCCTGCCAGAGTCGCTCGGTCTGCGGTCTGTACTCGCTGCCGCCGCCCCTCGACTCGCTGCCCGATCCCCTGCCCTACGCCGCCCGAGCTTACGGCGCCTCGAGACACCAGCACCAACAGCAGCAGACAAACAGCGGCTACAGCTACATCGTCGAGGACTGTCGCGCCGCTACGTCGGACAGGTTGAACATTCTCAAGTGGCCGGAGGACTCGCCGAGGCGCTACAGGAGCGTGCAGGATCTGAACAGCGTCACCGGACTCGTGGACATTGTGGAGGATAACTACTGGCCCGCGGAGGAGAATCGCAGCGTCGATTGCATTTACACGCAGGTGATTATAGGGGGATGCTGATTTTTTATCAGAGGTTTTGGTTTTGATGCTCGTGCATGGGGGAAGAATGATTTGGTGGTGTTACGCTGTCAATTGGTAAGAGTAGGATTCATTTTTTTTTGTAACACTTACAAAGTATTTTCTTATTTTCGTACGGTGGTTTTTTAATTTTACAAAAATATGAAAATAACAAAATACTTTGAGTTTCCGAAAAAGAAGTTCTATTTTTGCCAAGTGTCTTTGTAGTATTAACCCTCTAAATGTCAGACTTTATGATTCTAAGCATGAGCAAAGTAGAGATGGTATTGATATGTTCGTAGAGTTTTTCGTTAGTGTGCATTCAAAAGCTTTGAGAATATAGTCACTGTGAGCATAGTGCCCTTCACAGTCTTATTATATACAAACCAGCCCCACGAAAAAATCAACATTACCGTAACGATGATTCCATCTTCACTTTTATCACGCGTAGATTGTTGAAGCTTTATAACATTTATAGGGTTAACAAATAATATTTTTCTGTATGTTATAATGATTTTTTTTCTAATGATAGGTGACCTACTTTATATTTATTATCTGCTAAAATTTTCTAATAATGTCAGTAATATTTTTGAAACTTAAACCCAGAAGTTCGATATTATATATTCGGATATTATTAGTCTATGAACTGTTTTAATTATCGAGTGATAATTAATTAAAAATTTTAATTATCAAGTGTTTATAATTAAAAATAAAAATATAATAAAACATTTTTTCAAAAATATCTTACGAAGACTTATTAATATTAATAATTATTTACTGATCATTGAAAGTTTGAACAAAATTTATAATTGTAATTTAAAATCTAACTGTACCGTAAAAATTTGTCATGATAATAAACAGAAAAATAAAAAAATATTTGAATCTTTTTAAAGTGGATAATACATTATTGTCGTCATCGCCAGCATAAAAGGTATAACTGTCTGTTAAAAGGAAACTGCTTGAGAAATTACTTCTTTATGTACTTGTTCAAGCTGTGATAATTTCAAAGGTACCTTTATTTAATCGCCTCTCTTTGAGTTTCGGACTTGCTTGTTAATTATTTTATTTTAAAAACGAATCTTAGCTCGATATAATGGAACGAGAACTTTTAATTAAAACCGGACGGGATAACAAAGTAAGATATAATAAACTTTTTTGAATGTTTTTATATGAAATAAAATATTATATTGCAATGATATTGCTTAAAATCAAACATAATTCTATTACAGAATATTGCTTACTAATGTAATATTACTTTAAATATATTAATTGATTTATTACTTTATTTATCTTTTCTTAAATTATTATTATAAAACATATAAATAATATTTATTAGGATACTTATTACACAAAAGGTTTAAGTTTTCTTAAGTAGAATATCTAAATGTTTGATACTTATAGTAAACCTCAAGACCTGAATACCTTCTGAATACAATTGAAAAGTTAACGAAAATCAAACATGACGTGTTTCAGGTAAAGCGAAAACGAAAGGAACATAGAAGCTTGGACAGTATTTTGTTTGAGGACGATAGCGACGAGCTCGAGTACTTTGACATCTTGAACCTCTTACCGCTGTCGAACGTTCGATTGGAAGTCAACGAGTCGGACGCGACGAACAATAATTTAATTCAGGAAAGAAGCGGCAAAGAGCTCCGAAATCGAGGCTTGAAATCAAATCCCACCGTTATTTCCGTCTCGGCGAAGAAGAGTACTAGCAGCAGCGGAGACGAAAACTGCTCCAAGTACCATTCCGGGGTTCGAATTACGGAAATTGACGAGATTGCTCCATCGTCGAGCGGCGGCGACGACAAGAAATTGAAAAATCGCACAAACTCGGCTATCTTTGACTCGTCGAGCGATAAATCTGCAGCAGACAAAGGCATTACTTCTTTCCCCGAGATAGCGAGGGAGAAGGAACGACAGTCCGAGAGTACATGCTATGCCTACGACGGCAAGTTCGATTTGCTGAAGAGAAGAGAGAATCCGCATACAAAGGCTACCGTTGAATCGTATCACTCGAAGACAAAACAAAAGTCATTAGAAAAGGAAGATTTTAAAAAGAAAAAGAAAGAAACACTGAAGTTGTATGTAGAAGAAAAGAAGGTTGACAAAGAGCAGCCTAAGGTAGAGGAAACTGAAGACACTAAATCGCTTTGGATATCAGACAACGAAGAAACCGAAGAAATGTCACGAAGACCGCAAGTACTTAAAGTCATTGACAACGATATTACGAAACCCAAGACACTTAAGAAATCAATAAACATAGATATAAAACCTATCGACAACGATGTGACGCTTAAAGAAAATATATATGAAAACGCTACAACGAATCATCCGACTTATAAAGTATTGAATAAGCCTGATTTAATAAACGATCACATTCACGAAGCGAAGAGCAACATGGACAGTATTGAATCGGACAAGGAGAAGGAAAGAGTAAGCGTCGAAAACGCGAGAAGTTTCTTCGAGAAGAAAAATACGGATAAAGAGCCGTTAGCAAATCGTCACAGCGAAGGAAGATTTGAAAGGATAGTAAAAGAAACTTCGAATATCCTTGGTAAAGCCTGCAACGCTGTTAAAGGCAGTTTAGGCTTCGAAGCGAGATCCGAAAGCTCGGATTTGGGTCTGGGATCCGAAATCGGGAGCGACATTAGAAGATTGTCCATGGATGAGAATACAAACATTATAGACGAAAGAATCAACGATCAAAAGCAATCTAACGAATCTACCGGGCAGTACGACGATGTAAATGATAAAAATCAGAAGAATTACACAAACTTAACGAGGTCACGTAGCTGCATTGACTCCATAGAATGTCAAGATTCGGATGAACCAGAGTTCGATCACGTGCGTTATAAAATTGTTAAATCAAACATGTTTAGCAAAAACATCTTCAACAATTCCAAAAAGGACGTTACGTACGATGGATTGATGCAATACCTACGTGAATATTCGTTCCAGGACTTATTAATGGATAACAATGTCGTAATAATTGAACCTGTAAGAGCTGAAGTAGAGCGCAAGCCTTCGTTCAATGATTCGAAACTCAAGTCTTCCCCAAGTTGCAGAATATCGTCAAACTCTCTCGAGAAAATCAAAACTACAGAATTAAATAGCCCTGATCAAAAGAGTGAAAAGAAAACTGAAAACCACTTTGCAAAAACACCCAGACAGTCTTCACTCCGTAAGCATTTCTTTTACCAACCAATTAGGGTAAATCGTGAACTCAACGATGATGAATTACCCGATCCAGATACTGTGAGAAATGTAAGAAAAATGTTCGAAGAGACTATGAAGGAGAAATTAAATGCCGATGCAGAAATAACGAGAGACTGCAGCACGAGGAAAAGTGTCAGCATGAAGGATCTAAGAACAATAGAGATTCGGACCTTTGAATGCGGATCTGAAAAAGCAGCTGAAGCTCCCAGGTACTTATGTAAATCCTGATCATTAACAAATTAACGGATTAACCAAATTCATTTTTTGCGTTACTAATTAAATAACCGTATTATCATTCACTTAAAAAAGAAATATTTCACGCATTCATTAATTCATTACTAAACGCTTTTATTTAAATTCTTGATGTGGCAATTAGGTCGAGATGCTCCAGCCGGGCCAAGGACCTCACAAAGATGTTTGAAAACATGGACAAGGCATCCTCGCCCTCGTCTATCAACGAAAGCAAGGATGACGTTGACAGTCCTCGCGGCGAATCGAAAACGCGAACAATTGCTCAGTCTTTTGAAGCGAGAAGTGGGCACACATCGCCCAGCAACTCCAACTACTCCAAGAACCGAGTCAACCGATATCATCACCGACAGTTGCACAATTGGGACGCTGGGAGCGTGAGCTCAGGTGTTTCCAGCGATTATCCGGACACGGATGCTGGCAGCGCGCCACATTGCACTTCTTCGGAGGACGAAGAGCTGTATTGTCACGACGACGACGGAGTCGACGAACGATACGAGGGTCATTACGTATCGCAGGACGTACTCAAGAAGATTAGGGAGCACGGGACATCGGTCACTTATTACGGTGGCAAGGTAGTTAACACGTGTAACGGACCTCTGATATGTCCGATGGTGTGCAAAAAATCGAAGGGATCGAAGAAGTCCCTGGATTACGTCAAGTTCCGCTTGGTGAAGAGCAACTCGTGCGACAGCAGACTCGAACTGACTGGACGTGTGGTCGAGAACAGAAACAAGTATGAGCAGGGTACGACTGCTGATAAGTGCGTCGACCTGCGACAATTCACCATCGATGAGACACCCAGCATTGAAATAACTCCAATGGAGCAGAAGGAGAGCGACGACGCCAACGACAAAGCTGAAGCCAAAGAAGAGAAGCGCGAACCGCCTGTAGTCATTGGATTGGAGCCCAAAAAGGAGGAGAACAAAACTTTCAAGGCAGACTTCAAGCTTGGCAAACTGGAGGATTGCGCGTCGATAAGTAGATTTACACCGAGCGCGTTAAAGAGATGGCAGATAAACGAGAACACCTGGAAGCGAACCTCGGACTTCGGAAAAATGGAGTTCGAGGAGTTTGAGGTTCTCGAGGACAGCCTCAATGGAGCGGATAACTAGAGCTTAGCTAAGTTTAAGTAATTGACTATGTATACCTGTGTAATGCAACGAGATAAATCAGTTCTTTAGCTTTACCGAATCAAACAGTCATACAGCGAAAAAAGTATTTTCAAAATTTTGTAATTAAACTGTTACACATTCTTTTTTGTAATCGATAGAAGCATCAAGTCACGACATATACGTGCAATACGTGAGTATTATGTGATTAATATTAAATAACTAACGTCTGTGCGCTTTTGACGCAAGTAAGTTTTACACAGATTTAAATATAAATTATACTTTATTTTTTAAAACAAAAGAAAAATAAAGTCATAAGTCCAGTAATTGTAAAAATTTATCTATTTATATAATATACCTTGTCAAGTCACATTGTAATGTTACGTTGTTCAATAAAAAAGTTAAAAATCAAACTGATTCTCAGGTGGTTATTTTATCCCGTCATTATACCCGTCGATTAATTCTATTTTCAGACCTCTTGTATTCAAAGGAGTTATTACTTCTGGATTGCAAGCCTATTCTGGAAGTACTCTCAAGATGAATCTATTGAACGCTCAAGGACTTTGTGAACTGTCATCTTCTACCGCTTAATTGATATTTCATTCCAGTTTCAACAAGGCTTAGAACTTAACTCCTGAATGCATTACAAACATGGTCTACTTAAAGGAATAAGACAGTTCGCAAACTAATTTTACGTAGATTATATAGACAAAGTTGAGCATTGTTTTAGTGGTTATACGAAGCTAAAACTGAAAATAAAAACGCAATAATAAAACCATAAAGAATATACATACTTTTATAAATTAAAACATAGAATAGGAAAGAATACAAAAATTATTTTTTGATCGACGCTTGTGTAAATGGTAAAAAACCTAAACCGACGTGCATTGCTTTCTGAATTAAAAAAAACTTAATTTGCAAAAGTTATAGCTTATTAAACATCCTTTGAATGACCGGCCAAAGTGTCGTCGCAACGTTTTTAAAGTTTTAACTTTTTACAAATGTACAAAGAAACTATACCACGATCTACACCAATATGGTGTTTTTATTATAATAAAAGTTCAAGTCTATAATTTATATATTATTATAGTTTTATAAGTTTTTTGCAGTACATTTTAACGATTGATCAATTGTTCAATCTAAATGTTTGTCTTCTTTTTTTCAAAGCCATATCAATGCATCGTTTATCGGCATTTTCCTTACCTGGGGGTATTAGGGCGGTGCTCTTTTCTTTAGCCTGCTTCTTCAACTCCTTCGTATCCTTTGATTCCTTGCCTGTCTTCGTGTCTTTCGACTCCTTTCCGTCCTTTGATTCCCTCGCATCTTTCGGCTCCCGCGCTTCTCTCGCCTCCTTGTAGTGCTGCTGCTCCTTAGACAGCATCGGGCTCAGGCTCGGAGTGAACGTTCGTGTACCCGTCGAAAGACCTTTTCGCGAAATGTTCCACCATCTTCGGCACCATGTTTCCTGGAAATACACAAATGACGAAAGAGCTTAGCGATAGTTAACAGTAATGCAGTGTTATAAGATTCACACAAAGAGATATTTGTAATCCAAGACGTTGGACTGATGAAATGTAATCAATTTTCAATGTAAAGAGTATTTCATATAGCTTGTAAATTACTTTTCTAAGAAATTAAATATGTGTGTAACTTGATTACGTATGTAACTTGTATTCGTGAACGAATAGAAGTTGTCAATACGACACAAATTTTCTTGTCTTTAATATACCTAGTTAGTATTAAAAAATAAGGGTTTTAAGTTTTTAAATATTGAATTTTCATACAGTTCTACTTACAAAGTAAAATATTTAATTATGTGTAAATTACCATACTCTGAAGTTAATTTATAATAAGTTTATAAACAAAGACAAAATTTAAGTTTGTATTCAATATTAGAAGATACGATATATTTATAGTATAGTAATTCTCTTTGTTTCATAGATGCTTGGATAGGTCTATGTAAATATGTGGTGAACCATGTAAACATTCAGAAGATATTTTGAATAAAGGTTTACCTTAGTTGATCGTGTTTTGACTTCAAGCTCACACAACTAATATTTAATCGATTATCGTTCTTTGTTTAGATTAATTGCTTTTTAATTGACAATTTATTATGTACTTTGAAAGATTAAAAACACGAAAGTTGTGTAGGATAAATTAATAACTTTCGATGTTTTAAAATTGTCGATACTTCATTCGACCTAGTATTTTTAATTTTTGCAAGACGAATACAAAACTCCTGAAAAAATTAGTTAGCGTAAAACCTAAAGAATTTTAAGAGAAAAACTTCTGCGCACTACTTCGCCAAAGCATCGTTGCAACTCAGCTTATGAAACTTTAGGTGCCACAATTTGTCCAGACTTGCGCTGCCTCCAGAGCGATATCACTTTCTCAAAGTTATACGCCCTAGCTCGAGAGAGGAAAGAAATGAAAAATATATTTCTGTTTTAAAGGCGGCACAAGTAACTATTATGGTAGTAAAAGAGATTCATTATTTTAGATTGCACTGCTGCTGGGTCATTATCTCATTATTTAGCTTTCGAGTTCGTTGCTGTAGTTCGTTTGCACCATGATCGATGCTTAGCACGCAAGCACGTCAGATGTTAAAGTTCGATAGGGAAGTTTTTTTCAACTCGATAAAACGTTAAATTACACAAAGCTCGATAGGCCAACGACCTGAAAATCTGCATAGAGAGAAAAGTTCGCGGAACTTGTTAATTAATTATAATCGCATGTGTGTTGAAGGCATACAAGTTTTAATCATATTAAGATCTTTTTCAAGTTACTTCATCAGAAAATTACAATTTCTTTTATCTGATTGACCACATATTTCTTAGTTTTAATATTAATTTTAAATTGTTTTGTCTATTTATTTCTTTATTACTCCGTTTTGATTCCCAGCCTTGATCAGTTCCAATGGAAGTTTTTGATCAATGAATAAGAATAATCCGTAGTTAAAATAAAAGCACCTTGAAGTAACTTGAAATTATTCTTCTTTTTTAAATGGAACGAAAATCACAAATTTTTACCACCATTTTAAAATGCAAGAGTGATAAAGTATGCTGTGGTAAAGCCGTTAAACCTCTATATAAGTATAGTCTAGATCGTACTTTAGTAAGGACGAGAAAAGCGTAGAATGGATTTTCCGGGCTCTCTTCTGTTATCCTTCCGTCGACGCATGTCACTGGAATCCTTCGTTTTTTTACTACCCTTTTACAGTTGCAGTCACGAGCTGCTATATACCCAGATTTTTTAATGGTCACAGATCCAAATATTTTTCCGTTAACATGCGAATGCACTAACAACGATATCATTCCAAAAATACCATAAAATATAAAAATGTCTGCTGTTATTATTCATAGCTTTTTACATTTTTGGTGTTCCAAAAATCTTGATGTTCGATATATGAAACTGTACCTCATCCTTAAAATATATATGTAGCAACGGTTTTGCATTTGAATAAATGTATCGAACTCACTTATTTATGCACATATCTGAAGAATAGATAAATTTACCATACCATAAATTCGCTAAAAATAGTTCCACGTTGAACAACGTCTTGGAACCTGTTTCCCAGGAGCGCAATTTTTTTCGTATGCATGCGAACGCTTCTCTATTCTTTCGAGCTTTCTCTCGCAACTAGCATGGCTTATCGATCCCTCAGACACACCTATATGACTGTACACAGAGCGAGAGAGAGAGGGAGAAAGAGAGAGAGAGAGAGAGAGAGAGAGAGAGAGAGAAAGCAAGGGAGTGAGAGAGCAAGTGAGAAATCTACGATCTCGCGAAAAGCCAAAGCTCTTGCAGGAACAGCAGCAGCGAATGAACGAGCGGGCCGCACTGCGGCTTCTCGCAACTTATTGTCCATGTCTCGCGCTATATCTCGCCCCCGAACTATTTGATCCCTTCAACCTAATCTCTTTAATGGCTGTACAAGCCGAGTTACAACCCACGGCTTCAACTTTATATTCGCGATATTGTCCTCGGCTCGGCATTCGACTGCTGAAAATCTCTTTGAGAAGACGGCTTTTGCTTAGTTAATTTACAAAGCTCGCTAAATCAACGTACCATGATTTCTATTTATTTCAATAAATTGTAAGTATTAAAAAAAATTAAATTTTATTGTTTTAGAGCTTGAAAATGAAAAAATTTAATAAGAATGAAAGTACCACTTTCAGAGTAAAATAAATTAAGCATAATAATAAGAAGCATATAATGGTGAACTATTTTTTCACATAAACATAAATTTATGATTAAAGGAATGACCACAATTGAATAATTTATCGTTAATCTTGGAACTTTACAGTACCTCGTTTTTTGCACGGGGACTAGCAGATTGGACTAGGGTTGGGCATTGTGCCAATAGATTAGAGAGTGTAAGTAACCGTCAGCAAAAAGTAGGATCTCGTGAATTGAAGAAATGGTTCTCGGAATTTTAGAATTCTCTTGTGAAAATTGTGAAATATCATAAAAACATATTATTTTTAGAAACAATTAATAGAATATATTAAATAAAGTTTTGAGTAATTTTATTCTACGGCTATAATTTGCGTTATGTCAAATTCCAAGTAAAACAGCGAACAAACAACAAAACTACCAAGTAAACATCAAAGCAAAATTGTAAAGTACAAATAGTAAGACAGAAAACTTGACGGTTGCTTATATAGATCGTTCATCACGATGTTTTCGAACAAGCGCGAAACAATCAACAAAATTTCGCAGCTGCTCCACCGAACTGCAACAAGTGCCAGGCGGTGGATAACTTGGTGATGTTAATTCTTGCGGTTTTAGGATGAATGGAGGCTTACACGGAGCTCACGATGGATCGAGAAAAGCTGGAGTTTAGAAGTTCCCGACCGCTATCTCGGAGTTTGAATATTCAAGAGCGCACATGGAGCATATTAAACCATGCCTATTAACGATGTTCAGAGATCGGCGAAAACTATTCGAGAGGACTTTTCTCTAGTTCTGCAGGTGATACGCAGGACCATATGTCTTGAATAGATAGCAGATTCAATGTACGGTTATTGCACAATAAATCAAACATGTGCGAAAATTCTATCAGCA
Source organism: Gastracanthus pulcherrimus (assembly GCA_949152435.1). Classification (NCBI taxonomy): domain Eukaryota; kingdom Metazoa; phylum Arthropoda; class Insecta; order Hymenoptera; family Pteromalidae; genus Gastracanthus; species Gastracanthus pulcherrimus. The sequence continues at coordinate 156,916,732 of OX424575.1, read as the reverse complement.
TATTTCATACGAACAGAACAAGGGAAAATCTGGCTTACATTTTCATATTGTATGCGTCACTCAAGTTCAAGATTGAGAGAAACTTAGGTACCTGACAAGGTACTTTTTACGCAAACTGCTTCTTCATCCTACGTTCAAGTTCCTTTTCAAAATAAATCAACCTATTTTTGCTTTAATAAAATCTGCCAATAATAATGTTCACGTCAATTAAAAGCTATTTACCGATTGAATACGCTATTTCACAAAATGAAATACATTATTTTATCAATAGTAACCTCATTTTAATAAAGCTATAAATGGTTAAACAAATAAAAGCAATAAGTATAGCAATAAATATATATCTAATAATAAATCGTTTATGCGCTGTAACACTCTCGCGAGCTTTCGAAACATCCAAAATCAAGTAAATACACAAACGTAATAATTATTTATTAGCTATGAATGTTAGTATTTAATATACCACGAATGTAAGCCGTTTATAGCTCACTCTTCGCAAAATGCTAACGCATTCCTCTCACAATCGACCCCTCCAATAGCGTCATTGCAGTATTATTATCATCGCGTGAACATCAAAATTATTCGCAGGTATATAACATACCCTACAACGAGATGCTCATTCAACTCAATGTCCATAATATTAATAACCGTCCATATTCAACATAACGCCAAATGCTTTAGACGCATGGCAGCCCATGCACGTGTATTATAACCCACGTCGCGTAGTGACCGATAGTCGAGTTCCGTACGACTTTACTATGGGAAATTCGCTGCTCGAGGCGCCGGTGTTATACGCAACAACCCACAAATTGCTGACACTTGTCAGTCGGGTGGCAAGACAATAATATCGACACGTGTACGTACATACAAGGGCGCAGGCAGATATATAGTCAGGCTCCATTAATTACTTGGTAAATGTCGTGGTCCGGGGGGTAACAAATGACGCACGTCGTTGGCTCTAATTCCTCGTCAGCTGCTTCACGCTTCACCGAGTGCCGGCGAAATTTAGCGGCAAATGCAATTTTACGCGGTTTGCAGATCGCAAGCTCGAGGTAGATGACGCATGTGTGTGAGATGATGAACAAAACTAAGCTGTCAAGCTGCATGAATAATGCGAAACAAGTATTTGTGTAGTTGATAAGATTTGTTCTTTTCATTATTATATTTCTTTTAATGAAAAGACGATTAAATTCATACAAAAATTAAACAACAGAAATTTCCAACCAATGAGTGGCCAATAAAGCGTCTTGAGATTTTTTAAAGTAATATTATGTACAGGTCGTAATCAAAAATAATTTGAAGGAAGACTTTTCTAGGAAAAGTTGTGCATAATATATATATAATACTTTTACGTAAATTTAATAAACAATTCTCTCATTAAATAATTTTTTATATTCTTGACACGCATTAATCACATTTTCTTAATTTCAATCATCTGTTACTATATTTTTTTCAAAAAAGTAACTTCATAATTTCACGTATTACTTTACTAACCTGAAAACTGTGAATATTGATATATGTAGCATAGGATGCAAAAATCTTTAGTCGCGTTAAGTTTAAGACAAAAAATCGTTTAAATGTTCTACTTTGTTATATTTAATTTATAATATAGGTATATATCTAGATATGTAAGTGCACTGTACAATACATGAATATAGATAACAAAATAAAAACTTATATCGCCTTTAAGATCCAAAAATTAATCCAGTTTTTTAATTAAATTAAAAATTAATAAATTGCTTTTGAACCTAACGCTTCATCTTAAACTCACCTATACCCTCATATAGCACATGTGCTAGTCAGACACAATTTTTGCGGATTCAGCACCAACGTACCATCAGCACCGAGTTTTACACCTCAGCGAATTTACGATAATACACGAAATTATCGTTCGCATCGGGGGCTTGTTAATTTGCATTAACTTTAAATGATTAATGCGTTATGAGGGAATCGCGCCTATGCAGGCAGAATGCAGAGAGACTGGGAACAGCAGATAAAACGCACGAGCGCTAATTGATTGCAGAGAAGGAGGTGGAGGAGGGGGGGGGGGGGCTGTAATTAGCGCGTTTCTCCGTGCGGGACTAAGGGATGATTATTAAACTGCGCGTGTACTGAAGTTCCCTGAGCCGCGCTGCGCAGGGCTCTTTTTGCCTCGTTAACCTCCTTTTTTCTTCTTCGCTGAGTATTGTTTTAAATGCTCAAGAACATACTTTGCGAGGATTGTTTTGAGCATTGGATTGTACGAAATATTGTGCGAGGTTGTTAAGAGCGGAATTCGATTAACCTTGGTGAATAATTTATAAGATGTTATGGAGTGTTTGATAATGATATCAAAACTTTTTTAATACATGACGTTGACTTTTTAAATTCATTTGTTATTTGTTTTTTGTTTAAGAAGTTGAATGAGAAGAAGTGATTTATTTTAGATTCAGTGTAACTGTAAAGTTTTGTGACAACGTAATTGTAATTGATTGCCTAGTTTTTATCTCCATGGAACCAATCGTTCATTACCATAAGTTCATTGAATTGCAAATATTTTCTTATTCTTGGTTTTATTCCTTGGCAATTTGCATATTGGTTAGATTTTGTTTCTTATTTTAAATTGGCATGTATCGCAGGAAAAAATTTTAAATATTTTACAATTGATTTCTACATTATTTAAAATATTTTACATCTAAGATGGCTTTTAGCCAGAAATTAGATAATTTATCACAAATTAGTTTATTTCTACTTAATGTATTAAATAAAAAGATGCTTACAACGACATGCTTTTTCCGTAATTTCTATCTAATTTCTAAATAATACTAACACCTTTTTTTATAAACGTTGTTATCTATATTTTCACATTATATGAACTAAATTATAACAGGGTAGAACTGTATAGAATTAATACGAAATATGTAATTAATCTATTAGCATAAAATTATTTTACACGAAGCATAATTTATTTATATAACATTATTATTGAAAAGTTGAGGTTAACGTACTCTCTCGCTGCCAAGAAAGCATAAGGATTTTCTTTCCAATACGGCGATTGGTGTAGCTTCTTAAATATTAAAATTGAATTATAATAATTTAATGTACGTTTGAAAATAACTAATAATAAGTTATTAATTATACTTATTTAAAAAAAATTATTTAAAACTTTGTTTTGGTTACCATGGCACTTTAATTATCCTCACTGGTTATTAACTAAAAAAAGCTAGAAATAAGCTAGGAATTAGCTTATTTTCAGGTAACAAATTTAGCTAAATATTAATACGTTAACCAGGCGAATTAGCTTATATCTACCAGGGATTTAATTAAATGTTATCAAATTCATAGTACACAATTTTGAGACTTCGTACCGTGCTTCAACTTATAAAGAAACTCTTAATGACATCTATTTAAGTCAACGTCAGGATGAAAATCCATCAATACCTTATTTTACAACATCCAATAATCTGCTAGACGTTAGGAATGAATTTTTCAAGCAACAGCACAACCCCATAAAATGTCCAAAGTACCTGCATCGAGAGGCATCGAAGTAAGTATGCAGGTCGTCATTAAAAATGCAACGATTCCCTTCCGAGTTCCGCTCGACAGTCCTGAGAGCACGGGCGAAGCATCATCGTGATATATAACCCTCGGCTGCTCGCGCGTTTTCTTGAATACCCGCGCGTACACAAATCATATGCCTTCGGCATCCTGCATATTCAGCAATTCAGCAACAATATAATATCCTCGCGGTTGCGGGAGCCGTACGTAGCTCTTCTTCATCCCGGCGGGCGCAACATTTTTCAGTCGCGACATGCTTATTCATGAGCCTTTTGATAACGCGTGGGTGCGGAGACGCCGTGTCGCGGTCGGGTTAGTTGGCTTTTTGAATTCGTTCGTGTTTTTTGAAAGTCACCCGGGCACGAGGCACGTAGTTCTGGGTCTGAAGTTTCGTACGTGGGATGTGCTCGGAGTGGAGTGCTGACGTGGGGTTACAAAGCTCGTATTGTGAGTTTTCGAACTTGAAGTATATGACTTTGTAAATGTATGAGTTAACAATGCGTGGATTTTCGAAGGTAGCTGTCGAATCGATTCAGATATGTTTTCATCTCGAAAATTGTGTACATTTAGGTTCTGGATAGAATGATATATTTGATGCGATTGACTTTTAAAAATAATGCGTATTTATGACCCACGCATGTTTTACGAGGATATAAAAAAGAATTTAATTTTTTATAGGTACATACGTTAACGATTCACTTGTGTTATTTGATATGATTTTTTTATTACCGTTATTTTATGACAGCTAACGTGTTTCGCAAGTTTTTACAAACGCCGTGGCAGATAGTATGATTGCATATCAATATTCAACTGTATATAATTCTATAATTGACTCTATCGATTGACCGATTCGTAAATTTATGAATATAAAACTATGGGCTAAGTACGGACACAAGAGAATTATATAGAACAAACAGTCTTATATGTACCTACTTTAAGTTCAGGGTCTCAATAACGAGCTCCTCGCAGAAAAAATAGAGAAAAATTGAGATTTTCTGCGAGAGACTCGTTATCGAGACTCTGAACTCGAAGTATATACGAATGTTCGCTCGTTATGACTTTCTTGTCCGCGCTTAGCCAATAAATTTTATATTCATAAATCACCTGCACCTTTCAAAGATTTTAATATACATATTAATTTTAAAGCCTATTTGTATCCCAAGTAAAGTAAATTATTATTATTTTTATTAATCATAGTTCGAAGCCAAACTATATCTAACGGAAATACCACATATAATTACGCAACATTTTTGAAAATTATCCAAATGAGTGATTCTAATTTAAGATGTTTAAATTTCGCAAAGTTATGACACCTTTAAATTTTCAATCTAAAATATCTAACGATGTCACGTACAATAGCCTGTCCATACACTAGTACGTGAATTGGGTCGGGGGGTGACGGATACATCGTTAAGTGATGCAGAGCCAATTTTAATATCCAATTTAGATCGACGCTCTGATTTTGCAGACGATTTTTTCGACCTCTGCATATTCAATGATAGATTAGTGTTTTTTAGCGTATTGTTGTGGTAATAGATTTTGCGTTGACTGACATGCATTTTTATTTGCATATTTTATACGGAAGAGCGATGTTATTTTCATTAAAGTCGGTCGGATGGATATTTTAAATTTTAAAGCGTACAAACTAATGGTCTTGCAAATAACATCGAAGATTAATATTTAATGATCTTTTTAATCGTGTGTTTTAGGTACACCTTTTTAAACTAATATAGTTTATTATACGTAAAGAATTAATTTGTCGCTTTATTCAAAAATTGATCTTTGGGATAAGTTAAATTTTCTTCGTAAATTAAATTACTTAAATTGCAACATATTTAAAAAAATAAATAATGGGAAAATCTCTATATTTTACTTTATCATATTATACTGAAAGGCTACGATATTTATCGATTTTCTCTGATACACTTCTATTTGATAAAGTTTTACAATAGACTGCCATGGGAATTTATCAAAAAACATTTATCATTTCTCCTTTCATACTGAAAGTCTCGTATTTCACTATTTTCATTTTTTGCTTATGAATTTCAATTTAAAATATTCTACAATAGACTCCCTTGTAAATGTATCAAAAAATCTGAACAATTCAATCATTTTTGATAATAAGAATGAATAGAATAAAGTTTATTGCAAACTCTTAAAAGACTATACAAGTTACTAAATATTTTGTTTACATTCCTCGCATTGAATGATGCATGACATCTCCTAACCTATTACAAAAATACACTTGCACATCCAACCCTCCGCGTTACTTAACCCCCGGAAATTCCACGAGAGCTCCGTTCTCCCCCTCCAAAAAAAGATTCACACACCTACTCTACTTTCGCATGAGGGCTCGCGCACAGCGACACTCGATCTTTCCGTCTAATTATTCCACGAGCAGCCGGTGTACAGCTGCGCACGCGCGCATGCCTGTAGCACTCGTTTCCGGCGAGTGGATTTTGCTCTGCTGCGCGCCGAGGGGCACTTTTCGCAAAACCGAATTAGCCACTGGCGAGAGGAAGCGTTTTCCTCGGGCAGTTGTAGGCCCTCAGGACGGAGGGAAAAATATTCGCCGAGATGAAAAGTCGTCATAATTTTACGTAACCGTGGATGGCTCGCTTGGGTCTTTGTTTGCCTCGCCGTCTTCATTTCAATTACGAGACTGTATAAGGGTTTAATTCCGAGGTCGCGTTGAATATGAATGAGGGGAAGGTGAGGGGTTGGAGATGGCTGTCTTTCACGTTGAAGTCAATTACGGGCGATTAAAGAGGAATGAGTGGTGTAATAACGAGTTCGGAAACTGCTGCATCAAAATTATACCAGGTTAAAAATATGTGAACTTTGGATCATGAGTCACGCATTTAATATATTATTTGTACGTATTGTTATATATTAAAGTATTATTTCAGGTAAATTTAGAATTATGTTTATTGTACTTATTGAGTTTTATCTGTTTATTGTATTTAGCTTTATAATAGAATGTGATACCATAAAGATACTTTAATTTATAAAACTACTAACCTTCATTTATCATACAAATATCATGTAACGTTTAATTTTTGTAAAAAAAAAACATAAATTTATTTATTGTCAATAAAGAAATATTGTATTTAAAAGTTAAATACTTAAATACAAGAGCGTGTTTAATTTTTCTAAGCGTTTTATATTTATATTTTTTGTATTAATTTACATAAATATTTTGTTTCATAAAAAGTAGCAAGCTTTGTTAAAAATGAAAATACATATACTACTCTTTGCAAAGAGCGTCAATATTAAAAGCATGATAAATAAGACGATACATAAGTAGTACGGTACCGAGTCGAGTCAGACACTGCGTATATAAAAGTAATGTATCGAATATCATTGTTCGTAAGAAATTCTACTATTGTTTAATATATATACGAATCGTCGCAACATTTATTAAGGTTGTCAAAATATTGAATGTAACTCAAGTGAAGATGCAAAATAAATTTTGTTGAACGAAGGTGGAACAATTAAGCACTATTTTATGTTTATATACAAAGTATTAATATTTCGCATACAAGGTGAAAGTATAAACACACTAAACGATTTTACAGAAATGGGTGTGAATAAAAATGGAGTTTTCATCTTAACATAGGTCAAAAAACTTTAGACGATATTGTAGTGTATTGTAGTCTTATTATACACAAAGTATTCAGTCGCAATAACAACATTTACTTTACAGAAACAACGTTTATTTTAACAATAATTTACGTTCTCGCCATATAAACTAATGAAAATTCATTCTTCCGGCCATAATTATTATGCACCATAAGCGGGGCGCTTATAGCCACAATAAGACAATTTGTTCTCTCAACAGTACAAAATTATATTACCTACAGTTCAAAATCTTGTATTTAATGCTACGAGGAAAACCAATTCTAATTTTACATCCAAACAGCAAAAGACAAATCTGACGGAGCAATCCGAACACGCAAATTCATCCCCATGCCAAGATAAACCTCCAACCAAACCAAAACAAATCCATCCGTGTCTTTTCTTTCTCTCTCTCTCTCTCTCTCTCTCTCTCTCTCTCTCTCTCTCTCTCTCTCTCTCTCTCTCTCTCTCTCTCTCCTCCCGCGCTACGACTCTAGAATCCAAGCAAAAGACTTAAACGCCGCTGTAGAAAATAAGCCAGCAGCGGAGAAAGAAGAGGGCTCGAGTAAAACAACAAGCCGCGCCACTGCTGCTGCTGCAACAAGCCCGCAGGCGTAGAAGAAAGCCCGACCGAGGTGCGCCACTTCAGCCGAGTGTCACACCCTCTCGGCGTTATTACGCGCGCTGGAAAAAATCGACCCCTCGACGTTTCACGCGCGGCGCGGCTAGAACGCGTACACGCAGGTGTATTATACGGAGCTACGCGCGCGCAGTTGAAACGTTCCGCAGGAGCAAAGAGAGGGTGGAGCGACGAATTCAGAGCGCGTTTGTAAACGTTCCGCTGGAGCGGAGAGTGCGCTGTACGCGGTGCTATAGTTCGGGATGGAGCTTTTGTAGAGCGGAGTATAGTAGCTGGCACGCCGAAATTCGTTGATGGGTGCAGCTACTGCTTTGAGGGTGGAGTAGAGGAAGTCGTATAGTGATGTCGGAAAGCGCTTTGTTTTGAGGGACACGGGTGAGAGGCATTTTGAACATTAATTTGGTGGTAGGCCAAGGTGTTTTTGAATTTTGATGCAGTAGATCTATTGAGAAAATGGTAATATATAAATTAATAATACATTAATTATACCTATTAATAAAATAAAGTATATAAATTATTATATTAATTAAGTAGTTGAATAACATTATAATAGTTCGCTCCTATCGTTTTTTTAATAATTTTGAAATTTTTTTTTAAACTAGTGGGCTTAAGAGACTCTGACTGTCAACGCAACGTTAAGTCTTTTAAATTAAAGTGGCGAGTGTGATAAATCTAGTTATAACAGCAAAGAAAAGAAAAAAGTATTTAAAGAAAATGACGAACAGTTTGTTTTGGTTCTGCTTATAGCATCAAAAAATAAGTTTTATAAAGAATTCAATACCTTCAGACACTTTTATTTTTCTGACATCGTTATCCCAGGGGGTTCAAAAAGGAACTAAATTCACGTTCGTGCTCTCTCTCTTTCAGCTATTTTAGCTAGTCTGATATTGGGCTATTCGCTCCGAGCATGACCGGCGGCGCCACCTGAAATTTGGAACTTCGGATAAAAATGGCACGACAGTTTGTGACAGGCTGTGGTGTCGTGGGGTAACTGAGGGATAAATATATATGAGTGGCATTTTGAAAATTAATTTGTTAGTCGTAAGTAATCTTTTCGAATATTTGATGCTCAGTAGTTAAATAAAATAATAATTACCCACTATATTGTATTATAAATAATTTTGTAAATTAAAAATAAAAATTAGTATTCCCAAACAACCCATTAATTTAAGTGTCGATTATGAAAAATCTAGTTATGACAAAAAAGAAAATGTTTAAACAAAGTGATAAAATGATTATTTAAAGGCAGTTTATTAAATACAAATACTTGCTTGATTATAGCTTAGATTTATGTTACAGTGTATTGTATAAAACGTCTCCGTTCGTTTTGAAAAATATAACTAACAAAAATTTTGAAAATACACTAGAAGACAAAACATTAAATTAAAATAATATTTGTTAATAATAATTAAAATACACTAACATTTTTATATTCGCTATTGACAACAAAAAATTTTACGTAAAAAATTATATTAATCTTTTATATATTATATTTTTAATAATTCATTTTCACAAGAATAAGATCTTCGATGTTTATTTTCTACTTTCTCCGCTTCATCATCTGGAGCATCAGAAGCTCCCAGAGCAGTTATCACTTCAGGGTGCAAAAGCAATTGCAATTCAATGAGGTGCAACATTGGGTCATCTTCTTCGCGTTAAAAGTATACAACATTAAATTCACTCTTAACTGTTTTTATTACTTTCCACGTAGGATAGGTTGATTGGATTGAAAGTACATTCAAAATTGCATTTCTTATTAATTTTTGTACATAAAAGTTAATAAAATTTTATTAAAAATGCAATTAAGTATACAATAATAGATTTTTACTACAATTAAGTAGCATTACTAAAATTAAAAATACTGTTCTTAATTAACTTTACACTTTTATTCATTTATGTTTATTAAAGCTAAAATTGAGCTGTGTCTGAATATAAGCTTTGAGAGTTAATTGAAAAGTAAAAGCGTTATAACATGAAATACCTTTCATTAATCTATAAAAAAAAGATATAATAGCAGTAGTTGTATTTTAGAAATTCATAATGTATTTAAAAAAGCAATTTGCACGGAATAAAATTAAACCACGATAAAGTATTTTTCTTCGTGTATGAAGTAATTATTTATAAATGACAGTAATTGTTCTCGTTAAAAATTAAAGAGAATTGCATTAGCTTGAAAAATTAAAAATTCATATCAATATAGATGAAAATGAAAACATAAATTGAGATCTGAATATCGTTAAATAATTTAAAAGAAAAAAAAAGCTCATTCTCTAAAGCTATTATTAAATTTACTAAAAATTGAAAAGAAATGATTCAGAAGATACCATGCGGAGTAAAAGTAAAAATGTAACGTGATGTCATGAATTTATTTAATTTAAGCTTCAAGACTTGTGTGAAACGCATTACTTCCTAATAGTAAAATTAAACAGAAGAAAAAAACGTAAGTATTAAATTCGACCCTACTCACATTACACGTATTTTGGAAACTACGTGTGAATATTCATAGAACAAATCATAAAATTACCCAAAATTTATTGACGCACATGTATCATACATTTTCGGACTGTCTCGCCGTCGTCGTCGGGTTATACCCAAACATTATTTTTTCGCGGAGAAATGGCTCTCCAACCGCGAATAGTAAGTAATAATACTCGTGTACGTCGGGCCTCTTGGCCGGGCACCAAAAATCTTAAAGTCGTGAGATGCCATTGGCTCTCTCATGATTCTCCGTTATTTTCGTGTTTGACGCGAGCCAGCCGACCGCACGAAGCATGAAAGGGGCTCGCGCGGCAAGAGTCTTGCGTGACCGTATAACTGCAACCGAAGGAGGTAGTGCAACGAGGCTCGTTCGACTAGATAAATTTATTGGGTACCTATTTTTGTTCTAAAAATGCAGTTAATACTATGAACAAATGGAAAATTAATCATTGTGAATATGCATTTATGAGGAGAATTGGAAAGATAATAAAAGTATATCTTCTTCATTTATACTTTACCTATATATATTTACATGCATAAAACACTTTTTTATAACAAAATGAAATGGAAAATTTATATAATATTATAAATAACTGGAAAATTAATCATTATGTGAATGTATATTTACGGAAAGAATTGAGAAGATAATAGAAGTATTTTCTTCATCATTATACCTATAGATAAAAAAATTTATTTTACCTTTTATTTGCATGGTTGAAACATTTATTTTATAACAAAATGAAATGGAAAGTTTCTATAAAACTATAAATAACTGTAAAATTAATCATTATGAGTATGTATATTTATGGGAAGAATGCGGAAGATAATAGAAGTATTTTCTTCATCACTTTACCTAGATAAATACAATATTTTCATTTTATTTGCATGGTTGTAATATTTATATACCAACAAAATGAAACGGAAAGTTTCTTTAATATTATTAACAAATGAAAAATTAATCATTATCCGCATGCATATTCACGGGAAGAATTTGGAAGATAATGGAAGTAGCATCTTTCATTATCAGTATCGTCTTCATCACTTTGACTAAACAAAGGCAATATTTTACCTAATCTTTATTTACAATATTGGAAAATTGTTTTGATAAGTAGTAAACATAAGATATATAAATATATTATTAATATATATATATATATATATATATATATATATATATATATATATATATATATATCTGTTATAATGTATACCTATTATAGCGTTCAAAAAAGTAAAAGTCAAATATTTTTAAATCTAATACTTTTTTTAATGAATTAAAAAAGTCATAAGTTGTTTGAAATTTTACACCTCCAAAACAAGAGTACGTAATTTAAAAATATGTATAATTCTTTTTAAAGCTAACAAAACTTATCAGAAAAAAAAAGTATACATTCATCCCTTAAAAATTAGTCAAAATACCTAGATTAATGGTCTATATTGTAATGATCAAATACGAAGCACTAAATTGAAGCTCATGAAAGTTAATTTCTTAATTAGTGTACTGACATTTCAGAATTTCGAGTTGTCATAGTCATTTTCTGGAGGTGCGACATTATGAAATAAAACCTGTAAAACTCTATTGAATCTAGATTGAATCAATAATTTATTATTTAGAAAGGAAAATTGATAATCTCGTATGTCAGGATACTATCTTAATGTAACATGATACATACATATATACACGATTATTCACGGCTGCGCATGACGAGCAGATATTATGATTATGCGTGTATCAATATAAGTGTGCGTGATAATGATTTACCTGCTTTTGGGGGATGAACTGAAATAACCGTACGAGCGGATATCGCCTCATTATTCGTTCCATTTTTCCTAATGAAAAAGTCCATAAGGCAAGTTTATGGCATTTTCACGTGTTATATTTTTTTACGGAATACCGGAAGAACTGAGGAGCGTTGGAATGCATTATTCAATGTTTTTATGACTCATCCAGCTCGACCTATAACTTTTTTATTATCTTTGGATGCACTGTTCGATGTAAATCTCGTCATTCAAAAAATTTCCTAGCTAAGGGTTGAATAATGTTAGAGAAATTGACGTGATTTAGAAGGTACGTTCAATATTTTTCTCTACTTTATCCGAAATAAGTACAAGTATATAGATGTATTTTAATGAAAAAAGATACAAATCTTTCATTTTTTTATTTTAAACGTAAATTATGATCACCCTTAATATTTATTATTCGTAATTATAAATTTTCAAAAGGTTCATAATTAATTCTTCTTGAAAATACTACAAACAGTTTTATTATCAAAAGGTTATTTTTCTAATCCAATAATCCCTGATTGTAAATGAGACACTAAAGAGAAAATACGACCAGCCATATTTATCGATATAGAAAAACTCAGCTCATTTCTCTCACTACCTACACACAAACTACAACATCTCTTTCATCTCCTTCGCTCTTCATTTATCTTCTCCAGCCTTTCTCCTTTCTCAGTGCCAAGTCGAATTCTTTCTCTCATTCTTCTCGTACTTTATCGGCCGCTCAGCATTCGATGAAGCTGCAACGGCCGCGGCGGCAGGTGCTATTTTCAGTTTCAACTACCCAGCGACCTTTCATTTCCGGTGGAGCGAACTTTTGCCGCGCGACGCGCGAATAGTACGTGCGCGCGGCAATAGTTGGCTCAAATAGCCGTGAAATTTAATTAAAGCGGCCGCGCGAAAATCGACGAAAACGCGCAGAGCCCCTGGAAGAAGTTGCTGTTGCGAGAGTGGAGTGAAAGAGAACTTTGTTTCCGACAAGAGCTGAAGTATGCGAAAGATAGGTAAATACTTTTTAGCATCAGAAGGGCGGGTAGTGAATGTCTGGTATTGAGAGAGAAGAAAATGGATGGAGATAAAGGGTTTTAGCTTGTTTTATATCTTTAAGAACTGTGGATCGTTGTTTCAGGCTTTGCTCTTTATGTTGCAGTGCTTCATGTTGCTTTATTCTGACGTAAAGTTCCCTTTGAGATAGTAATTATAAAAGCTCGGAAGTTGGATTACACATCATGTTCAACTGCATCGGATTTATGCTAAGGAGCAAATATTTAAGATGTTTATTCTTAAGATGGTATTAAATAGAATATAAAATCGTTTTCTTAAACATCTGATTGTATAAGACAAACAATATTTCAAGTGTCAATCTGGTGTTGTTTTGAGAAATGGCCGAATTGTTGTGTTAATTTGAGGAATAGTTTGTTGATCGATAGTACATCCTTCAGTGTAGGGAAGATTACTTCTACAGACATCCAAATGCGTCGACAGATTGACTGCAAATCAAATTGACATTTGGAGGTATTGAAATGTAAATCAAAGAATTGACGTTAAATCGACATCTGAAAATGATCAAATACAGCAAATATCATTTTGAGTAAAGGTATGTTCGCATAATGTTCGTTTTTGCTAGTAAAGTAAAGTAAAATTTATAATAAATATGATAAAGTATGCTCAATGCTATTTTCAAATCAATATCAATTGAATAACGTTTGATGTATATAATAAGAAAATATTTCAGCATGCATATATTGAAAATTTAAAGGATACTTTTGGTAGCAACGAAGTTCATATGTGGGTTATAAAGTTGGTGAAGTTAGTCGTTTAAATATTACAAAAATATCTTTTATTATAATAAAACCTTTAACTTTGTATATCAATTATTGTTCTCCATAAATGTTCATTCAATACATATTTATATGAGAAAAATATTTTATATTCATAAATGAACTCATTTTAACGTATCAGAAGAAATATATGGTTACATTTTATTGAAAATATTCAGATGCAGATGTTGCATTTCAGTTTGCTTTAATTCACCCTTAATCTTAGTTTGTGAGATAACAGATTTATTGATTTTTAGATCGAGAGAATCATTTTTATTGTTACATCCGATATTTGCAATATAATCATGGTACGATTACTCTCAATTATTAATTTTAATCGGTATATATGGTCCTAGATTATAGTTTGATAAACAACACCACCTTTCCACGCCATCAATCAAAAGTTTTTATTATACCAGAAGATAAAACATCGTCACAATTGATCACCAGATGCTCTATTTTATCCGACTGGGTCGATAAAATATTTATTTAGATATAATTAAAGCAAATGTTGTATTTGTATTTGAAACAAAACTTTTTAGAAAACGTAATTTAATTTAATTTAATTTAATTAAATTTGGATTATGTAGAAACATTAAATTGGAGATATAATTCAAATATAATATATTTTGTATAAATAATTATTTTACTACTTTATGAGTGCTAATTTATTTATAATAGCTCTAGATTAAATTATTAAGCCGTTAAAACTTGAATATCTAGGTAAATAGGATTCGAGATTTCTTTGGTAAAATAAAAAATTACACGAATAAAAGTTGACATAGTGCCAATGAGAAAATCAACGTCATGCCATATCTCCATGCTAATCTGACTAAAGAGCGCATACATTTGGCTCAGCATCCTGAATCTCATAAAGAGCCGTTTATTGCAAACTATTTTGTCCTAGAATATCGTCCGTCTATGAAAAAATAACTATTTTGAGATCATACATTTTAATGACGATAATTATAGTTTTATAATCATGTCAATAAATTATCAAACATATATGATTTTAACAGAATGTGACTAACGCGAGTACTTTATCTGCATATTCTGTATTTTTCATCTGTGAGATAAAATTACAAATGATTTTTCAACTGATATAACTAATTTATTATTTCATATTCAGGGTTTAAGTTACGAATTCAAGTAACACGATATAAAATGAAAAATGTTCAATTTCCCAAAATGCTCTTGCGTAATAACAGATTTCAATATTCTAAAAAGAATCTCGACAACTAAGATCAACGCTTGACCGTTAGTTTGGATTGTGTTCTTTAGTAGGTCGAATAAAACGACCTCAACTTCTGTTTCCCGGCGTTAGCTGGTGACATTTATGACCTATTTTCCTTCCTCCGTTTAAGTTTCCGTGAAAAAGCTCAATAAACTCACACTACAATACAAAGGCGTTGATATTTCTATCTTCCCAGACTTTTCATTGTCGAAGAGCTTTAGAAGTCAGATTAGAGTAAGAGAAATCATTTATAGCTCAAATATAGATCTTTATAAATAGTTACATAAAAGTGACATTATTTTGAGTTATCTCTTTGGAAAACGATTATCTTTTATATTGTTACCTTTTAAAACTCATAATAAAACACAAAAAAAGTAGCTTAAAACTACAACAGTAAAATATATTTATATAATTATAAAATTATTAATTTAGATGTCATAGATCCAGCATATTATGAATAGCGGATGTATGTAATCAATAAGTGACATGTACAATGTGCGTATTTGCTATTCGGATGAATATCCAGTGACCAGTGTTATCACTTCGCCGCAAGCTCGCGACGCTCGGTAATTTTCAAACACTATTTCCAGTGCTGTGAATGTGAAATATGATAATATCCTGTGTAACGTTACATCTTCCATGTATAGTAAGAGACAGAGAAAAGTATTAATATATCTCTAATCAAGAGGATTATTTATAAGAAAATGTATGGAGTAAAAATTATATTTTTTTATGTATATCAATCTAACAAAGGAGTTTCAATATTTATTTAATTCAAATATTTAAGAATGTCACATCATGGATCACGTGATTTATTCAACACGTACAAGTATACGTCTTGAATTCGTAACGCCGAAATATCTAGGTCATTCGAAATCCACGCCCAAGCGAAAGTGGATTTTGGATCTATAGGTAAAATAGCGTCAGAAATGACCAACAGAATGGAAATTATTACATTTTACTTAAATTTAATTTGCAGTTAAACGTCCTAGATATGCCGTGGTTCTATATTATATCTCAGATTATTTCAAATTCATATTCTACGAATTACAGCAAATTTTATGCAAATATTGAAACTTTTTAATTTTAACTGTATAGAATTAGCATGAATTTTGAATGGCTCTCGTGAATAAATTATATTACTACTGTTCTTTTCTAATTTTAGTATATTACTAAAGTCGGATGCTTTCGTCGGAAACTGGAATATCTGAAAAAGTATCCGACAGACACTTTTTCGGACACGTTTTTAGACTACATAATATATGAGTCATATATGTTATATAATATGTGTAAAAATGACTATTTTTCAGTTATGACGTATTTCGTGAAAAACCAAAAAAGTATCCCAAAATATTTTGCAGTCGAATACTTGCCGAACAATGTCGCCAACTAGAGAAAGATTCATCAAAACACTCGAGACATTTTTATATTTTATCTGTTTCTTTTTTATATCCGTTAAAAAAATATATGATATATTGTTCGAAAAAGGTTATAATCCTTAAATATAAAACCGGTGCCACTGCAGTGTAATTCGGCCGACGGCACCACTATACGATTTCACGTGTGAGTTCTCGCATCGATCGGGCTCGAGGAGCGCAATACGCCGGGGAGCTCTCGCAGTGTTTGCCCACACTTGGCGCGGCAATTTCGCGTTAATTGCTTTTAAATTTGATAGGTCCGAGTTTTCGGGTAGCGCTGCACTCGCGCCACTGCACGCGACGTATATTTGCAATAATTACTCTTGGCGACGACTAATCAGGATTTACGAGGCTTTTTAATGCAAATCCTAACCGATTGCTATTTAAGATCTTACACCTGGGAATGCGTTGTTACGATATATTCAGGTAAACAGTTACGGAGGGCGTTGGAATTCATGGAGTTATTATGCCAATCAGTGGTAATGCCTTTCAAGAGCGTTGGAGATGTCTGTTACTACTGCCGCGATTGTCTGCTACTACTGGAGAGTGTGTTTGATGCGTGCATGCAGGTGGAGCATATATACAGGCACTATTGGGAATTCAGCAGAAAGTTTAGAATGTATTATAATGTCGTTATACTGTGTCGACGGCCCTTACTAAGACTAGCATATTTCAAACCGCCACGAGGTGTAGTATATTTCAGCACTTGCCACGAAGACTAGCACATATGGAAATCTGCCACGAAGACTCGCACACTTTGCCCTTCTCCCACGAAGACTAGCACTATTAGCGGTTCTCCGACCAAGACTAGCACGACTCGACGTTCTCCCACGAAGATTAGCACCATTCGCCGTTCTCCCACGAAGACTAGCACATTTCGCAATTCTGCCACGAAGACTAGCACTTTTCGAATAGAATATGTAAATTTAAGTTGTACTGATAAACTCTCGGCAAATCGGATTGATTCTTTTTTTATCGGGTTCGGGTAGGGTACTAGACCCTTTTGATACTCAAAAAATGATCGGTTTACCCGAGAAAATCAAGCTACCCGAATAAATAAAAGTAAAACTTCGCGGGAGACTTTCAAATATGCAATCGTGCTAGTCTTTGTAAGGGCCATTGATATGAAGATCAAAATTGTGACTTAAGGTAGTTATCATCTGACTACTGTGGTCAAATCAGCAACTTTTTACTTAAAGTACGTACTTTTTCCATTCGATTATAAAATTCAAAACAAAGCGAGTAATTATATGTATATAATAAACATTTAAACTGTTATATTTATATTAACTTAAGTAAATTGATTTTTATCTTAAAAAATGTATAAGTCTGTTCCGATTTTAAACTTTAAAATTTTAATTTGCTCTTCACTAAAAATTCACTGAACTACAATCTTTTAACAATTTTTTAATATTTTAGATCTGGTGTCACTTTTAGTACAGAACAAATTAAAACATATCCATATATTTGCCCATTCTATGAAAAGATTTTATACGTAATTTATGTGAATAGTTGCTAATTTAATCGGGATAGTAAGTAGGTAACTACCCTTATGAAAGTAGTACCTGATCACACTTTTCAAAATCATGACTGATAAAAATAATATTGTTGTTATATGTATTTAAAATATTTAATTTCTATCCTTTAATATTCTAAGTAAATTGTTATACTTTCATGTTAGTTAAAAACGAATGATGTAGAACGATTTTACACTTTTTAATGTCTATGCATATTATTCAAAAGTTTTAAGTACATAGATTTAAGTCCTTGATAATATAAATGAAAACCGGAATTAGCCTAAAATTCATACCAAACTTTCATAAAACATGCATGTTAACAGGGCTATCATGATCACGTAAAACAGGAGTTTGTTTTAAAGTAAAGCCCATTGCTGTATGCACATATATTTTCCTGAATAAAAATGTCAGATTTATAGATAAGCTGAAAATTGCAATATGGTAATAGAATGAATTAAATTAATGAATTTTCATTAATTTTCCTGCTGACTATAACGTAAACTAATTTTTCTCATAAAGTTTATCTTCACTTACGTTAGTGCTAAATCTAAAATATGCTATCAAACTCGAGTTATTTCCCGTATACGCAAGTATTGCTGGCTTGCATATGCATCGTTCGTGCATCCTTCAGGATCTATTTACGACATTTTCTCCATCTCGCCTACGGAAGCATCACAAACAAAATTATTCTAATAACGCGCGTTTATTAAATTCGAACGCGCGAATCCCCTTATCCGTGCATCCGCGCGCTCGTCGCGCTTAGCCTACTTTCATTTCTCCATGCATACGAAAATAGTGTATCGAGCGCGGCTCTCGGATAGTTCCTCTTATACAATTTGACGTCAGTGCAACAAAACACGAGATACAGCAAAAAAAGGAGATTTGTCCAGAGATTTAACGTGCCTGTGTCGTACATCATAAAACGATCACCAGGCTACTGAAAATATGACGAGAATTTTGTCATATCCAACCAAGCCGTAGCAGTGAAAAAAATTTGTTCTCCGTCATTTTATACATATATATATAAAAGTCTTTATATTTTATATTTTAGATATATCTAAGAAATGCTATTAAGCAATAATTTGAATCAAAAAAATTATTTTTAATAAAATACCAATTTTATAGTTATTTTACATCTATCAAAATATTTTGGACAATGTTAATAAGTTTTTCTTTTAGTTTGTTCGAAAAATGATCGCCATAGAACCCGTCTCTCTAAATTGTGAAGAATAACATTTTGACTCAAAACACCTTCAGTGAAATTATCTGTCTTCGAAATGTATAGAATTGACGCGTGATTGTGACACACATGCCGGTCATTCTGCACCTCTGCATGACTCTGCCAACTCAGCACGCGTCACAGTACCTACAATTCAAATTCTCTCGCGTCCCTTAACCCTGTTTCGGAACATCGATAGTGTCATTCCCTGCCGCATTTGTCCCATCGCGCGAACTCTTTTTATCGTCCTTCGCTTGTCGAACGTGAGAACGATTTTATCGCTCTTAAGGCAAGAAAAGGAACGCGGCCAGGCGCGAACTTTTCAGCCGGGCAAAAGTTTCAGTCGCGCGCTTCTTTCGGTGAAAAGAGTTTGCGGCAGCCGGCTGTAATTTACACTCGGAGGCGCGGCGGGAATTCATACGTCGCTGCCTCGCTAGACATTCACGTCGCGAGGATTCTCGCGGCGCTGGTCTTTTGACTTGGTGAAAGAGAGGAGAAAAGAAATGCTGGCTAGAGAAGAGCAAACGCCTTTTGAATGAGAGAGGGAGAAATTGCAGGTACGCGGTCGAGGGCAGCCTTTGGTAATTAAATCTGAGCGCCACGCCCGCTTCGCTGCGCGAGCATAAAGTCTGAAAGTTCGTGGTAGTAGCGCCACAGCGACGTAATTATTTTATGCATAGCTTGTTTAGAATAAAGTCGGTTCTCGTGTTATGTGTGGGGAATTTTGTAATTATCTTATTTTACTTTATTTCAGATCTTAGCACATTTTAGCGCAGTCCTTTACAAGAATTTTGAAAATTTTAATTGCAGGTTAATAGATTTGGCAAAAGCTACGTGCGAATAGTTTGGCAAAGATTTCTTTCTTAAAAAATTTAGTTTT
Source organism: Gastracanthus pulcherrimus (assembly GCA_949152435.1). Taxonomy (NCBI): domain Eukaryota; kingdom Metazoa; phylum Arthropoda; class Insecta; order Hymenoptera; family Pteromalidae; genus Gastracanthus; species Gastracanthus pulcherrimus. The sequence continues at coordinate 156,896,592 of OX424575.1, read as the reverse complement.
ATAAATAATAACTTTAATTTTGTTTTTACCTATCTTCTAATAATTATAATTAAAATAATAATAATCTTTGAACTTAGAATGTTCAGATGTTCGCACTTATTCATAAGCCGTTGTTGATTAACTGTTTTACTATTTTCTTTCTTAAATCATATGCATGTCTGCATCACCTCCCCATTCGAAAGTTCGCTCTAAAATAAATAGAAATAACAATGATCGATGCAAAGTAATGACTTTTCATAGGTAAGCCTATTAAAATATTATATAAAAAGTTATTCAAATATTTATTATTTGACATTATATGAGATAAAATAGTAATAAAGTTACTTTATACTAATTTATAAATCATAAAATTATCTATCAATCTTTCATTAAACTTTTAACATTGTTCGAAGCTTTAAAAAATCGTAATTGAATTTAATTGTAAAAAGTTAACTATATCGATTAAATCTTAAGAATTAAACTTTTCTTATTTAAATTCGACACTTCTATTAAGCTGTCGCGATGTCAGAGATCTAAGATTGCAATTCCAGCGGCCTCTTTAGATTAAAGCGACTAATACGAAAGCGCAGCGTTGTCTTATTTGGCTCATCCCCCGGCGAGAAACAAAAAGGCTCTTGAATAGACTTGGATTCTCATTAAAAATGCGCAAACGCAAATGAGGCCGCCATCGTTGCTAAAAAGTCGCAATTAATGTTTCATTATGCACCATTATAATTCGCTAGAACATTATGTTGTACTTATATTTGATAAAGGTATTCATTTGACTTTTATATTTCATAATTAACTTTTATATTTTATTAATTAATTGAAAAATATAAAAGTACTTACGTGATTTGATATTTTCTACTCAATGTTTTTTATTTATTGACATATGAAAGAATACAAGTAATATAATCATTTTTTTAAAGTTCGAATCCTAAGACACTCGGGATTCGGCTCAAACTTATAATATCTTTCATTTTGCGATTTCTCAACGGGGCTATAGTAAAGTTCGAATGAGTTCATTTTAAAAGAAATCAAAGTCTAAGAAAAGGATAGGAAAGTTTAGCTGTCGTTTTCTTCCTTCAAGTTTGATTACAGAAAACTTGGAAGTTTGCGAGTAGCATATTATGGTAAGAAAAGAACAGCGGTTTCTTTCGAATTTAAGAATAATCGTAACAGTGATAATAATCTTTACACTTTTTTTTTTGATAATTGTCAATCAGTTGTTATCCCTAGTTTAACGGTTTTCAAGTTACATTGCCGATAATCAATATAAAACTAATAAAAAAGCATTTAATTTTTATAGGGTCATAAAAAGTTCTAGAATCAAAACATTTGACAGATAAGAGAAATACTGCTCATTTTCCAGTCAGCAAATCAAAACGATTGCCACCTTAAAAGTGTTCGTCAAGTAGTCAACTTGATGTCACATGTGACGTTCTTTTGTACAACGCAACGTGCATACTTTTTTAAAACACAAATTATGACAACTATTACGCAAATTAACTATATTAACGCAAATGACGATATTTAGACAAAAAATAAGATTTATTAAGAATATGAAGTACTCCAGGTTTGGTAAAATTTATTTAAATTGTATTATTCAAAGTGCCTTCGGTTTTAAATTTTTCAATAACTTTACTCCAATTTTACACTGATACTTAGATATGCAATGAATAACCCTTAGGAATAAAATAAAAATGTTATGCATTATAAGAATAAGAATAAAAGACATTATTTTTACAAATTGCAGTTGCCAGCAAATTAATTGCGCTTACTTACAAATTATATATAGACCCTTTAAACTTTATTTTCAATCCACAATATTTTAGCTTATCAATCATAAGTTAATCTCATAAACCGCTTAATCGCTCTTAAACCCCTCCTCGGCAACACAGGACTAACCGGTTTTTCATCCCGCGACTAACAGAAATTCTGCGCTCAAAGGATCAAAAAACGTACACCACCTAATCCCCGACAGAGTCCCACCCTCTACCCTGCGGAGGCCACACATCCTTTGCGCGCCAAAGAGATTTCCGGTGACCCCGCATACATCCACCTCAAGCTACACGCGCGCACATATGTAGCCCAACAATAGGACGATCCGCAGGCTCGCAGGCAGCATCCGTAACCTGCCGTTATCAGGTCGTTCATTTGGCAATTTCCCGTGGGGATTATCGCCGGCAATCGGCCTCCCCCGGCTATTTCTACGCCCATGGGGCCAACGAGCGGCGACTGTGTGTATGTGTGTGTATATATATAGGGGAATGGCGGCGCCGGACACCTCGTAAAAGAAACGGCGCTTCGGTGCCGCGGGGTTTGCCTAAGGCTCAGCAAGCGCGACGAGTAGGCGATGGGATTGTGGGAGGGGTTGTTTACAATTAGTGGATTAAAGGGGGAGGTGGTTGGTTGAGAGTTTTTTGGGAGGTTTTTGAGAAGAGAGGTAGGGATTGATTGAGGCTTTTTTGTAGCCAAAGGGGTTTTAGTGATAATTAGGTGTTGACAAATTAGGAATTTGTTTTGATGTTAATGCTTCGTCATAGTATACATTACATTGATTGATTATACATTACATTGATTATTAAGTAAACTGGCTATGAACATTTTTATAAGATAAGATAGAAATTTTGAAGGCTAAATTAATATTCATGAGCTAGATAATTTTCACTTCCGCCGTTTCTCGTCAAAGGTAATGTGTATTACTGACAGATAGTAATCTACAATATAACTATAGGCAGTGTATCATGGAGAAATCTATATATCTATATACTTCTAATAGTTATAATGAAGCTCAACTAAATAATAGAAATCTATTATTATAAAATCTATTCGCCCTATACAAGCATGGAAGGAAATGAGATATAATTTTTCGAATGATTCGCGATCGGGTTTATTTTATTGTAGATGTAAAACAATAGATACAAAAATAAAGATTTAATTTATGTTTCAAGCCATAACTGATGGTAATGTATAGTCTTATTACATTATGATTACATGTTATAAATTACAAATCCTGGTATCGAAATCACAGAAGTAACAGGATTATAAGTACATTTATTAGTCGGATCACAAATAGTCTTCTGTAAAGAGATTGCGATTCCTCCCCAACACCTTATTCTCTTTCTCAAATGAAGCCACTAACGATAATTGGATGAGCAGTCTATAGTTATTTAGACCTTTCTTCAGTACGAAGTAGTACACGTTGTGGCGGGATATTTATAACTGAAATTGTGAAATGATGCATTTGCTACTGAAACGCATAAATAACTTGAAATTTAGCGTCAAAAAGATGTGACTACCTGTTGTTGAAATATAAATCTTCAACTTCAACCTTTTCCAATTATTTAATTAATTCTGTTATTCAATATTTCATTTTCTCCCATATATAAAGTCGTATCTCGGAAAAGCATTATAAGAAGTTTCATCTTGCGTTAAGGTGATGCTAAACCCCCTGTCACCGTCAAATACGGGGAACCATTTATTTCATTGAAATCTCAATTTTGAGAAAATATCTCTCTGAAAAGTTGTTATTTTTGATTAGGACAATAACGCTTCATAAAGATATTTGCTAAAAATTGAAAATTAAATGAGAAAAGTGGTTTCTCGTATTTGTTGGTGACAGGTGGCTTTAGCATCACCTTAAAACGGCAAGTGCATAATACAAATTTTAATTATGTCAAATGCTATTTCTTTGATCCATCAATTGATACTATTAATATGTCTAACATTTATGCTTACAATTAGAAGAAGTAAATACAAAAAAAGAATAAATTAATTAATAAACAAATAAATATATTAGTTAGTTAAATTTGTATAATTTATTTTATTTAAAAGCTGTAATACGACTTTTTAAACCACACCTTCAAAATAAAACCTTATGGATGGAAATTTTTGTTGGCAATTAAAGTAAATATTTTTTTAATTGAGTAGTAACAAAATTATTTATTGGAATAAAAAATATATTTATTAAAATTAAGAGTGCCTTTTTATATTACATAAATATTTAATATTATCAAATCCATTTTCATTACTATTATTAAAAGATACATTTACTTAGATCTTAATTTTTTTCACTATATAGAAGACGTCTTATAACGATCTATATTTCCATCAAAATTCTAAAGTTTATTTGAAATATACAAGCTCCTTTTTGAAATTTATAATGTGACGCTTATCCTTAGGGGATGATAGGCGGCTACTAGGGCTTTCGGTCACGCTTCTATCGCAACAAATATTATCCGTATATCTTGACACTTTAAAATATACGGTTAGAGTGAGCTGAAAATCTCCAGGGCGGTGCTTAGGATTAACTGAGAATACTGACAACATCTCTCAAAGAAATATCTTGAAAGACACATTTAAAGGGTAGCTGTAAGATTACGCTATAATGTTTTCTTATATCATAATCTTTACAATTTCTTTTATAATAAATTTTAAATATCTAAGCTACTACCACTACTCTTCACTGAAAAATATTCAGAAATAAGATTGTTCATTATTCAACGCCCTACAACACAAAACTCCTCTTCTACTTTTAACTGTACCCTAAGGTGAATCTCTCAATGACAAAACTTTAGGGTTCGCTTATAATCATAAACATTTAATCTGATAAAATTAACATATAAACCAAGTATATCAAAAAAGAAATTGCATCCTAAAGCTGCATCTCTTCCATTCTCGTAATAGCATAGACAGCGAGCACCCCACGGAAAGTTAGTAGTGTAATACAAATAAATTGGCCTAGGAAGCTCTGGGCGCCAAGAGATTCGTAAAAGTCGACAAGAAACGGATCTACGTGTACCGAATGGAAATGAAACTGATTCTTCGAGCGCATAAATCTAAGGAAGAGGCCTATATTAGGTAAGAGAAAAAAGGGGATGCTTAAAAAAGGTTCAGGTCTTTTTTAATGTGATCTACGTTTCTATTTAAGAAAGTGTAGTTTTATTTGATTTTGATTTAATTTAAATCTTAACCATTTTTCTTTGTTTCGAAATGCTATATTTAAACTTGAAAGACAATTTCATATTTCATTCACTAAGCTTGTACATAGAGAAATTAAAGGTATCAACCAAAATAGCTGTATAAATAGGTATTATTATTTTAAAATAATATTTTATGCTTCAAAAAATTTGATTTATTTGAAGCAGTAGGTAAAACCAACTTTGTTATACTAGAGTTCAATTTGTTCTGTTATTTTTAAGCTTTTCAATCAAAATCCATTCAAATTTTGATGAAAAATTTTCATTGAATTTTTAATGAAAACTTTTAAAATTTTGTGAAACATTGAAAATCTACGGAAGCAATAAAAGTTTGAAGGTGAAAAAGGTCTAGCCTTGTAATCGAATTTTAAGGCTTCTTAACTTTTCCCATTTTCATCCACGAAAAGTACAAAAAATATAATTAGTTAACTTATAATAAATAATAAATGTATAAATACTAAATAAATAAATCGATAAATAAATAAATAAATAAAAAAAAATATATAAATAAAAATAAATAAATAAATAAAAATAAATAAATAAATAAATAGAACTTAATTATTTATAAGTAAATTGCCAGTTTTTTTATCTTAAAAATACAAATTCAAAGTAATTTATTTACAAATAAGAAAAGAAAAAATATGGCTCCATAAAGTGTCTACTTTGTGCAACACCCAAGCACACCATAACCTAAAAGATAAGATTTTTCCGATGTAGCTACATAATATAAAGCGATTACGGGAGACTTTATGTATAAAAACATTTCTCTGCCAACACCTTCGTCCCGTATCCCTGGCGATTCTTATCCACTGAAACATTGAGCGCATAAATTTTGCGTCCACTCAAAAGCGCGCGCGCTTCTCTCTCTCTCTTTTTCTCTTGCTCAGTCTCTCAGAGGAAAAGTTTCTCGCGAGAAAAAGTTTTTCCTAAAACGTCGGTATAGATCGAAGGCTGAAGTGCTCTCGTCTTTCCGACTGCGGCATGTTTTTTTCATGATCCACGCGTTTACAGCTGTCAGTTTTCATTAACGTATACAAACTTTTTTCTTCGCGAAGCGCCATTGAATAAAATCCTGCAATGGCCGAGATACCGAGAGCCGAGTGGCCCACTTTGGGAAAATCCTGAATATTTCATGCGATGCCTTGTCTTATAAGGCGTGACGCATCAGAGATGAGCGATATACATCAGGTGTGTGAAGGTGTAGGGAGACGGGGATTAGTTGGCTATACAGCTGTGACATTATGTTTTTAAAAGTTTTAAGTGTATCTAAGATAAAACCGACAGCGATCCTTTGAAGTTCTTTTGCTCCCGAATTCTTTTGAGTACAAAATAAGTAGTGTAGTTTTTGCTCGCGTGTGCGTAAAGTTGAAGTGTGTGTAAAGTACTAATTTCTAAAACTGAATATTGTACAATTTAATAACTCACTAAATTCCAATTAAGTACATGAAATTACACTTAACTTGAGCATTTCTGATGTCAGATAATTAAAATAATTCATTATAATACTTTTTAAAATATTTATTTTTTGCAATCTAAAGACTGCAGTTATTTATTGTTTTACCAGTTTATATATAATAGATAAGCATTAAATTGAAACACAGCTTGCATTAGTTGTTTTTTATTATTTTTTTGAGTCAAATAAAGTAGAAATGTTTCTTATGAAATACCAAATTTCATCTACAAGCCTATTTATAACTCAACACTGCTTGGCTCCCCCATTTCCCCCCCACTTAAGAATGCGAATAAGGCAAATTCAATAATTCCAAAGATGAAAAGCCAGGTCGAGTATCCCCTCAAACGATCAATAGCTGTGCGGTTTGTTTATGAAAATTCTTCACGAGGGATAAAATTCACCAGTGCAAAAAGGGAAAAGCGAGCGAATTTGAACGGAAAATGAGATGGGAATTTAAATTTGAACATTTTTTCGTACAGATCGTTCGCATTTCTTATTCAGCTACTATATATCGCAGTTGAGCTGAATTTCGACGTTCTATTTGCCAAGCGTTTATCTGGATCGACTAACCTCAAAGGAACTCATGGGCACATAATCCAAAGAAAATACTGCAGAGCTCGGCAAAGGCATGTTGGTGTAAATATATTACAGTGTGTGTTCGTTGACTGCGAAGTCAAACAAGATACCTTTTCTTTTGTACAAGTAGTAGCGTATTTTTGTAAAAAAGGCTGTTACAGGTAAAAACTAGAATATAATTTAGCTTATTGATTTATTTATCTAGTTCACCCGTTAAAGTGAAATAAACGTTTTTTTTAATTTAAATATATAATATTTATTATCATCTAAAGATAATTGTATAAACACAATTTCATAGAAATGAAAGAATATCGGAACCTCAATTTTGAGAAGAATTGAAATTATATGAATTATCGATTTGAAGAGACAATATGTGCAAAATTTTCATATGTCAATGAAAAGAAATATATAACTTATTTTCTTTTACACTTCCTCATACAACGCGATAAAACATTTATTCTCCTTCCAACAGGATAGATTGAACGAGAAAGGATTTATTCGCTGATGCGCGTTCTTACAAAGACTTACGAAAGGATTCGTCGCAAAAGTAAAGAAATAGATTTTCTTCTTATTTTAAAAAATTCTGTTCAACTACGGAGTGTTTCTAAATCCTTCGATTCAAGACACTCGACCTTCCGTTTATTTTCACGAAAAAGTATCGACACTCGCCAAATACGAGTGATAAATAACATTGTGTTTCCTATTTCTTACAATCGACAATTTAATCAAATAGTAAAACGTATAATTCTTAAAAATCTTTTATGAACAAAATTAAATGAAAAAAAGTAAATTAGAAAATGTAACAGAAAAATCTTTTACTTCAATATTAGAGTAAATCTCCCAACCATGTTTTTTTTTATTAAAAGGTGAAATACATGTTATAAAGTAGTAACTAGATAAGGTATATTCTTCAATAAAACTTTAAGATTGTTCATCAATTTTTTAATTTAGAGGATGGATTTTAAAATTTTTTAAAAACTATTTCTTTTAACCAAAATATTAATCTTCCACCTTTATCTGCAGAAAGTCGAGTATACTCGTTCAAAGTACGTAACCTTCAATCTTTAGATTATTGCATAAGTTAAAAAAATTGATAGACAATACCATATGAAGCTTAGAACCAGGAGACCGAACGTAATAGGGAACAGACATAGTTTAAATTCATGATGAGCAATAGCACATTTCGAAAAATTCCTGGTCATGAAATATTGCAGTAAAAATTCACTTTTTTAAATTTTGTGTACAATGTATTCATCCCTAACTTTATTTTAAAAATATTTGAAAATTCATATCAGTTCCTTATTGTTGATAGGCGCCCGTGGATTTGTGTTCTAAAAATAGTAGCGTTAGTCATCGCTGGCAGCGTCACGTTGCTAAAGTCTATCAAAAATATTTGCATACTTTTGAATTTAAATATATTTAACAGTTTTTTGCCACTTTTCGTTGAAATTGAGAAGATCAAAATTCGTTTTTATATTTCTTGTCATCTAATAAACTACACAGGTTGGCTAATTTACCTTGTGTGCGATTTTATCCGTAACCCATCGCCCGTCATTCATAATCTTAATTATTGCTACACGTAAAAACGTATCACCCATTCGCCTCCAAATCCTAACAAATAACTCCCCCACCACCAAATTAAAAAGAAACCTTCCATCCCCCCACAACCATCAATGAATCTTCCCACGGCAATCGTGCAAATCCAAGCCACGAACACGAGCAGCGGCAAAACTTTCGCGCTGCTTCGGCGACTCGCCCCGAGACGAAATTAATCCCCCTCTACTGAATTTTTTAACGATCCCTTATCGCCGGGCGCCACCGCCGACGCGCGAGTCTATAATACACTTTCCCCATCGGCCGCGCGGCGCCGTTGTATATTGGGGGCCAAGGCTCGCGCGCGTCCGCTTCCTTCCTCCTTTAACTCGCGAGGATCCGGGGCACTGGGTCATCCGCGCGCGCGCGCGCGCTCGGATAATCAGAGGCAAATCGTCCGCGGGAGTTTTCTCGTATTCGGGAGACGGATTACGCGTGCGAGTGATTGCTGCTGGGGGGAGGATAGGGTGTGAGTGACTGCGTGAACTCGGCTTACGGGGGCTTAGCCGTATAAACCGGATGATTGTTGAGACGCTTGATTGAAGGTGTATAAATTGCAGCTTTGGTAGAAGGGTTGAGCATTTCAAATGCGCAGGAAGTAATTTATGAATAGAGTGAAGGTGAGAAAAGTATTTTACTGAAAATTGTTAAAAACAACCTAGTTTCTTGATGATATTATAGGTGCTAAGAAAAATAAATGTTAAAATAAATGTTATGAATAAATTTATACATTTATATTAAAATAAATATATATAAGAAAAAATTAGTTTATAAAATATTTATAAATTATTATAAATCTATAAATAAATGTTCAAAAATTGTAAAGTGAATTAGTCTCACTATAGAAACATTCTTATGGTAAAAAATACAATAAAAAATTAAGAATTGTGTGTTGTTGCTTTTAGAGTTTATGTGTACACTTTAGTTTCTACTATAAATATTGAAAAATACGTTTCATGAACAGTGAAAAGATGCGCCAGTATTTAGTCTAAAAATAGTTTTAATTCTTACTATAGAGATGTGATTATTATAAAATTATAGTTTTAGAAATTAAATTCTGTTAAGTTTTAATTATTAGTTCCTAACTCCTAATTGCGAATAGATATATAAAGTAAAGTACTTATTCATATGTTTAATCTTCACTAACTTTGTTTAGCAAACCCCGTTTTGCAAAAATATCTTTCTGTTTAATTTGATAGCTGTTCGAAATTTTAAGGTGTGTTACTTTACTACGGTATGTCCTATGTAGTTTCGCTTAAACTTATCACGGCAATAGTACAAAACTCAATGAAAGCCATACTTGACTCGACAACTCATAGCAGTTTCTAAAACTTCATAACTTTGCAAAAGAAAGTTTTGCAGAGGCCTTCAAAAACTCATTTAAACCAACAAAAGTCATTTCAATGCTAAACAAGTCACATTTCTCATGATTTTTGAAACCCAGTTAATCAATTTTTAACGAATTAGAGAAAAATTACCGATTTAAATGATGTTAGTTCAATCTTCCAAATATCGTTTGGAAAATCTATCTGCAATTTCGTTCATGATTATTATATAAGATGTTAAGAAAAGCCCATACTCCTCGAAGAGTTCCTACTTTTTGCAAAAAATATCTATCATATTAATGTTTGATGAAGCGTGCAATCCAACTTCTACACCTGAAAACCCTTACTCCTAATAATCCTCAGGAAATGCGTTCTTCCTCAAACTGTCATCCTCGCCTTACAAGATTTACAAGATCCACGCGTATCGGCGTGCGCGTGCGTGCGCAAACAGGCGTGGAGAAGGCAGCTGAGTAGAGCGAGTCAACGTCTCGGCAGCCGAGAGGCAAGCGAAGGCGACTGCAAGGGATGAGATCGAAGACGACGGGCGAGGCGCCCGGGGGTATAATTGAGGAGCTTACGGCCGGAACCGGGGTGGGGGGAAGAGGAGAGAGGAGAGGACGTTGTTATGCCGCGCCGGGAGAAAATGCCGAGGGAATGTAAGGAGGATGATGTAGACAGTTCCGGGAACGTTGGGGAGCGTTATTTAGAAAGTAAATAGATACTTCGGGTTTTAACGATGAGTAATGTGACGGAGCGGTGAGATGTGTATACTTGTACCGTGCTGAGGGCAAAATTTTCGTAAATATTTGGTTGTTTATATAGAGTTATGCTTTCAGTCGTGGGTATGATTACGTTACTAGAATGCAGAAATATTTTAGAAATTAGATATAAATGTGGCTAATTATTTGCTTTGCTGAATGATTAGATAGTGGTATAAGTTATTTAAATAAATTGTTTACTTGGAATGAATAAACTATCATTATATTTAATAAGTAGTTTATATTTACGTGTAATTATGAGCCACCTAGATAATAGACAGATTTTAGTATGCTGAAATATTTTCCTTTGTAATTAACTATAACAATCATTGTAATGTTTTTGTTAAACAATTTTACATAATATTCTCATGAAAACACTGCAAACAATAATTCAAATTAGCAATAAATTGGTAAATAAAAAGGTTAATAAATAATTAGCAATAAATTGGCCAATTAAAAGGTTAATAAATAAGACCATTTAAAATCCTCATTATAAATAATAATTGAAGCCAAGTTGATAAATCAAATATACCATTATTTACCAAGTATCATCTTTCTTTAAAAGTAATTTAAAACAGAATAAATGAATAATATATAAATATTGTGCGCATTTGCATTTAAATAATGCAATAACATTAAACGATAATAAATGTGAAATTGGAGCGAAATAAAGCTGAATTTATATATTTACTCGTCATATATCTTTTTAAAAATAAATGGAATCTTTTCATCCTTCAAAATTAAATCTTATAAAGTATATTTGAAATAAACGAAAAATGTATCCAATATTGTTAAAGTATAATTGTAAGAATAATAAAAGAAACAATATTCAATCCAAGACCATGCGGACTTTTACGTATGAACCTATACAATATCACTCAATACCATTAACATTCTCCATCAGTGCACAAAGAGCATAAGACAGCCGAAAAGGTCATACGGCAAAGCGCAGCAACACACACAACTTCCGACAAAAGAAACCCGCTTAAAATCCACGCTCGCATTCCTACCCCCTACCCCCAGAAAAAACTCGACATCGAGAGAAACCCAAGAAATACCCACAAATACTCTCTCTCTCTCTCTCTCTTTGGCCACAAACCAATACGCAGTCAAATCGAGAGAATAACAAAAGAGCCGAAGAAACGTCAGCGAACCAGTATAATCCACGAGAAGAACAAGAGCGCGAACCGAGCGAGGCGAGTGACGTCGCGGGATTTTCGCCACACTCACCGTCGAAGGGGATAGCTGGTATGTACGTATATTTCGCGCGCGAGAAAGTGGGGCGGCAGCAGGAGCACACACGGAGTGGCTGGAAGAACTGGAAGCCCGAAGCGGCAGTAGCTTTCTCTATATCTCTATATATATCTCTCTCTCTCTCTCTCGCTCGCTCGCGCAGGATGCTCGGTGCAGATCGATGCAAACGGCGCCTGCCGCAGCTTCCGCAGTCTGCGAGCTGCTGCGACCCCCTGGCCCCCGTACAGGGGACCTCGGATGATAACTGCGTAAACATCGACCCCTCTGCGCTCTCTCTCTCTCTCTCTCTCTCTCTCTCTCTCTCTCTCTCTCTCTCTCGACGCGTATATCGGTGTGCATCTCTGCGTGTTAAAGCTTCTCTTCTCTTCTCTGCTCTTCGTCGGCCTGACCTCGACTCGTATGCTCGCGCTTTGACCCTTTTAGGGTCACGGGGCGGTACACTGAAGTAAGGTTGTAGTATAGGTTACTGAAAAACTAGGTACTGGAGTTTAGAGTGCAAGAGAGGGATAGAACTAAATGATTCCTGTAAATGGAATTACAAACATTTAGTAACGTATACTAAACAAAATGTACAGGTTACTGTAACTGTACTACTATAACTAAAAAGTTTAGTAAAGTTTAGTTCACGAAAAAGTTCAATTTACTTGAGAATACAATCCGCTTTGCAAATTTAAAATTACTTGAAAAAATGAGAAGTAAACTGGAGTTTTTAGTAATAGTTGCCAATCACTTTTCTCTTAGTGCAGGAACATTTTTTTATTAGTAGATAATAATATCTGTACATATCTCTTATACACATCTATTTACGTTTAAAAAGATGAAAAATCATTGTTTTTGAAACACATAAAACATTAGTTTCAATGAGGAACATATTGTACTAATGCTTACATGTTAAGTTTGAATCCCTTCAAATATATGTACAGGACAATTACCTGTTTAGCCTCTATAGCTCTTAATTTTTTGTCAATTATATTAATTTTTAAATGGTCTTTCTACTGTGATGGCATACCAAATTACTATATATTTGGAGATTTTAAAGTATTGGAATTCACATCGTGCATTTCAACTTTGCTGTTATTATTATTATTATTTTTAAATTTTCTTTAAAATTTTGAAGACCAAAGTATTCCATTCACCTCGAAATTCTCCGCCTTCCAAAGCTCATACCAAAGCTCTAGGTTGCGTTTCGTCTCTTGACTCTTTATTCCAAGCGTGTGCGTGCTTGGAGAGAAGTTTCGGGCGAAATTTCGTATGGATGAGCTAAGGAATTTCCAAAGGTCGAATGCTGCGCTTCATCATTTTGCTGTGGGAGAGTGTTGCGAGGTTTTACGCGAGGTTGGGTTCATCTTCCAGAAGGAGATGAGTTCGTGGTTTATTATGTTTGAGGGTGAATATAGGATTGCGAAGCTGATTTTTCATTATTCGAGGATAAAGAGGATTTGTCATGAGAATGACGGGTCTGAACCGGGATAGTACAACATCGTATGATAAGATTTGAAATTGCTTTTGTATCAGGATAAATAATGTTTTCATACATTTTCTAGCATATTATGAGAAAGTATGTGTAAAGGAAAAATTGAAAACATTTTTTATAATATAAAACGAATGTACTTACTACATATCACTATGAATAGAAATAAATATGTCCACTCTTTAACTTACCTGAAACAAAGAAAAAAATAAAATGATTAATAATTCGTCAATGACATATCGAAAGACTCAAATAAAACAGAACTTAACAGTAAAGTTTTTCAGCAGTTTGGAATATTTCCAAATATACATTTAATGATAATAATGAATATGATTAAGTACTTCTTTTAAAGTCGTATATTATGTCATAGTTGTATATCTAGGCGAATTTATGTTCATATATACCTTCAAAAGAAATGAATAATTTTCTTACTATTGCTTATCTTTTTTCTTAACTGCGTATTATGATGAATTATTATATACAGTCATATTACGTGACCGAGATCGCATATAATCATGTATGAACAGCTATAAATATTTGTTAACCGAGATATAAGTGCAAGTTATCATATGTGGGTTTATTAAATATTGATTTTTCTTCAACTAACAATTGTTTATGATACTAAAAATATCTGTTTGAATTATTTTAACTTATTGATTCTATATTTGTGGAAGAATCTTTAACAGAATATATCTTTCATAGCTTCTAAATTTGTTTTAAAATTTGAAAAAGTTTCATTGAATGAATTGTTTTGCAGTGCTTGAGTGAAAAGTATGAATTTCTAAACAAATTTGAAAGCCGGTAGAAAAATTACTTTAAATTGTAAATGGTTGGAAAAGCCATTGCCAAACGCGACGATGCACAGCTCCACTTTTGCTTGACATTCATATTTAAATTAGGACTCTTATCACTTGTTCGGGTTCAGTATACACATTGCTTCCCATTTGCGATACTCTTACACGTGCAAAGAATTCTATTTTTTGCGTAATTCTATTCATCTATGCGCTCGTTGCATATCTGAAAATTATACCAACTGTCGTTTTTAGAAAACACCTATATAAGGACATTTTCATATCTTGACTGTAGTATTTCGTTTTGCATTCTCCGTTTTTGTTTTCTAGTTTTTCTTCTCTATTTTATTTCTTTGAGAATTTAAAATGTTTTATCTTCCTAATGGATTTCTGCAACTGATGAAATAACAATGATTGTTGGAACTCACCCAAAATGTCCAGTGATCTTATATACTTATGTATGCATGATCTATTTCTACTAAAATTCAAGATTTTATCGAACCGATTGAAAGACAAACTGTTCAACAGTTAATGTCATTCACACCATTCAAAGCGATACTCCCAAACTATTAAAATCTAATTTTAAGATTCAGTATAAAATATATAAATGACGGTATACTTTTACACCTCAGTAAAGCTAAATACAGAATAAACTATGAGAGCTTCATATTAAATTGGATTTATGGAGCATCGATGTACAACATGAGAATACCCGAGGAAATTTTATTTTGTTGACTGCAAACTAAACCCGCACGACTCGCTTAATTCCACAAGAAAATATGTCCTGGGAATGAGGCGAAACTGCTCGTCGGTTACCTATGGCAACCGATGTCTCCCAAGCACGTTCGCTTAGCGTGCAAGCAAGTACAGGCGCTCCTGCTCATGGCAACGTCGGAGATTACTATAATGGAAGTGCCAATAGTGAATTCATGTTAGATAGATGCATAGTAACATATAGATTATATTCGGATATTTATTTATCTATTTATCTATTTATTAATTTATAAGTTTTTTTGGGATTAGGTATTCAGAAACATTCTATTTAAGAACACGAAATATATGCAATTAGAGGAGAGTGGTACACGATGACTCTTAATTATTTACCGAATAGATAACTGAAGCAATACAAACATTAACCATTCATAATTTAATATAAAAATATATAACGTTGCAAAGTTTCAACCAGATATGTACCGAATTGATTGAAATAAGATAACTCTTTATACATTAGATCGCTAACCCATGGTAGGTGTTATACTCTTCTATAATAGGCAAGGTATTTGTCGAATCGCAGAGGATAACTAGGGCCTCCAATCCACATTTTATCAAAATATCGTATTAATTCGATAACTCGACGTGATTTTTTGTGCACTTCAATGTCAAATTATCATGAGAATAGTAGAAAAACTCAATAAACGCTATGCTTGTTTTCAAAACTCATAGCCATTTATACAACTTCGCGGAAAAAGTCATTACGAAGTCGTTCAAAAACTCATTTTAAAGCTGAAAAAAGTAATTTTGTGAGAAACATTTGTGAAAAACAGATTAACAATTCTTTAAAAAAAATAATCAAATCTTAATTATTGAACAAACTGATTAATAAAATGCCAAAAATTGTTAAAAACCGTTTGGAAAATTTAAATTTGATTTATTACAAAGTTGCTAAAAGAGAATTCTATAATGATAACAGCATTGGTGCTTCTTGGGTTGAATATTCAATTTAATTACTCTTCTTGTGTATACATTTCCTAAAATAAGTAGTTTAACATTGCAAACAATAATTATAGTTTAATTAAAGACCTTTTTTTATCAATAAAATAAAATGAAAATTAAAGACCTTCTTTTTGTCAATAAAATAAAATGTAAAATAATCTTCACGACTAAAATAGTTCAACAAACCACCATCATTTTCTGATTTTCTAATTTTCACCATCATTCTAATATTCTCTAAAAAATAGCTTATCCTTATCCCTATACTCTTACTATTACAACATTCATTATCAACGTTAATGCACAAAAGAAGCCAGATCTATGATCAAATATTTTCTTCAAAATTCTGTTGTACTCTCCGTACACTTCTACACGAGTTTCACAGCTTCTCCTTTAAAGACAGAATTAACCTACATTCGCGGCCAAGCAATACCTTCCCCCGAAACATCAAACGTCGCCCACGTATTCCAAAATCCACCGCTTTCCCCAGCCCTTGTACATTCAATCATTTTTCCACTCTCCGTATAATACTCTCGTTCCCTCGTACCTCCTTTAGCTCGCCTGAGCCAACCATCAGCCAGTCTCCAGAGTGTTTCCGAGAGGACAAGAAGAGACTCTCGAGCAGTGATTAAGCGGGTGTAATGGCTGATGCTAACTGGCTGTTGGTCGGAGATCCTTAAAATTACATTCGAGAGTTGCAGCTGATCCAGGACCACAAGCTCCCTGGCTAGCAGGAATTAATGAGTCCCTCTAGCTGGATGCTGCAGGCGAGAAGGACGAGGAATACATGGATACTGCGCGTTAATTATAATTCTTGATTTAATTAGCGATGCGGTTGAAGGATTCGCAAGCGGCGAGAGAGAGAGAAAGAGAGAGAGTTGATTGAGAGAGAAGTGGCTATTTCTGTGTCTACGTCTTTGATTATAGGGAGTTGGTTGTTCAGTTTTAGAGTAAACACACGTGGTGACCCTTTAAAGTTAGTTACGACCTGGCTTTGATTGAACTCCGAATAGAATTGTAGTATATTGGTTAGAATGTAGTTACGTTGCAGTCGCGTCGTAACTGCAGCGTTGAAATAAGCTGAATCGGTCAGCTAAGTAATAGGTAGTATAAGAGCAAACGAATGGTTTTTACAAACATTAACGGTAATTTGAATGACTGGAATGGAGTAGGAATAATGCAGTAGAACTGAAAGATTAAATTTAAATTAGTTCACCTATGCATATAGTTATATGAGTGAAATAAGTTCAATAGTTCTAATTATGAAGATAAATTAATTCGAATGAACCGATAATAGAAAGCTAATTAACTAAAATATAGTCATCTGTATTTGAATATATAATAATAGTGCGCATACAAATATGAACGTGGTAAAACAAATTCTAAATTTATAACGCATGATGTGTTCAAAACATAATAAATCACACGATCGGAGCCCCCCACCGCTCCCCCCCCCCCCTTTGGCTGTCCAGCGTATTGTGTATTTCCAATTATTTGTAAAAACTACAAGTCCAACTGACTTTATCTTGTACACATCGGTTCATTATAGTAAGCACTACGGGGCTTAACTCCGAATGTTACTGTGAAATAACAGTATAAAAAGTTATTAGCAGAAGTTTGGTATGATTAAAATTTTGAGGTTAGCTATTAATCAGAAAAATAACTCATCAGATCAACTTTATCTTGCATGCAAAAGCTTTGTTATAAAGAGCACTACGGGACTCTGCTTTTAATTTTTCCCTGCATTATAAACTTTAAAAGGAATTACTAAATGAAAATACGCGATTTTAGCTCCGACAGTTCCGACCTTCGTTTGAAAAATCTATAGCTTTTTATAA
Organism: Gastracanthus pulcherrimus; assembly: GCA_949152435.1. Classification (NCBI taxonomy): domain Eukaryota; kingdom Metazoa; phylum Arthropoda; class Insecta; order Hymenoptera; family Pteromalidae; genus Gastracanthus; species Gastracanthus pulcherrimus. The sequence continues at coordinate 156,878,862 of OX424575.1, read as the reverse complement.
AAGAGTCTAATAAATTATGAAGTAGATATTTCTCACAGAAAAGGCTTTTCCAAAATGTACAAACTTATTTTACAAGACCCATTAAAGGTTATGAATAACGTCTTATGTAGAGTTACACTTTTAAAATATCCCATGCGTCAACTACGCGGAAAGAAACTTTGACTGAAGGAACCTTAAAGGGTTCAGAAATTTGTACACTTCAAAAGTGTTGTAGTCTCTTAATTCAACTTTTGGCATTAGAATATTCTAAAACTGGTATTGTAAGAATTCAATGCTATGAGGCATTAAAGTGTTTCAAACATTAGTATGCTACACTACCGACTTTGTACTTTGTAGTATAAGAACTCAGTGAAAACCCTTTGAATGCAATGCTGGCAGTGCACAAATTCAAAGATAGGAGTGAAATACTACCAACATTGGAAGTCAACTAGCTCATATAATCCTTCAATATTTCTACTTCAGATCTTCAGATCTGACATTTCAAGCATGAGATTGTACATTTTTAGTTTGTTGGTTTTTGTTTTGTTAGTTTTTGACACTAATCACAACACAAATTTGCTTAAATTAAAATTTTTTTTTTATAATATGGGCCCGAGATTGCTGATACCGATTAGAAAGTTTTCGGCAGCACTTTAAAAAAATAGACGACTTTAAATACCTGGGCACGATAATAGACCACAAAAATTAAACTCATAAAAAAATTAAGAAGAGGCTGCATTCGGGAAATGCGTGTCTATATTCGGTAAATAACTTACTAAAATCACAATTACTATTACGAAAAACTAAATTAGAAATATATAAAAAAATCATAATGCCAGTACTTCTATACGGATGCGAAACGTGGGCGTTAATCAAATGGGAAGAAAATAGATTTAGAGTATTTGAGAATAGAGTCCTTAGAAAGATATTTGGGAGCAAAATAGATGAAATTGCTAGATAATGGAGAATTTTACATAACCAAGAAATACACGAGCTATACGGGAAGCTAAACATTACCAGTGTGATTAATTCCCGAAGACTAGGGTCGGCTGGGCATGTAGCTAGGATAGGTAACGAAAGAGCAGCACTTAAAGTGCTCGTAGGGAAGTCTACAGGAGCAAGAACCCTCAAGTAGACCGACACGAAAGTGGGAGGACAATATCAAAATGGACCTAAGAGAAATAGGATGTTATGAGGAGCGTTAGATGCAACTCGCAAACAATAGAGAGAGATGGCGTGACTGTGTGAACAAGGCTATGGACTACACAGCTACGGATAGCTAGTCCCAACAAGTAGTTATGAAAGCTATGGTGATGATACAAGCACGTCTACAGCCGACATAAAGACTATGTGATAGCTGTTACCCTGCAGGCACCGTTGCTGCTTACCATTACTACTTGGTCTTTATAATAATAATAATAATAACAATAATAATAATGATAATATTACTTTTATAAGAAATAAAACATTGTCTTAATAAACTAATGCTGTGAAATTATCTCAAAATCCACGTTTTTGAGCATATTCACAAGGTGTACTTCGCGTATCATCAACGAAAATACAAGCAAATTTTTGTTTACAACACATTGATAAATATATCCTGAATGTTTAAACATGCTATGTAAAGAATTGAAACGACTGGAACATTTTGAAGCTCGAAGTATAAGCTTCTAGCAATTAACACTTTTAGAGGATATTTCATTTGAAAACTTCGATTGTTTAAAATGGATTTTTATGATAACTGACGATCAAAAGTAACTATATGCATACATTCATTATATATTCTAGTATATTAACACCCGACTTTTACAATAGAAAATAAAACGAAAGATAAGTTATTTTAAACGAAGGTAGAGCTCCACCTCAAATGCACATTTTTAACATTTACTTTAGAAGCACTAAAACATCCTTAATTTTTAAAACTTCAACTTCATTTAATTGCTTTCTACAAAAATATATAGATTGAAATTTAAAGAATTACAATTAAAAAAAATAATGAATACATTTACTGTTTAGATTTTTAAACCACTTTTTCTATAATTAACCGCTTGTAACTAGTAACTTGGGAAAAATAAATTGCTTATAAATCCCAACTTCCATTTTAAATTTTCTGAGTAAAATTAAACTTGCTAAAAGTGAAATATGTTAATGTAGGCTCTTGAAATCCTGCAGGGTATATTTTAAAATACGGTTTTTTTTCAGGAGAGTCATTTATAGTTAAGATTTTCAAAGTATTTTAATAATTTGCAAGTGACTTTCAATGGTGGTAGTAATTTAAATTTATATTCATTTTAATATACTTAGTTAAAGATTGCAATAGAAAAAATTAGATTTTTTCAAAATATAAGGCTGCTTAACCCCCTTACCTTTACAATGATAGTATCATTAAATAAATATGTAATGTTGCAAATGAATATTAATTTGGCTAATGGATATTAAACAATAAAAGAAGATTTGTACAAGAAACCATACAGAACTGTCTAAAGATTACATAAAAAGTATCTTCATTCATGAGCACTTAGCTAATTTTACGGAGTCTTGAAACTCCTGTTTCGAAAGTCTAGGCGTAAGTGAAAAGATTTTGTCCCGTCTGGAGGGTTAACAAAGTGTCGCGAGATGCAACAATCGACTCACTCTAGACTACATGGACTTAAAATAGACCTAACAATTTTAAAGTAGATAAAACACGGCTTCTTATAAAGTACAATAATTAACTTTTGAACTTTAATAGAAGTGATAAGAGATTTGATCAATAAATATTCATAATTTTTTTATTGTTTAATTTTAATTAATTAGAAATTAAATAGTCTAAGTACATAATTAAAAAAGTTTATATTTTATAATCCAGTTGCGTTGTTGTTTTTTATTTTTCTTATATCAATCATTTCTAAATGAATTAAATAAACATTTTCTAGATTTTTCTTTATATCCTCTATCTAGTACTTAATATATGTTATGAGTCAGGTGTTACCGGACTATCGAAATATAAATTTTAGTTTGAAAACTTTATCTTTTGATGCACTTTAGCGATTGAAATACAATCTTAATCAACTTTATCCTAATACTTTTTTAAAATAAAACCATAGCCACTCAAATAAGTTTGCGTATTTGCACTTTAAGACTTAAGAACATAGCTCGCTAAATATAAACTTTACATACTACGCGGCTTTTTCAAGTAAACATTTTCAGTAACTCAGACAATCTATCAGAAAAATCTCAAGTTGGAAAATTTCTTTTAAACTTTCCAGGCAAGTGTTTCGAAACTTTCTTCACCCGTAAGTATCTAAGCGCCAACAAATACATCTAACGTATAGGTATTCCTGTAGACATTTCCATTTCACCTTTAGAACTTCCACGGTTCTTATCAACCAAGTGCACACACGCAAGTTTCGAATGTATCGCTTTTCGATGACAGCCCAAACCGACCACGTCACGCTAAAAACTTTCGAAAAGCCACAGGTTGAAATGCGTACGGGAAAAAGATTGGTCATGTATATGTGTATTAGTTATCTGTTGACACGATTTACCGCTGCCCAAAACTTATAGTACTGCACATGACCGCCTAGTGCAACTTGCCTGGCAAAGACGGCGAGGAGCTGGAGTTTAAAGCTTCACCTTTGCCCCGCATGGGCAAACTTATTAAAACAAGAAATAGTCGGGGCATAAAGCTCGCTGCGCTTTCTAGTGGAGTGTGCGGAATAACGTATAGGGCCTACTTAAAGCTACGTGTTTGCATCGTTGCCGTCTGGGCCAAGTTCTTCAGGTCGAGAACATAGAAATATCTGTTAATGGCCCTTGAGTCTTTAGACTTTTTGCTCATTACAGAGGAGCATGCTTTTCAGTGCGAGTGCTTAATCAAATTTTAAACCAGTCTGAAAATAGAATTTAAAGTACATACCTATTAAATTAATTAATCGGATGTTATTAAGAGATTAAATACTTTTATATTCTAAATATAAAAATGAAAAAAGGATATAAAATATGTATTTAATAAATACGATATTATAAAATCGTAATTCTGTAGTTACTTAAAATTTCAGAATTAAGTAGAATATCGAAAAAGTTTATTATATCACTGCCCAATGGAATTTATAATTTTACTTTTAAAAGACTGTATATATTCTACGGTTTAAAATTTGATTGAAAAGTTAGCGTTAGTAAAATCTAATTATTCAACTCGCACTAAATTTACCAAATTAAAAGTTGTGAACACTCAAGGTAGAATATCGCAAAGCTTAACTATATCAAACTTTTTAAAATTTTACCCCAAAGTTCTTTATACTAAACGATATATAAATTATTTTATCGATAAAAATGTTTTACAGTAATAAAAGAATACATACAATATTTAGTGACAAATTCGAGAAATTGCGTCTAAAGTATACGTTACTTTTGTATACATTATGCATCGCAAATTTGAATTTTTGCATTATAAAATATGTTTGTATTGTTTAAACATTTACAGCCTTTCCGATAAGTTGAATAGTATAGATTTGATTTAGAAGATCATGGAAGTATAGTACGCACAACATTATCGTTGCAAACTTATAGGCAATAAAAATCAAATGTTTTGAAAATAAATAAGTACGCAGGACCGTTAATTATTTCGTATGAAAACACGATAAAATATTTAATCACAGTTACACAGGAAGAATTATGACCACATCTTTTTTACGATTTTATTTTGCAGGAGCTCCATTGCAGCTGAACGACAAGAGCAAACTAAATAAAGCACGCTTAATTCAGCAGTAACAGGTGTTGTTGCCAAAAAAAAAACAAATCCAAACAAAACCTCCCTCCCAACCGTAGCTTAATTAAACTTCACGCCAATAAAAACCCCAAGAAAATCGCAAAAATATAAAACGTCATATATTATAACCTAAATTAGCTGCACCTTACCTCTGCACCCCTCAGCAGTTCTCCACAGCCAAGCCTATGATAGTCACCCAAGAGAATCGTAAATCAAGCCTATAATAGCGCCTGCGAGGACTTAGAATTAGAGTTATTGCAGCTTAGGAATGCAGCGAGTTGTTCACACCCTCGGAAACTCACACACGTGCACACGAGTACATTATAGAAATAGATATAATAGAGCATCAGAGAGAGGAGCGCACGTTTCGGTCTCCCGAGATCGATAAAACCACACCTGATTTCGTGCCGCGCAAGCTTATTTATTCGGCGGCAGCGGGTCCGACGATGGTAATTTATGCGGCGGGTGGGCGAACACAAAAAAGGCGCACACGTGCGGTTCGATGGCTATCTGTGTGTTTTTGTCACTTTCTGCGCATAAGAGGGGAATATGATATTATATTGTTTGTTGCGTTACCGGTGAAAAACATGGATTTTTTGAATTCGGAATGTTTGTACTCAGTGATGAATTATTGTACTTTGGGGTTGAAAGGTTTATAAATGATAATTATGTGTACTATTATAATTGGAATTAACGTATTTGATGACGGAAGTAATGATTGTGACATATAACAGTAATAATTTATGTCATTAGCAGCTTTTGGAGATAAATGAGACACGCTGTTCGGTTGTTCATTTTATTGTGCTTTGACAAGTTATTCATTTAACTTTAACATTCAGTTTTTGTACTCGAACTGCCTGATATTTAGAAGATATCAAATAACTAAATTTGTGTCGTTTCAAATTCGCCATTTCATATTTTACAATTCTGATCACATCGATATCAAAATAACATTCTGGAAAATCTCCAGGGGTTGAATTCCGCTCGATCTATCAGGATATTTTCAAAATGGAAGGCAAACTGCAAGTTACGTGACCTCAGGAGACGAAGTGAAGAAGACGTCGTGTAATGCGCAGCAAATCGACATCAGTTTGCATAAGAAAAAGGACAGAAACTGGTCTAGAAATTATTTGCAATGTAAATATTATATATAATGGTCTTGTAAATAAAGATTTATTTACTGTTAGAATAATGAATTAAAAATGTAAACGGTGCAAATGATAACAATCTACTAAACTTTGAAAGTGACGTCTACTTTACATGAAATGTATGATTAACTCGACGAACGTGAATATTTTACATAAATTAAAAAAGCTGAAATTTTTAAGAATTAGTAAAAGTAAAGATGTTTAAAATCAATATTTCAACAATTTTCATCATATATCTGTATTCACACTAAATATTATATTGTAAAATAACTCATCAAACTTAAATTGTTGCATTGTTTGTTTTGGATAGAATTAAGTCATTATGAAATTCACTTTCGTAGTATATAGAGTGTGCCTGGTTTTAACAGGGTAATCACAATGTGATGATTTTAAAATTGTTTACATGATTGGATAGTAATATTCTAAAGATTTAATATATATTAGTACCAAATAATTTGATGAAGGAATCGACTATTGTTAGCTGTTTAAATTTATATCTAGATTTGTATGACATACAAATCACCTCTAAACTGTTATAACTCATTATCTAATTTATACTTATATTATAATCATAAAAGTAAAGTATGTATCCTAATTTTTACTCACTTCATATTTCTCTTGCATTTATAGATTTTTTATTTCAATATTCAAACTAAAATTGTAACACTAAATCAATTAACCTATAAAATATTGTAGAATATAAAATAGCCCTTAAATTGTATTTTTTCAATATATATAAAGAAAATCTAAGTTTTTCATTTTTTAACATATTTATAGATTGAAATTTAACCAATCGTGTATAAATAGAAATAATTAGGCGCACATGGTGATTTAATGATAGAGACATAGCTATTTTTGTGAATAGAGTTAGGTTGCATTGACAATCCTCTGTTTAATCAACTTTTATTAATTTGATGTCTTATAAAATTACTTTATGGCATTTATTTTATATAGTCATCGTTTAAACGAGTAGAAATAGAACATTCACCTGATTGACAAAATTATAAATCTAGCATCACTAAATCCGTTCTGTCACCTTTCAAAATCATTGACTAAAACATCATCAAGCCCACATACACCCAACCTGTTCCATTGTCCAAGTACCTCGCTGCATTATCAACCTCCCAACAGAATAATAATAATACCTCCTCGTGCGATTCCCGTGTTACGCCGGCAAAGATCAATGGAGCTGTCAATAACAGCAGCAACGCAGCGCAGCGCAAAGCAACGGTACATTCTGCTACATTTCCGGCGCCAGTCAGCCCCTGCGCCTTTTCGTGACCGCGCAACCGTGAATATCGGGCTGCCTGCGCGCAGGCGCGCGCTAAAGAGCATGACACCTTATATATATATGCCTACCTACTCGAGAGACATAAAGCGAGCAACAGTTTTTCTTCGCTCTAAGCTCTATTCATGCGACTGAACTGAGCCGGGCTGAAGCCCCTAAAACAGGGCCGTTTGTCTGCGACGGAACACTAACCCTTGGCGGATGTGGATGTGGATGTGAGACACGCGAAATAGATCGGAGAGCGGAGATACGCAGGGGAATGAGGGAGAGCGCGTGGAGCTGATGCGAGTCGTGGGTTGCGAGGGTGAGGATGAGAGATAGTTTGCGGGAGAGAGACGGGAAGATTAATTGGAAGTGACGCCTGATTGATATGGCGAAGGCTTTTTGTATTGCGAAGGGAAAATATCAGTTTGGGAGGAGAAATAAAGAGAAGCCTTGTTTTGAGGAGAATGGACAATCGCGCTGCTTGAAGTGAAAATGATAAATATGAACAATTTCCTTCTGTGAAGCTTTATGAAGTTTAGCTCTTTTATAGAAAAATGATGACAGCTGATGCAAATGATGGATCACTCTGTCTAGAATTTTTTGAGTGAAATGCTCACTTCAAATGTATCGAGTGACTATTTTTGTTGAATAGACTCCAAAAATTGTAGTCACAATTAAGAGCTACTAATAAGTCAAGGGTTAAAGTTTATTTGTTCAAAGCATATATCTATTTCTTTCTATTTGTATGAGTTTATAACTTTGTTGAAGAGACATTATATAATTTTGTACATATACGTTACTTTATGCGAATATAAAAGGATGCTACTTACAAAGAAAAATAATTAACAAACCATATCCATTTGAAATGCATCATAAAATGGAGTTTTATGGAGAAAAAATTAAAACTAATACAGGTGATGGATTTATTAGTACTAATATACCAATATACTTTATTTTAAAGTTCATTTCTTAACAGCAAATTTATTTCCTGTAATTTTTTCGAATTTTTAATTTTGAAGATAAATACCACGATATTTTATGCGAATATACAGTAATTCTATTTACACAAGAAAATAGCACATTAACCATCTCCTTTTAAAAATCATTATTAAGTTCAACTTTATTAAATAAACAATATTAAAACAAAACATTAATTTCATTTTCATATCAAACATATTTTCATTATTTGCTTCATGAAATTATAAGAACTTTAATACCGAATACTTTTTTATACTGCATTTTGAAAATTTTTTTTTGAAAGCAAATTTATTTCCTCTTATTCATTGAAGTTTGTAACATTAATGATAAGGTAATTTTTTATTTCAACATTGTTCATGTAATAAAAAAATGACAAAAATAAAATTTTCAGTGAAATGAAAAAATAATCGAAATCCCGATGTGTAGATGATAAATAAGTTACCATAAAATATTATCGCCTGCAGTACGTTTTTACTTGCTATAAAAGAGATGGAAGCTATAAAGTCACAAGACGATATTCTTTACTATCTTAAAAAATGAAAATATTTATCATTTTAATTTATCTGAAAGTTAGACATTTTAAAAATTGAACAGATTAAAAAACTAGAGTAATAAAAAATAACGTTAACAAAGATAGAAATTAAATCATTTTTTAAGTGCCTAGATTTACGACTGCAGTAAAAGTTTGTTGTCACAAACCCTTCTCATGATAGGAGTACACGATAATTCAGTAATTTAAAAAGGATTCTCTTGCCGTGGTAGCGTGGTAAATCACGTTGTTCTACAAAAAGAGATGATTTTATTTCATTTACGCGAAAATGTTTGTAAGTTCGGCATAGATTTTATTAAATGGTCATACCAATAAAATAATAATATTATTATATTTACTTATAATATAATACATCGACGATTGAGTGGAAGGAAATACTATCTCAGAAAATGCTTGAAGAAATGGCTCTCAGTTTACGTTTGAAGAACGAGTTAACTTAGAAATCGTTTGAAGAAGATGTATTTGTGACAATAATTTCTCGCTTTTAATTTTTTTAGTGGTAAGATTTAAAATGTAGGAAAATGTACGTTTTGTGAAAAATTAATTTTCTTATCTATTATTGTTGCCACTACAAAATTAAAAGCAAGATATTAATATTCTAACTTCGACAATTTTTGGGATAGATCATTCTTCAAGACTTTCTCAGAAAATCTCTTCTACTGCAGAACAGTCGATATGCAACAGAGAAATAGTACATTGTGCATGAGGGGGGGGGGGGCGGCGGCAGAATCGGCGATTTCTACAGGGAGGGAAAGAACAGGTGGGACAGGATAGGTGTTGTCAACCTCACTCGAGCTTCAAAATGACCTCCCTCTTGTTATACTTCCTATTTTTTTTAAAAGGCGTGATTGGACTTTCTTTATGCATATGGGTCGAGTGGGACATTATGTATTTTGAGTCGTGCAGTATAGAAATAGCCATTTCTAGCCGTTAAGTTATTTCTACCATCTTTAGATATATTTCACAGGCGTAAAAAAGGACTCAATTCATGCGTGCTGAGAAAAATAAATTGCTTTTTTAAGGAAAACATTCTTAAAATGATGCACAAGCTTAAGAAAATTTTTATACTGATATTAAGGACTGCTGAACAGTTTCTTAGTCAAGTATTCCTTTCTCGAGCCATATCTTCAAAAAGTTACGTGGTTCCGTGAGATAAGTAACGTTCGTTCTCAAAATAAGCAAATTTTTCTTATTTACTTAAGAATATCTTGTTTAGGCATGAGTTTCTAATATTAAATAAAAATGGTGTATGGAAAGATAAGGTATGCTCTCTAGGAGCCGTCCCAACTTCCGCCATTTATAGCTCATGTATTTTCAATGAGCCACAAATGGCCGAGGTTGGGACGGCTCCTTATGAGCACTCCTTACTTCCTTCCACCATGCCTTAATCTAAGTAAATTGATTTGACATTTATACAGATTTATGATAAGTCCAATTCTTGTTCTTTTTGTCATTTGATTAAAGGACAATGAAAATTTTAACTTGCAACGAAAATAAGAAATCTTTTCACTGCGAAGCATCAAGTAAAAATTCTCTTCTATACTCCTGCAACTACATCCCGAACTTCAAAAAGCATGCACACACAATCTTTGATATGCAAAGCTTCCGCCCCACTGTACTCACACACCCACACACACGCACACATGCAACAACAGAGACCCGTAAATCGAATCCGAAGCGGAAACCGATAAGCGGTACTCGCGCAAAGCCTCTGCAGTCCCTACCGCGCGCGTGCGTGCGCGTAAAGCTTTTACCACCTCATAAAGCCAAAGAAGAAAATCAAACTCCCCGCCGATAGAAACTATAGCGATTGTCCTGTAACGTACAACAAAGCGGGTGCGTATATGAACGGAAGATACTAGATCGCGCGCTGCAAAAGGTGCATCTTTGTCCCACTTCAATAAAGATGGTTGTAGCGAAAGACTTTATTAAGAATCTTTTCAAATTTGTCAATATTTCGGCACAGCAATATTATACACGCTACATTAAAAGACGAAAAAAAAATCATTTAAGGGTATTCGTCAAAATTGAACATTAATACATAAATGTACCTATACATAAATATATACCAAATTACATACCTTAAACTAATAAACGAAAAGTTACAAGCAAAAAAGTAAAAAAGTATTTTGTTTTGCAAATATCTATTTTTAAAATATTCGAATATTCTCTTTTTCGGTCTTGTTTAAGCTTATAGCACGCGAAACTATGCCATTCGACAATAGGTCCATATTACAAAGGTATATGTCATAGAGAGTGAACAGAACTACTCAGTTGGTAAAACCAAGCATTAAATAATCCACTGATGCGAATTCGCACCAGTGTGATAACCGGCAGTCAACTTTTGAACCGATGCGCAACGCTTGTACAAGTACCATAAAAGTGCGCAATTCTCTTTGGCGCGTCCATTGTCTCCCTTCTACACACGCAGCAGCCGCAAGCGCTGTGAGCTTTTCGATGCAGCACAAGCGCGCAAGCTCCGACAGCACAATGGGTGCAAAAAAGAGCGTTTTTCACGGGCGTGTTTTGCCTCCGGGGGATTCGCCGCTGTTGCCGCCGTGAGGCGCCTATAAATACGCCAGCAGGTAGTGGGGTTGGCGCAATTTCTCTCGAGGGCCCGGGTGTTCCGTCCTTCTCCGCGTCTTGGTATCGTACTTTCGAGGTACTTTAAAGCGAGAGGTAATTAGCGCCGCAGGAGGTAGAGCAACTCCATGATTTATCTAATATCTCGTTGCGCCGGGTTTATCAGCTGCGTCGCGCCTGGGACGCCGGGGCTCGAATAAATGAGGATTATTCAGCGAGTCGATCTTTCGGGGATTCTTGCTGAATGGGCTTGATTAGATGAGCTTTTCCGTGCTTCCTGGAAGTTGTTGCGAAGTGGATTGTTCTTTGCGGGTTTAATGAGAAGCTTGCGTTGGCGATCTTTGTACTTTCGCTTGGGTGTAAGTGGAACATTTTGGTCTGAATCGGATAATATATTTTGTATATTCCCCTATATTTTTATATAATTATGATGTTCTATATCTTACATTGTAAGAAAGAAGGGTTGATTTTTCGGTATGAATGTAATATTCTTATTTATCCTTATTTTTGTCCTTGTATAATTGTATAATATATTACATTCTAAGAAAAGTAAATGCTCATTTTACTGTGTACATTTTTTAAATTAGTATTTGCGCTTTACGTAAAATAAATAGTACACAATTTGACTTGGGTAAAAGTTTGATGCACTGCAGTAGGTATTCCATTTTCTTTTAAAGTAAAAGTCACTCAAGTAGAAAATGAAGTAAACATTTACCACTCAAGAAAACTTCATCTCAGAGACGTAAGAATTTTATTCGACTGTATTTCGCAGAAACGTATAATTTTTCTATTTATAAAAATATTTTATGTAATATAATAATATAGATTTAATCTAATCTATGATAATAATATAAAAGTAATGAAAATTGATGGATATACAATATCTAATAACTTGTATTTCTACTAACATAGTTCGAGTTTTAAATAACACTAAGTAACCTACTTCAATTTTATACTTTTTCAAAAGTATGATTATGTAAAATACATTGCAGCGATCAACCATGAAGCATATTTGCTCAAAATTTTCTCATTTCGATATTACTACTAAAAATGGTTTATTGCGTCTGGGATTCTATTGGTTAGAAAATATTAAAAAATTCGAATGTACATATATTCGAATATACTTTATTTTACATTATAGTTAGGTAGTGTATGTAAAGTTTTATTTTATTGTAAATTTAATAAATGTCTGTAGTAAAAAACATTACCCATTACTCATTATAGCAATTTAATAATTTTACAGTAGAAATATTTTAAAGTAAATTTACGTAACTGTTTATGATTTTCATAATACTACTATTTTAGTATATTAAATTTTGTAATTATTACTGGAAAAATTTAGTTATATCAATTTTGCACTAGCACACCTCTAAGAGACAGCTACCTTTTATTCTTCTTACTGTTTATGTTGCTTCACAATTTATGTTTTGTATAAAAACACATCCTCACTTTGTAAACTAAATATGATAAAAATAATATCAGTAATGAAGACCTCCAAACTTACAAAAACATTATCTCCCGCAGCGACCCACATTCTCATTCACGACACTTCATTCACTATTCTCCCCCGAGAACACAAGAGAAAAAAAGTCGCCACCCCAGGCTTATCCTCTCTCTCTCTCTCTCTCTCTCTCTCTCTCTCTCTCTCTCTCTTCTCTCCTCTCCATCGTCCCTCTTCCACACAGCTGAAGAAAAAAACATTCGCCGTGGGTACATCACCGAATATATTGGAGGAGAGCAGCGGGTCAAGGTCAGCTACTGCTGCGACACGTCCGAATGGCATTCGCCGCTATACGGAAGAGCCGAGAAAACGAATATACGTAGGTACGAATGCCTTCCGAATCCGGGAAAGCGGTCGAGGCGAGGTTTAATTTTTCCGTTTACACGTGACTTATCGTTCCCTCGTTTGCTCGAGACCCTTTTTAGACTTTGAGAGCGTATAATATCGACCCCGATGCTGCTTCTTCTTCTTTTTTGCTTTTTACACCTCGACCTTTGGCTATAGTGTATGAGTACACGTTGCGGGTAAGGCCTAGACGTGGAAAGTTTGCTAGAGACGCTTTGATCGCCGTGTATCGATTGACTTTGTATGTCCCAAGTTTTCGGAGACTCGTGTATACAATATACACGTGCTAAAGTGCTAATTAGAAGGCTAGTGCCACGGAGGGTTCGGTGATTGTGTGTTCCGAGCGAATTCCGGTGACGTAAGTTTGGCAAAAGTTTTCCTTGTTTACGTGCGCCTGTTGTGTTAAAGGTAAATTGGATATCGATCGGATGTTTACGTTTTGTAATGTGTAGTTGTTACAAGAGGTAAGGAAACTTTGTGGGATACCGGTGCACAGATTGTTTCTTCTATTTACTGTCGTTTTTGATAACCTTGCGTATAAATTTCAAGGTAGATTTTTTAATTGGATCAATTGTATACATGTATAATCAGCTTATACATACTATAAAGTACGTGTAAATTTATTCTGATATTCGACCAGTAATACAAAATTCCATAGAAATCAGACCATTATTATAAAATGTTCTTTAGACTAGATTACTAGAAACAAGATATGCTAGCTTACAAAAATCGATAAGTCTAAGAATCGCTTCATCCAATAATCATCGCTCAAAATAATCAAATTAATACCATACCAGGGGCTTACAATTTTTATTAGTTTTATATTTCATTCATTATAAGTATAAGTACTAATACCCATTTATGGCATTAGAGATCGTTGTGATCATTCTTTGACGGAAGTTAATATACATGTATAAATATGTATCAAGGTCTTTTGTCAAATGTGAGCTCAAGCTTCAATGGAGTAGTTTTTATTTAGAAATTAATCTCACGTCCACAACTCAAAAGACTCAATTAATAATCGAACAATTCGAAACTCATTTGAAAGTCAAAACGAGACCCCCGAACTCCCGTATAACCCTCTCGGGTTTAAAGCTGCCCTAACGAAAGTGCCTCGTCAATTCTTAGTATAAATTTAACAGCTGTGCAGCCTCTATATCCTGCACTCGGTGTAATTTCAACGCAGTTCACGTTCACGTTCAACATGGTCCATGCATACCTTATTCGTCTTCTATAAAGCAATGCGCGCCATCAAACATCAAGATCGCATCCAGATATCCAAGCTCTCGCCTCTCATGGAATAAGAAGTTCGCACGAAGAAAAAAGTTTATGATGGCAACCACTATACATAATAAGTAATTCGGAGACCAAGTCTCAGTACTCTGCTGCCAAACATGATTTTATATTAACAAAATGTCTTTTACACCTTTGTTCTTTTTCAATACGTAACCTTATGTTTATACTTTATACAAGTATGCACAATGAGTCAAATATTTAAACTCAATATTTTTCAAATATCCAAAAACCATTGATTGCAAGGAAAGATATACCCAAGACTGCGTTCAAGAAATTCTTATTGTCTTTGCTGGTGAAAGTTTATTTCTATGTAAAATAAGTTGAAATAGTGTAAAAATTGCAAAAAATGGTAAAATAGTGCAAAATTGTAAACAGAAAACAGTAAAATACTGTAAAATTCTGTACAAAAGTGCAAAAAAAGGTGTCTGAAATTTTGCAACTTTTATTTTTTTTCGAACAATAATCATGCGATATATGTTCTCTTTTTCATATGTCTATTGAACAAAATTATTGATGTAAAAAATCTAAAAGAAGTCTATTATAAACACGTAAAAAAGTGTTGAATTGTCAAAATAGTGAAAAAATAGAAAAATTGTAAAAACGTTAAATATAGCGTAATAATGGGCTGTTAAATATAAAGATGTGAGAAATCAAAGTCCAAATTCAGATGTTTTCTCACTCTTTTGCACTTCATTACATTTCCCACACGTTTACACTTAATTAGATTGTTTTACATTTTTTCATTTAATTACATATTCCGCATTTAATTACATTTTTCACTTAATTTCATTCTTTTAAACCTTATTGTTTTGCTCCTTTTGCCATTGTTTTACAAAAAATGCCTACCGAGGATTAATTCGCCCACCCTGCACTATTCTCACTCTTACCTCCAAACCAAGACTATCAGCAATCACAATCTCTCCTCTCCTCCTTCCTCGCCATCGCGCATGAAACGCCAACGCTCGCACTCGTCCAGGGTCATTGGCCATCGTTCCGCCGAGCGTCGGCATAAGTTCGCACGCGAAATAATTCATGGGCCAAGCTGCGCGCAGCACGCATCCTAATCCCACCGGATTTTCTCGCCCTCGGACGCACGGGAGATTGCGTAAGACGCGCGAGGAGAGTCTTCGGGTTCCCGTAAGGTTAAGGTGAGCTCCGAGATGCAGGAGTATGGAGGAGGAGATTTGACGCGCGAGGCGAGCGGCCAAGATAAGTACCTAGAGCGAGCGGTGCCGCGAGGTAATGTAGACGACGCTGCGCGCCGCTCCGAAAATGGAGAGTCTAGGTGTGTGTATTTCAGGAAGCGCGATGGTGTAATGTATAGGTGTGTGCACGCGGAATTTTCTGGCTGCGGTTGCAGTTTGTAGTGCTGCTTGGAAGGAGTGTCTGCGAGATTATTTGGGTAATTCGAAGTTATGGCGGGGTAAATGTATGAGTTTTAGCTGGCGCGTTTATGGAGTACGGGGGGGGGGGGGGTAGGGATCTTAATGTGGACGGTAATGTATTTAAATGAAGGCATTAGGTAGAAAAATCTTTGGATTTCTTTTTCGAAATTCGTATGATATTGTGATAACGAAAGGTTGTAATATTTTTAACGATATAGCATTTTCATAAAGAAGTTGACGTTATACTTTTAGAACTGATAAATACAATGTTGAAGAAATAATAACAAAATGCGCAATCGTAGCGCGTTTGATTATTCTCATATGGTTTGTATAATTATTTTTTAATTTCTAGATGAATGCGAATTTCCGAAGTATCTTAAGGATCACTTTAGGTGTATTACTGTGATCGCAAATAAAAATCAAGGAATTGTTATTTTATATTTATTTTAACTTTTTATGAAATTCTTTTGTTAACATTTGATAATACATATCTAAAACTATTTCCAAGAAAATTTCATTAACGTAATGCTAAAGTTACCCGTTACGGACAATAATAAATTATGAGGACCCACTTATTTTATGTATTGTTCAATTTCAAGTAAATATCTTTCTGGAACATTGTTGTCTTCACCAGAAGCTACAATCTTCCATAGAGATATTTTCTCAAAATTGAAAAATAAATGAAAACCATGTTTCCCCGTTTTTACCGGAAACAGGGGGGTTTAATATCACCTTAAAAAATATTCATATTTAAAGACAACGAGTGATACTCCTATTTGTTTTAAAATTATGAAGTTCAGTATTTCTTTTTCACAAATTAACTTTTAATTTTTGTTTGTAAAGTTAAAAGAATATAGTTTTTTTAAATTCCTTTAAATTTTCCACTCTTTTTAATGTTTCGTCACGTGATAAAAAATACTGGTTTGCAAAAATTCTGCTTATAACTGAAGCTTTTGTAGTATATTTTAAGAAGTCGCTTGAACTTTTGATTTCATAGCTTCCCGCGTAAAAATAGGAATTATGGGCAACATGTGGCCAACATGTTGGATTCATGTGTTGGATCCATGTTGCCATTATATTGGGTTTATATTGGGATCGTGTGGCATACGTGAGGCATGAAATCAATCCAGCATATTGCACTCGTGTCAGTAAAGCACACTCTCCAACATTTTTCCTTCACGTTGGCACACGTCACCAATATGTATCTCACAATTATTATCTGCAGTGTGTGAGAAACGTGTTGCCCTGAAGAGAAATCTAATATGCTCCCGTTTACATCTTTTTTTAGAACCTTCACGCCGTACGCTGTGACTATAACAAATATTAATAAATTTTAATAAAATTTTTATTGAATATGTAGTTCAAGATATGACTTACTAAGAAATGTCTCAAAGACATAAACTGAAGTGTAAGTATGCAGAAAAGAGTGGGGAACTATGCATGAGTCCCGAAGTTCTCTTATGCCCTTTATTAAGTGTTTCAGTCGTACTAGAGCGTCTAGCTAAAGCAGTCGTACTTAACTCATCTTATTTCGGCCTTGTGTAAGATTGAATATACGAAAGTTATTTTATTTGAAATATACATTGGGTTTTATCATGTATTTAATACCCATTTCTAAAACTATGTCATGAACGAGGAGGGGGATAAATAATTTGAAAAACATTATTTTGAATGAAAAAAATTTTGAATTAAAATATGTGGAAACGTAAATTTACGAAATGAATATTATTGGACAGTTAACATATAAGAAAAATAAAATTTGGAATTTTTAATATACTAAAGTAAAAAATTAATAAAAAATAATTTTAAAGTAATATAATTTGGAAAATACAAATTTTGAAATAATTAATTTTGAAGAATAAAAATAAAGAGTTAAGAATTTATTGAAAGTTTAGTATACTGAAAATTATAAATCAGAAAATAAATATTTGGAATTTGAAATATTTTGAAAGGTTACAAAATGTTTCTGAAAAAATAAAATTTTGAAAGTTTAAATTTGGAATTTGTAAAATAAAAGTATCGGGATCAGAACTTCTCTCTACACAAAAATAAGTTTTGCAGAGCTGTTGTTCAGGCAGGTATGAGGAGGTAAAACGGCGACTCCATAGCATGCGTTTGCCAATTTACACGTGCTATGAACTCGCCAATTCTTTATAGCAGTCAAAAATGGTATTTTTTATGCACGTGTTATCAGTTGAAAATCGTGCATGTATGAAAAAAAAGTTTTTTTGTCTTGAAGTATCCCTTTTTTATATTATATCGTTTCTCATATTGTGACATAAGAACAGATTATTATATAATTTTTCTTTCAGGTATGTATTGACGTATGAACCACCTTAATTGGCTTCCAGATTATTTTCAATGAACAAATTTTTGCCAGGGACATTAACAATAAAATTAACATTCTACTGTAAAGTAGATATTTTTCTGTTTTTATCTTTTTCAAAATTTTATTTTTCCAAATAATTTTCTTTTCTGTTATTACTCTTTTTCAAATTCCAAATAATATTTTTTGTGTTTTTTAAATTTCTTAAGTTGTCTTTTTCTTAAATTTGATTTTCAAAAAATTTTACTTTATATTTCTGAAAAATTCGAATTTCATATTTCAAAATTCTTTTCTTTCAAATAATTTTTTTTTCATTATAAAGCACTTTCATATTTACATTTTTTCTACGTTTTTCCCTTTCATTAAATCTTAAATTCCAAATTTTCACTTTAGGAATTATTTTACTTCCTAATCTATATTTTCAAAACTTTAACTTTCGTAGTTTTACCCTTTCCAATTTTTATATTTCAAAATTTTTACCCCTCCCCCCCGGTCATGAACTAGAATACATTAATTTGGTAAAAAATTAAGAAAATGGCAACCAATTAAAAAATTTGATTTTTATTCGTTTGGTTTAATTCGTCGCCACTTTGTTAATTTCTTACCAAATTAATTTATCCTAGTTCATTTACATAGTCATTTATACACAGATTAAGAATCTTTTTAATTTTGTTTTCGACACCCTGGAGGGGAGTTTATCGTTCTCACAGTATTTCTACGCGTGATTTTGAATGTAAAAAAAACAGACAGATGAAAAGATTTTTGTAAATAATAAAATATGATAATACAGCTAAAGTGTCAATAAATAAAATAAAGTAAATTACAAGTTAATAGCTTTTCCAGTTTTTGAGAAAAAAAATCCCATAAACCACCTTTCTCTTTTAGTCGTCAAAGTGATATTATGCCTTACAGGTATTATCTCTTATTATGCCTTATCCATTCATCCCAGTAACCAATAAAACCGCAAATCCGCTCCCACAACACTCGCAAAAGCAGCCATGCACACCGAGATCCAGTCTCGCACCTATTACACGAGCGATTTCACTCGCGTGTGTGGCGGTTCTCTTTTTCGGCCGGTTTAACGAACCCCGCGCGTGTCTGCTCGCCCGTATGTGACCGCGTACGTATAAGGTATAATCGCTGAACTCGCCTACTAGCGCGCCGAGGCCTTGAGCTCGACGCTCTGTTGGGTGTCTCTCCCGCGCGCTCTTTTTTGCAATGCAAAAGAACGCGACGCGACGCGGTCGTGCCAGACGTCGCGTGCACGAGTAAGAGAGAAAGAGAGAGAAAGAGAGAGAGAGAGGGGGCAGTGAGGTATACGGTAGGAAGGTGTATGACGTAGCGATCAATCATTGACGGCTGACCGAATGGAACGAGTTCTACGCGAGGGAAAGAGAGAGAGAGCATGATCGATTGTGGAAAAGGCTTCGGCTGCTAAGAGTGGTAGCCTTCTTTTTTTTAGTGCGGCCGAGTGATGCTGTACTGGGTTACGTCAGAAAGTTACGAGAAATCGGTCATCTCGCGATATTCTAGATTGATGATGTTTTTGGGAGTATGGGATGTTTTCGTTGTAGCTGTAGTTAGAGCGAATTTGGCATTTAGAGTGCTTTGAATTTCTAGTTTTTGAATCTTTCATTTACAAACTTTACTTTTGGCAAGTAGTAAAAAATCTATTAATTACGTATTATTATGAACATATTTCCATATAATAGAAATATAGAGGTATACATCATGATCTAATGGAAACCAGACAATTTATAAAAAAAGCTTTATAGATTAAAAACACGAGCAATTTTTACCAAACAAGATACTTAATGTTAAAAATTGAACAATTAAAATTCATTTTTTATAGAATTTTAACCCCAATTCTGACAAGAAATTATGAATTTCAAAGAAAATACTTTTTAAATGCAAAGTATTAAATTCAGTATATATTGATATTCGTGAACGTTATAGTTGATATAATCCAAACGTATTACTTGGAATGGTCTTATTTTTTACATCACCTATTTATATATATTTATATGTATTTTAATAACATTTATAATTATAAAATATTTATCTATAAAGCAGGAACAATCTTTACACTTCATGCATATATAAAAGGAAACACTGGAAATGAAAAAGATAATAATGTATTGAAAGTTTAATTAAAACAGGAAAATGTATGAGTGAATTTAAATAAAGTAGAAAAGGCTGTTTTGCTTGATGTTTAATAAGTTATACGAGAAGAACTCGTAAAAATTACTGAGAAATTAACGGTTTAAATTACTGTGCATGTAATAAAAGAGAACCTTTATGACAGTTTTTGTATGAATAAAATCTTTTTAAATTTTTCGAGAAAAATTCTATAATCTTGAAGTTACGAAAATCCAGTTAAAATTATACAAATAAACCATTCATCAAAATGAATAGCTGACTACATGAGATCGTCGGTTAAGTTCCTTAATAAATCGACTTCTCATGAATGAATTTATCAGGAAAATGGTCATAAAATTTGTTTTATGTATACTTAACAGAACTTATCATCCACTACTTTACAGTAATGTGCATTTATTCTACTATATTTCCAACGGAATAACGAGGCTACATAAATTTTCAAATTTACATTTCTTGAATTTTAGCGTAACAATCTATCTTGAACAACGACACCTTTTTTGATACGTAAAACATCAATTATTTACTTTTACATTATCTCACGCTGCACCAAAATTCTCTAAAGCTCTAAAACCCAGACAGCCTCCTTTTCCACTCCCGCATTATAATCATCTCTCGTCTACTAAACACTATAAAATGACGTTGACGAGCAGTGCTCTCCTGTCGCGCAATTTTGCCGTGCACCTCATTAGATAATGTTATCCGCGCTCGCGCTCGCGTAAACTTTTTACACTCGCACGTTGCGTCTTTTTCATACAAACAAAAAGTCCCTCGGGCGGAATACGCATAAGTTCATCGCGCGATTCGCTGACTCATATCATATATATTCGCGTGTGATGTGATTCAGAGAGTGAGAATCTTTCAACTGTCATTTTGAAGCCTTGTTCGAGATTTTCGCGATCCGCGAGTAGCGACGGTAAACAATTTGTCGTGACCTAGTGCCGCTTTTTGTTTTGGATTTCGTGGCAGTTTAGAGCAGTGTTTACAAGTACGCTGTTGTTTTTAGATTTTTACTTGGATTGTACGATTGAAAATGTGAGGAATGTCTGAGTGGTAAGCGGTAAAAATGACTGCAATCATTAGATGATTGTTGCAAAGATATCGGTGATTTATACCTGTTGTAATTATAAAAGGTGATGTAAAAATGCCTATGCGCAAAGAAGTTACATTGCAGAATTTTGCAATTACAATTCCTTAGCGTTATTATTTTTTCATTTAAAGTAAGAATTTTTATTATTGCTTACATCTGTTTCAAATGAGGTCCCAAAAAGTGTTCTCGAGAATGTACTACTTTCGATGTACCTTAGGTTATAATTCGGAAAAAAATATCTTGTAATATTTACATGACAGTAATTTGGGTACGCAACATGTTGATTCCTGTTAATCTTACGGGCTCGGTTTGTAGAAATCCCAATCTAAGCTTGAGCCCAAACAACCTAACCTTTTTTTACCACACACGTGTACTGCTTAAATTTGTTAGAATGCGAAGAAAACTAACAATAAAATTAACTTTAATATATGATAAATATTTGAAAGCGAACAAGTAGATTGTTTTTCAACAAATATATAGTTATATATAACTGAAAAAATTATCGAAATGTGAGGTTACGCTGTCGTAAGCAGACGCAAGTCTCCAAGCCGCTGGCTTGGTAAAATCCAAAGCCGCGTGTGTAGAATATCCAAGATCACGCATGTGGGCGATACAAGCGTCACTATTTGGAGAATTAACCTGACTCGACCTGGAGGATTTTTTTCCGTGCAGGGCAACTACCGATCATCTTACATTAATAGTTGAACTTTGAATCATCAATAAAAATGGCAATAAACATTTAATTGAAAAAAGACTAATTAATAATAGATGTGTTAAATCTCCACTGAATGATTTTTTTAGTTCTATGACTCAAGGTTTATCGACTTTTAACGTTCAATCCATTATTTAAATTAGGGCAATTATTAGAGTGAAGCGTGTCGGTACAAAAACTCACATAATGTACTATGTTTCTCTATGTAAAATTTATGCTGCTTTTTACCATTTAATTATAGTATTTGCATTAGTAAAATAGTTTTTAACTGTTGTTTTATAAAAAATGATTTCTTTATGAATGTGCAAGAAAAAAGTTATTTAATTCACAATAATATTAATAATATTTAGACAAAAAATTGTTATTCTTGAATAATATATCCGTACTAAAATCTATCCCGAATACATGACGTGTATCATAAATTTAAGCACGAATATACAACACAAATGACACTATTAGGCAAAAATACAAGTACACGCGTGGTCGTTATATTTATGGAACGTGTTGTCAATGGCATATGCATTATAAGATAAACGTTATCGTATGCATTATCTGCATAATATTGAACAAATACAAAATTTAAATTTAAAAAAGGAATTTTATAAATAAACTTAGCTTATATAAGTTTACTTATATGCAGTCTTTTTTCAAAGTTTATCTTTATAAAATATGTATTCTTGTAAATTACCTACATTTGATATTAAAAAATATCGGTCAAATTAAAATAAGACTCAATGAAACATACCTTCACGCAAAATTATATACCAAATGCTTATTAAAATGTATAAAGCATTTTTAACGCACAAGTGTATACAATACACTATAGGAGAACAACGTAATAAAAGGCCAGAAGGGGAGGAAGTGTCGCGTTTCCCGCCCCTGTGATATATTCACACGCTGTTTACACCGGGCTCCGAGGCGCTGGAAAGGGCCGCCCGTGCGCCGCTGTCGCTGCACGATGCACGTTAAAGATAGGCTCAATAGCGCGCTGATGCATTTCGTCGATGACGCTCAGCCTCGTATCAGCTGTCACTTAATGAAGACCCCGACGTGTATAGATAAGCTCGGCTCTCGTAGAGAATTCAAAATAGAATCTCACAGTGTTTTGCTATTTATGAAGCACATTGTTAATTCATGTAATTGTGTCATTGATTTTTTCTAATGTTTACGATATATAGTGAGATCAGGTGGGTAGTTCTATAATATGGTGCTGGTTAGTTGAATAACGTAAGAGATTTAAGACTGCCAAGGACCCCGTTTTTGACCAGGATTTAATTTTTGGTCAGTATTTAAGTAAATAATTACAGTCGTAAATACACCTCGGGCCAAGTAATACCTTACCTACTTAGACTCCCTTCCTCCCCGAATTTTTGCGGAGGAAAACGGTTCTCTTTATTGACGTTGCGCTTTTGATAAATGTAATACGCCGCCTAAATAGGTAAATATTTGTATCATGTAAAACATCGATATATGTGTAAATTTTTTATGTAAAATATGCTTCCTTATTAATCTATTTATTTGTATAATTAAGTATAAAATAAATTGTTTCCAAATCATTATTTCTGATGAGGGTGACAGTGTTCACCGAAACGTTAAAGAAAACTTGTTTTTTTCTTTAAATAAACCTTACCTCGGGAAGATCAATAACTTCTCTCCTTTCCTAAATAAATAATTACACATTTACATGTATGAAAATATTTTGCAAATTTGATAGCAAAACTATCATGTTTAATAGTTGAATCTCCTTTCAATTGTATTATTAAACATTAATTTTATACCTTATATCTAATTTATAGCAAAAAATATAAAATTACGGTATAAATTCTAAGGTGTATCTATATGGAGTAAAGAAATTCGATTTGGAGACATGTTACGTTATACATATTTCATAAAAAAGGAAATTAAGGACGGAACACTGTTTATACCGTTTCTTCTTTTTTTTCGACAGGGCAGATTCGATAAATTGTTACGAAAGAAGTCGCGGAGAAAGTATACGCCGAGAGTGTTGCTGAGCCCTGTCAGACTTAAGAGTGATAAATAAAACATTTTCTGTATAGATGCGGAATACATTATTCCGCCTGTCTTAGTAAGTGAGGACGAAGGACTTAGGGCTTAACTTTTACACGTGGAATCAGAAAACGTATTACATATTTCTGTTTGTCAATATAAAACATTGAATAAACAAGGTTTATCAGGCTTGTGTGCTAAGAGTTGCTAAATAACTGCAGAAAAATATTGTGCGATTCGAGAGATATATATTATATAATAATGTTCTTAATAAAACGACGTTTTTATGTATTTTATACGAAAAAATTAAAGGTAATTAAAGTAAACTTTCACGTTAAGTATGAATTTGTAAATAAGTTATAATCGTTGATATTGTATATTACAAAAAATGTTCAATAAAGTTAAATTTTCGATCCGTTTTAAATAAACATAGCAGCGTTGTACTCTTAACATCCAGTCTCTGAGTATCTTTTTGATAAGTATAATTTCTCTACATTGTAGGAGACATAAATCTTATTATCATATATTCATATGCCGATGATAAATGAATCACAAATAGCGTCATATGCAAGCAGATAATACATAACGTTAATATTGTGTATACATTTTTTAGGTTTTAAGTTTGTTTTCATATACTTATGCACCAATTATCTATTTTTTCTTAATGTAACAAAATTATAAGAAATTAAATCAACGTATTCATAAATTCAAAATATAGTGAAAATTCACTAGTTCCGAGGAAGAAAATGGAATCAATCTCACAGGTAGAGAATATTCACAATCGTAACTCAGTGAAGAGTACATTTTTCACCATAAATACCTAGTGCATTTCGCTCAATATTTTTTAGTTAAAAAATGTCTGTGTGACTATTGACTTAACCAGTTACTATTATAAATATTCACTTCAAATGAGATTCGTTTCATGTTTTCATCAGAGTTAGTGAAATTTCTCTTAAAATCCTTAATCGTACACCAGCAATATAAGCAAACTAATAATGCTTAAAATAACGAAGAAATTACGCAATATATTTCAGAAATATTCCATTATCTTTTTCTATTTTAACTCAATCTTCTCTTCGCAAATAATTTTACTTTTCACCCAACCAAACATAATCCTCTCAAAATAACGAACTCATCTTGCATTCCATTTCATGAATAATCCGTCATCTCATCCCGAGTCTCGAATCCCAAAAAGAATCGGGAAACCCCTCGTCCAACGCTCTCCAGTCTCGCAGAAAGCACATCTCTATTATACACGAAATCGAGCTCCGAGCTCCGACTACGCAACGCAAAGAAACGCCGGGCCAAAGGAATTTGCACGCGTATTAGCGCGAACTGCTGATGCGCCAGGGGGGCCCGAAACACTGCGGGTTTTATTTTTGTACGCCACGCAACCGCCACCGCCACCGGAGCGATGCTCTCTCGCACACCGCTGAATATTTATTATACAAACGTGTGTCGCGCTCACGCATACACGTGTGTTCGTACAAAGGGAAGATACAAGTCCGATCGACTGTGCACGCGCGCTTCTTTCTCTTTGGCAAAAAAAAAGGGGGGGGGGGGAGGCCGGATGGATTCCCGCATCGATTTTTTCGGCAGCTTTTGCGCGGATGCACGAGCGAGAGTGCACTTTTTTATGCCGTTCAGTTGTTTTATGTCGCGCTTATTGCGGAAAAAGTGGGCCATGCGATATTCTTCTGTGAAGTCAAATTTGCAGAAGTATGACAATTGGAAATAAAAGTGGAGGCGTGTATTTCTTCGCGGCTAGCGGGTGGAAAATTCTACAAGTGATTTTGGTATTGTGGATAATTATAATAATAACTTAATTTCGGATATTATAAACGATCGCTGATAAGAATATATAACGTATGATTGAAAATTATACTATTTAAATTGAAAATAAATAACAGATATATTTCGACGTCCCTTACAAAGACTAGCATATTTCAGGTTTTTCGAAAAATATCAGTACTTGTCAGAAATCTATAATTAGCAATTTTCAGAATTTCAAACAAAAACTATAATTTTCTTAGAGGATCTAAGAAATTTGTTTGTATTAATCAGAAAAACTAAAAAGAGGCCTACGAGGAGAACCAGGTGTTTTTTGAGAAATCTGTAATATGCTAGTCTCAATTAAGGGACTGAATTTTAATTCTCATACAGAAATTCTTTTTTTAATCTTCGGATGCCATCTGAGGTTAATTTTGACCCGAGGCAAAATTGACCCAACGGACTGTAAGCGCTATAATCCTGATTTTTGCCGTCTGAAGGTTAAAGATAGTAAATTAAAATTGGGCTTGATGCTGTTCATTTTTGTAATTTATTAATATTAGTTTTATTATCGATTTAAGCAAAGTGAAATAACAAATAATGTTTAAATATTATTTTTAAATATCGACGCCTCATACGACGACTAAGCGTATTTCAATTTTAAAATAAATCGTCCATTTTTTATGAGGTGTAAAACTGATAAAATAACATAATTGTTTACAACAAAGTACAAGAATAAAACATGTGAACACGTTTATATAGTTTTTAAACTTTTAAACTCTATATTTTTTTTATAAATGTAAAATAAAATACAGTCTTTTCTCAGAAAACTGAAACGTGTTAGTCTTCGTGCGAATAATTGATATAATGTTGTAACAGCACTTTTCTGCGAAAAATGATTACTTCACATCGAATCATTTCCACACGACAAACTACTACAGTGTAATCTATAGTATATCTTACGGGTTATTATCAATTTTAATGTGAACATGCGAATAAAGTAACGAAAACCTTCAAATATTTGCAAAATTTCTCAAATTTTATTCAAATAACTCGTTTAAAAACTCTAATACTACCTACATTGGAAATATTTTAATGATTCCTCCAACTAATATGGGTCAATGAATTAATGCAATCTTCAGCAGGAGAATAATAATGAGTTATAAGAAAAGCCGTCTCCTTCTCATACTTCAAATTATGAAGTGAAATGAAATGAAATGAAATGAAATGAATGCTATATTCTAGAGATCAATAATTCAGAAAACCATTAAATAATTTGTCTTTTTTACAAAATATCGTCCTCTATTAATTTTATCGTTAAATTGAATGTCATTTGTTTATATTATATTTACACAAAATTTCATTTCAACAAATCCGAAACCTTCGATAAAAATCCACCCATAAACTATGCAGAATCCTCGCTCTCGAGCGCCCAATCTTCATACTCCGATTTCACGACTTTACGAGCAAGTTGGCCCGGACCTCAAACGGAATTTTCAAGAACACATCTGGACGCCGCGCCGCTCATCCGGGTTATATACGCTAGATCGTCCGTGAAACCGTGGCGCCCGATAATTCACGGTGAAAACCTTGAAATTGGCGCGGAAGAGTGGAAAATGTCCGTCTCTCTCTCTACCTCTCTCTATATCTCTCTCTCTCTCTATCTCCCTTTCTCTCTATCTCTCTCTTTCTCTCTCTCTCTCTTCCTCTCTCTCTCGTATCCTATGAGTGCCATTCGAGAGAGAGATTCTTTTATCGGGAGAAGAGGCGCGCGAGCTAATTGTGTCACTGGGCAATCGAGACCGTATCCGGCAATCTCCGCCTCGTGTAAATGCCGAAAGAGAGTTACTACCACGCCGACAGATAATTCGTTATTTGCGATTGTGCGAAACGAATACAAGCTGGTTGGAAAGAAACGAAGAGATGAAAGTGCCGGAGATTGGAGAGGTTTTGAAGAGAGAATTCAAGAGTCTTGAAAATGTTATCGTATAGTGTTAGACTATGAAAGAGCTGTTTGTTTTTCTAAAGATCGAACGACTATTTTATCTCGTATTTTATAGATCAAGTCTGGGGTTTGTCGGAATAACGAATGAAGTCCATATGTCATTTAATTTTTTAGGTATAATATTGATATGTTTTAATGTTTACACTATTGTGCAAGATCGAAATGTATATTGGTAGCAACTATCATACAGTTTTGATAACATATCAATATTAGTATCGTTAGTACACGTGTTTTTATCCGATATTTAATTCCTGAATAAACTATGAAGTTTAGTTATTATACAAATGTTATTTTGAACAGAATAAGTATAGATGGTGCCTTGTACATTATTTAACCGTTTATCTCTGATGCTATTTTTTCGATGTTGCCTAGTATTGATAACATCACCATTTTAAATTTTACGGTAGCAATTCTATTTTTTTTGTTTTGGTCAGTGACATATCAAAAAATATAGCTACAACATATAACATGCTTTAGGAACCTTTTGCAACAAAGAAATAATCCATGTCAATTCTATACATATGAAAATTGATAACTTTAAATTAAATTAAGATAATTTTTTTTAATTTGATATACATCATTATTCCAAGAAGCCTAAAAATGTATCTGTTAAAAGTAAATTAAAACTAAAGTTTTTAATAAAAAAAATTTTAAATTAATCTCATTTTATTGCGAATAATCTTCAAGGTGAATAGTAAAAGCATTAGTTTTTCGACTGCTCTCGAGATAAGAAAATTAACTGATAATACTGATACGTACATTTTTATTACGCTTATCTTTTATGATCAACAGACTCTAATCCTATTATAAGTTCGGTATATCTTTCCAAAAAAGTGCGAGTAGTCCATTTATCTATTACGTACCATGTATAATGTATTATTCAATTCAATGACAAAATATACAAACCTAAGTACACCCGATATAAAATTTTCAGCCAAACTATTGTACACATTTCAAACAGCGCATCACACACACGCCATATAAAACACACATAAAACGTATATGTTTCAAACGCAAAACATCGCGCAGAATCTCGGTAGCTTCCGAATCCGCCATCCACGCGCGAGCGAGTGCTAAATAAACCGTGCGGATAAACGTGGGGCCGAAATCCAGGACTCGAGTGAGCACTCAAACAATGAATTTTCAATTGTATGCGCGTATACTCGGCCACTCGGCGCCGCGAGGATGAGCATTTTCGCGCGCGCGCGCCATCACGAGGAAAACGAACGACACATGACATGTGTGCCGCGAGAGGCAAGGACGTATTCGCAAAACGAAACGGCGAGTAGTAAACGGCGAATTCCGTGTATATAACGCTGTGCCGGTTATACGAGCCGGTCGACGACGCATCAATTACCGGCTCGCGCGCGAGCGCGGTGCTTGGTTGACTATAGTGCATGGCGAACCATACGCCGATTTTCCGGCTCTTAAAGTCGCGCGAATTATACGCGCGCGTGTGAGTGAGAGAGAAAGAGAGAGCCAATTTGACAAATCAAGAGAAACGCGTGTTGAGTTACTGGAATGTCGCGAATACTTTTGCTTGATTGATTAACTACTGCATGTGAAATTTGAAAGATTGCGCAGTTTTGCGTTTAGTTTAAGTATTTATAGCTTTTGTATTCATTTTTATTTTTTATTTTATTATTATTTATATTTATCTGATTTGTGATATATATATATTAGATTCAAAAATATAAAATTTTGTACTTCTGACATTTTCAACGAAAATTGTTATTTTCAATCTCGGCTATTTTTTCTAAAAGATATAAACGTTCAATACTTCATAAGCTTCGAGTTAATATTAAACTTATAAAAGTAAAAGAGGGATATAAAAAATTAGTAATACCTACCTATCGCATGAAATTCTTTATTGATCATTTGCGTCGAAGATGAGTAAGAAAGGATTGACACACACCTTTTTTGTACTTGTTGACGTTTCGATGGATAATGCAACCCTCTTGAGAAATGTCGCTGAAGACAATGGGATTATCTTTTCGAATGTAAAAAGAAGCAACGATACCTAATTATTTTCTTTATTACGCTTCTTTTATTTGGTAATGAAAGATAAAGAAGGTACTATTAAATTTATTATTATGAAGAAGAACTTAATTATTATACTATTTATTTTAAAGCAAACATGATTTTTTCCCCCAATATTATTCTTCATTATTATTGTGTGCATAATATGGGATTGTATATCTTGTTAATAATATTTCAGATAATAATATAATAACATTTGTAAACTTCAAAATAAATTAAAACAGTTGGTTATACACACTTAATATTAATTTAAATTAAAAACGAATAACGACACAAATATTCTACGACACCTAAATACTTTGATTCGTCTATTTTAATCTAACGGGAAATTCCCACATGTTTTACACGGTAAGAACATAAATCGCTAATGCTATTTTACCGTAAAGTTAAAAATCAAAATAAAATAAAAAATAAACAATTTTTATTACAACAACCTTTGAAGTAAAAAAAAACACAATAAAATAAAGTTATAATTGTTATTTTAATGAAGAAATATCTATTATAGCCATTCATTATAACAAAAAATCCTATGAAAATCTAAATGAAGCTCCAAATATCATTCCATTTCTCAAATATAATAACGAGAGTAAAATTTTTCATAAAGAACTATGACCGGTCGATGCTATACAATAGCGAAATTCCATTTTATTCGCTCGTAAAGAAAACTAAAAAGCCGGTCGCGGCTCCTTGGCGGGTCGAATGACCCGCCACGTGGAGAACTGGATTTGTTCGCTGTGGGCCTCCACTCGATCTAAAACCAGTAGAGCAAGTGGACGCCGGCCGCTCCTATCCGCCTGCGCGGTTCACAAAAATAACTGAGCGCTCGCCAAAAAGTTTTCGCGGAAAAAGTAATGTGATCCCGCCATTAGTGAATCCGTTGTAAATTTAACGATGACGTATACTGAACGGTAACCTATTTTTTCAATAGTGTGGCCGCGCTACTTTATATTTTTTACTGTTTTTAAATAACGTATCTATGAGGGTTTTCCTTTTAAATAAAATTATAATATTTAACTAACTGTTATTAACATTATTATAAAAATTTTCATTAAAGAACACAAGAAACCAGGCAAAGGACTTCATTTAATTGTAGTTATTGAAATGTTTGCTTTTTAATAACTGATTGGAAATATAATAAAAAATATTTTAACTAAATGTGTCGATGTAAAATTTGTAAAATTCTTCGAATAATTAAGAAAGTTAATCTATCAGTCTATTCTAAAATTTAATTACCATAGCAACTACGGTCTTTTTACTACAAACTCTTCAATTTCAACATCTGAATACTTATACTATTTTTCAGAACCTAAAGTCTAATCTCGCCCAACTTTTTCTACACGAGAGGCACGAAAAATCGTATGCTCAATGCCGCTCTAATGAAAGTCCATCTCATTGCTATTCACTGCAGTGCCATTTCGAATCAAGGCGTGTAACTGCGCCAAGTCCAATAAGTTCGTCCAAAAAACACTCGACATCGTCGAACGAGAAGAAAAAACTCTCGCTACTCTGCCAAAAGTTTGCGCAAATGTTTTCCATAAGATGTTGAAAATCGCTACTGCTATGCTAAGCTACATTTTAACATCGCTCTGCACTGCTTGGTGCATTTCCTTCCGACTTACGAGAAAATATAGTTTCTTTTACTTTTTAACATTAGAAAAGAAAAGAAAGAAGTGAATTATGAAATACTTATCAAAATACACACGCGCAGAGTCTAAATAGAATAAAATATGGGAAGGAAGAATAATCGTTGTTTTTGGTAACATTTTTCGTATGGATACTGATTTATAGATTCGAAGGAAATCGTAAAAACTTACGTGAAGTCCAGAATAATGTATTCCCTATACGTACCATATGTTATCTTTTATATCATAAATTGACCTTTAATTTATTATTCTTATTAATCTATAACATTCATTTCTTACATTTCGGAGATTTGAATAAAGCTGGCAAATATATGTTTACTATTAATCAGGACAAAAAGAAACATTAAATTAAATTAGAATTCTTTTTACTTACAAAACAATGAAAATTTTGCACATTCACATAATAAGTTTGGGAAACAGTTTGTGTGAAATACGAGGTTAGACGAAATAATTTAGAAAATTAAAAACATAATTTAATAATAAAATGTGACCCACTTTTAATGTACATTTAAAAGTTAACGTTTAATATTCTCAGGCGATAAAGCTTGCTAAACTTTTTTAATATTTAAATAAGAGACATGATTCCTATTTGCTGGTTATAACTATTTTCATTTTCTTATCAATAGAATATCGTATTTAGTTACAAAATAAGATCTAATTTATTTTCTCTTATATGGTTAATCTTATCAGAATTTTAAAACATTTGTCTAAAATGTAACTTTATAAAATTAACTGTATCAATTATAACTGGCACATAATGTTTTACGTTTCAGTGCAAAATATGCAAATCCACAATCTGGTTAACCCCAAATTTGCTACAGAGTTAGCCACAAATATCTAGAATTAGTAGAGCAAAGGCAAAAAGCAAATTTAATTTGACATTCTAGGATATAGGATTCCATAAATTTGTCAGTATCTAAATAATGTTTGACTAGCTGATATGTTACGAAATCATTAGCAATAGATTTAGTCTTGCATACAGTAGCCAATGTTGAGAAAATCTCATTTCCGAATATATATGGAATACGTGAAAGTGAAATGGATTACAGACAAAATAATCTACTAAATATCTTTAAATTATCGTGGGCATAAATTAAAAGTAAATTAAAAATTGTGAATTATAACTACAGAAAATCATAAATTTAAACGGTAACAAGTTTAGTGTGAAGTTTTACATCAATAAGATTGAAAATTGGGGCCTGCGGCGGCTCAGTCGGTAGAGTGTCGGATTCCCACGCCGGTGACCCGGGTTCGAATCCTAGTCTCTGCCGATTGATACAAGCACCTCTGTAAAAATTACATGTGCTTTGTTTACAAACACACCGCAGACCCCCGTCGTCGATTAGCACCACATGGGAGCACAAACATGGCGACGTTAAATAAAAAAAAAAAAAAAAAAAAGATTGAAAATTGGTAGGAATCAATTCTACAAAATAGAGGAATATTGTCACTCATACCAAGTAACCTTGACCTATTGCACGATAACATTTGACTCGATCTCATCAAGAGAATTCCAAGAATAGGTGTTAACTCTCTACTGAGATAAGACAAAAAATCACTGCAAAGTAGTGAATATAATATGTCACTCTTTCGTGTCTCATTTTAATTGCCCAACGAGTTCTATTTAGTTTTTTATTTGATTATAATGTTTGGCATTTAATCGACGTACTTTTAAAATTTCGGGTTTATATTGTACAATTACGATATAATCGTAACCATTTTTTAAATATTTAGGTAGAAATTTTTAGTGCAGAAAAAATATTTGTCAAGAATAAAAAGAAGTACATTCGGCCTTAAAAATATCTGGTCGAAATAGTTTTTTTTACATCCTCCAATGAAGTTAACGTGAATGAGCATTCGATCCAATAAAGTTGTAGCAAATCAAAAAAATCCAAATCAATTCAACCGGATATTTTCAACATCGAGTGCACAAGTATAATAAACTCTATGTCCATTATTTAATTGTACTAATTTCAAAAGAAACTTATTTTTATACATCTTGAGATCATACAAATTTCGAAACTATTATTTCATTGATTAATTGGACGATAGTAGTATATACATTCATACGAATGTGCAAAATACATCAAATATATGGATGACATCATTATCGTTGTCTATCTCTAAAGCTCCAGATCTATTTCAAAATAAAACAACCTATCAGAACAAAAAGTACATTTATTCTACAATGTAAAATAAATTCAACTCCACCAAATTTAGCGTGCACAATTAAAATTTCAATCACATCGACAGCATTCTCTGTCCCAAAGTAACTTCACCAGCCACGTCACCACCGTTTCTCTACAACAGCACACAATAACATCCAAACCATAAAAAAGACACCGGGACGAGCCATCACGCACAAGGAAAAACCAGCGGTGAAAGTACTTAACCCTCCCAAACGTGTTCCGCACGTGCGCCGCAGCTTGTGCACTCCGTATGTAATATAGGGTCATCGGCCACCGATATTCGCGCGCGTGCAGCTTGTCGCGTATACTCGCGCTGCACGAGCGAAATGGACGGCGGCGGCGGCGGCCACTCACTCCGTTATCGCGAGCGCGCGCGATGTATGATTATAACGGGGACGCGGGCCGAATTAATAGCGAGACTCGCGATGGAAGAAACACACCCTTAGTCTCGTGTGTGTGGGTGTGCGTGCGTGAGAAGTGTCGTAATAAGGGGAGACGCGATGAGAGATGTATAATGGAGTCCGGTGGTTTTTTGTTGGGAGAGTTGGAATTTGATAAGGAGAGAGTGAGAGAGAGAAAGCGTTTTTTGATGGATGGAGACTAATTGGGATGTGTTTGACTTGTTGTGTTTACGCGCGTGAATGGTTTCTTTTTTGTACATGAGTTGGTTTTTGTAAGAGAACGTCGGGGTGTGAGCGTTTGTTATTTAATTGGCGGAATTTCTGTTTTGAAATGTTGTTTGATGATTTCAACGACGGCTGGTTCTTTTTGTGTAGTTTTATAAGCACGGAGGAAAAAGCATATTTTTGCAAATTCGAACGAATGTTTTTTTTGTAAAAAGAGTGCCTTTTTTATTCAAGTAAATGTTTACTAAAATAAAATACATATTATTAGTTAAAAAAATATATAATATATTTTTAGCAGTATTAAAATAACGTTCATTTGAGTATACAACATTTAATTTGTTTTTCATATGTTAAACATTTTGTAAAATGTACGTTTAAATAATAGTAATAGTGCACAACATATACAAATGTTCTCGATTTTCATTAGGGGTTAATATAATAAGAGGATTTATAAGATAAATGAATTATAATTATTACTAGACATTAGCTTGCTTACAGTTTTCGTTATGAGCTTTAACAAGGTCAATAAATGAATGCACTTCCAGCTATCGGATTTAAGACATACAATGTCTAGACAGTTGTTACATAAAACTTTGTGTATTTTTGTACATTAAATTACATTGAACTGAAGTTTCATAAGTGTTATTTAACCTTTTTAGGTTCTTTCCCCTTGGGCATCTTGTTTTGAATAGGTTGAATGACTATATTGCTCTCTGGTGGAAATAAGAACTCAACAATATCGATTTTCAAAAAGATTCTGTAAATCCTTAAAAGTGTCGTACAATTAAAAAAAAAAGTTTGTGGGCTATTTTTGGGGCATATTGTTATACTTATCTGTATGTAGTATGACAATATATTTTTTTGTATTTTTGACGATTTTCTTGTAAATGACATCCTAAACTCGCACAAGTAATAACGTCTGTTCAATATACAACTGTTCTAGCTGGACTAAACCTTTTGACAAAGGGCACGAGAAACTTTGGGGCTTACACACTTTTCTTATTCTTTCTATACTTAAATTTCAGTTTATGTTTTTGAGATATTTGTAAGTCAATTCATTTTTACCTACGCATGTTGTAGCGTAAAACTACAATCACAAGGACATGCTTATGTCTAGCGATATTCCAACACATAAATTAAAAACTTTTTTATTAACGTCATCCTTGTGAAAACAAATGTGTAAAGATACGCATACGTCTTTTCAAATCTCCAAAGCATGCACTAATTAATCTTCATATAGCTTTGAAAAAACGCGCACGTCACACACATTCATTCCAATTCATAACAATATAACTCACACAGGGACACAGTCGCGACCAATTTAGCCCCATACTCGATTAGCCAAATCAAATTAGCATTGCGTCGCGCGCACACTTCTTTCCTTTTTACAACTTCGCCTCGTCGACGACGACTCAATTTCATCTCACAATTTGAGCGTTCCGCGTCGATAAATTCACCTCCTCGTCCTATATAGGCCATTGTCATCAAACTGTTGGATTGCATGTCCTTTTGTTTTATGAGCCGTCAAAGTATTAAAGTGCAAAATATCGTACGCAGATTCGTAAAATGCAATTGATTTAATAAAATTCGGTGAATTAAATAAAGGCAGGAATATTTGAAGGGACGGATGCGATAACGCTATTAGCACTTT
This sequence comes from Gastracanthus pulcherrimus, assembly GCA_949152435.1. Lineage (NCBI taxonomy): Eukaryota > Metazoa > Arthropoda > Insecta > Hymenoptera > Pteromalidae > Gastracanthus > Gastracanthus pulcherrimus. The sequence goes on along the minus strand of OX424575.1, from coordinate 156,842,858 downwards.
TTTTGTGATTTTTATCTCAAATAATAATGCTTAGATAAAGAAACAAAAAATATGATGTTGACAAACTATATATTTTGTTTCTTCATCCGAGCGCTATTATTTAAGATAAAACTCATTAAAAATGTGCTAATACCGTTATTGCATCCAGCCCTTTAATTACTGCAAATTATCTAAAGAAAAATCGTCATTCAAAAAAGTGACTTTTATCCCGTAAGAGTCAAGTAAACAACATTCAATACTGGATTACTTCGCGTCAAACCTACGTGTAATTAAATTAATAAATTTAAACCAAAAAAACATCTCTTACATTTCCTGTCGACATAACAAGAAACCACTCTAACAGAGTGAAATGTCACTCGCGGAGATTTAGCGTGATGCAGTTGCGTGAAAAATCACTTACACGTCCCGCGTCCCAGTACGCGTGCTCGAGCTGCGCCATTGATCGTCCGGGTACGCGCGTACGTACGTACACGCGAACGCACTCACACGTTCCGCAGCGCCAAACGCATCGCATCCTCTGGGACAAGCGCACAGCTGCAGCGAAGAAAGAAAAACGAGTGCGGAGAGCACGGGGTTCACGAAGAAAGAGATGAACGAGGGGTGGGGGGGGGGGGGAGAAAGCGCGAGTGGCACACAAAGGGAAAAAGGTCGAGCGATTTTTAATGCTGCGCAGTTATCGGGTATATGGGGTGCAGAGTGTGAGAGAGGGTGAACGGGAGAGGATGGAGGGAGAGAAGTGGCGCAGCGCTGCACTTTTCCGGATTATTTATATCGACGGTGCAGAGTGGATGGATTATATTTGATGGAAAATTTGTCGATGTGCTCGTTGCGAGTGTTGCAGGTTAGCTGGGATAACGTGCAAAAGGTACGTTTGAGGGATTATTATTGCATGTTTACAGGGGATTAATGACGTTGCTTATGTTTCATACAGTGATTCTATTCATTTGGATTTTTGATCGTTGGCTATCCATTTAACTTCATGCGCCAGTCATTCTATTGAATAAAATTTATGTACTTTTTGTCATTCATTTTCTTAAATTTGTTATTTTCATCAATAATTAAATAATAAATTATCATGATTATTTTCTTTTAAATAATGTTTATAATATAGATACCTGTATATGATTTATGTATTTTCATAAGTCTTAACGCAATAAAGTAAAATAAACACAAAAAAATATTAATTTATAGATTAACATTTCATTTGATGTTTATACTTGAATTTTCACAATTTAAAGATGAGCATGAAAATTGTATATTTAATTTTATTTTATTTTATTTTGATTGAGAAACCTACCCGTTACGATGAAGTTGAAGTTTGCACTGTTGCATTGCAACAAAATTCGTAAATTCGTAAGTCGTTCCAAAGTCCAATCAAAACGCCTTTAATGTATTAAATATCGTTGGAAAACATGTTTGCAACATGAATACATAAATTTAGAACCCTTAAACTACCCCTAACTAGGGGTTGAAAATATTCAGAAATTGCACGTGCCTTCCTCGATTTTTTACGCGTACGCTTATGCGAGTCACGAACTTTTCTCTGCGGATTATTGTTAAACAACCCAAAATGCACTCCCATGAATTTTTTTGGAAAGTTCGGAGGAAAGGAACACTTTCAAAATGGCCGCCGTAAGTTTGTTGCACCTATCATTTATACTTTCTTGATTTTTTAGGAGTGTGCTTATGAGAGTCACGAACTTTTCTCTGCGGATTATTGTTAATCAACCCAAAATACAATCCCATGAATTTTTTTGGAAAGTTCGGAGGAAAGGAACACTTTCAAAATGGCCGCCGAAATTTCATTGCACGTGTCATTTATTCTTTCTTGATTTTTTAGGCGTGTGCTTATGAGAGTCACGAACTTTTCTCTGCGGATTATTGTTAATCAACCCAAAATACAATCCCATGAATTTTTTTGTAAAGTTCGGAGGAAAGGAACACTTTCAAAATGGCGATTGTGACTTTGTTGCACGTGTTCTATAGCCTTCCTCGATTTTTTACGCGTATGCTTATGCGAGTCACGAACTTTTCTCTGCGGATTATGGTTAATCAACCCAAAATACAATCCCATGAATTTTTTTGGAAAGTTCGGAGGAAAGGAACACTTTCAAAATGGCCGCCGTAAGTTTGTTGCACGTATCATTTATACTTTCTTGATTTTTTAGGAGTGTGCTTATGAGAGTCACGAACTTTTCTCTACGGATTATTGTTAATCAACCCAAAATACAATCCCATGAATTTTTTTGGAAAGTTCGGAGGAAAGGAACACTTTCAAAATGGCGGTTGTGCGTTTGTTGCACGTGTTCTATAGCCTTCCTCGATTTTTTATGTGTGTGCTTATGAGAGTCACGAACTTTTCTCTGCGGATTATGGTTAATCAACCCAAAATGCACTCCCATGAATTTTTTTGGAAAGTTCGGAGGAAAGGAACACTTTCAAAATGGCCGCCGTAAGTTTGTTGCACCTATCATTTATACTTTCTTGATTTTTTAGGAGTGTGCTTATGAGAGTCACGAACTTTTCTCTACGGATTATTGTTAAACAACCCAAAATGCACCCCCATGAATTTTTTTGGAAAGTTCGGAGGAAAGGAACACTTTCAAAATGGCCGCCGTAAGTTTGTTGCACCTATCATTTATACTTTCTTGATTTTTTAGGAGTGTGCTTATGAGAGTCACGAACTTTTCTCTACGGATTATTGTTAAACAACCCAAAATGCACTCCCATGAATTTTTTTGTAAAGATTGGAGGAGAGGAACACTTTCAAAATGGCGGTTGTGAGTTTGTTGCACGTGTTCTATAGCCTTCCTCGATTTTTTACGCGTATGCTTATGCGAGTCACGAACTTTTCTCTGCGGATTATGGTTAATCAATCCAAAATACAATCCCATGAATTTTTTTGGAAAGTTCGGAGGAAAGGAACACTTTCAAAATGGCCGCCGTAAGTTTGTTGCACCTATCATTTATACTTTCTTGATTTTTTAGGAGTGTGCTTATGAGAGTCACGAACTTTTCTCTACGGATTATTGTTTATCAACCCAAAATACAATCCCATTAATTTTTTTGTAAAGTTCGGAGGAAAGGAACACTTTCAAAATGGCGTTTGTGAGTTTGTTGCACGTGTTCTATAGCCTTCCTCGATTTTTTACGCGTGTGCTTATGCGAGTCACGAACTTTTCTCTGCGGATTATGGTTAATCAACCCAAAATACAATCCCATGAATTTTTTTGGAAATTTCGGAGGAAAGGAACACTTTCAAAATGGCCGCCGTAAGTTTGTTGCACCTATCATTTATACTTTCTTGATTTTTTAGGAGTGTGCTTATGAGAGTCACGAACTTTTCTCTACGGATTATTGTTAAACAACCCAAAATGCACTCCCATGAATTTTTTTGGAAAGTTCGAAGGAAAGGAACACTTTCAAAATGGCCGCCGTAAGTTTGTTGCACCTATCATTTATACTTTCTTGATTTTTTAGGAGTGTGCTTATGAGAGTCACGAACTTTTCTCTACGGATTATTGTTAAACAACCCAAAATGCACTCCCATGAATTTTTTTGTAAAGATTGGAGGAGAGGAACACTTTCAAAATGGCGGTTGTGAGTTTGTTGCACGTGTTCTATAGCCTTCCTCGATTTTTTACGCGTATGCTTATGCGAGTCACGAACTTTTCTCTGCGGATTATGGTTAATCAACCCAAAATACAATCCCATGAATTTTTTTGGAAAGTTCGGAGGAAAGGAACACTTTCAAAATGGCCGCCGTAAGTTTGTTGCACCTATCATTTATACTTTCTTGATTTTTTAGGAGTGTGCTTATGAGAGTCACGAACTTTTCTCTACGGATTATTGTTAATCAACCCAAAATACAATCCCATGAATTTTAAACGATAGGTGCAACAAACTTACGGCGGCCATTTTGAAAGTGTTCCTTTCCTCCGAACTTTCCAAAAAAATTCATGGGTTTGTATTTTGGGTTGATTAACCATAATCCGCAGAGAAAAGTTCGTGATTCTCATAAGCACACGCCTAAAAAATCAAGAAAGTATAAATGATAGGTGCAACAAACTTACGGCGGCCATTTTGAAAGTGTTCCTTTCCTCCGAACTTTCCAAAAAAATTCATGGGATTGTATTTTGGGTTGATTAACCATAATCCGTAGAGAAAAGTTCGTGACTCTCATAAGCACACTCCTAAAAAATCAAGAAAGTATAAATGATAGGTGCAACAAACTTACGGCGGCCATTTTGAAAGTGTTCCTTTCCTCCGAACTTTCCAAAAAAATTCATGGGATTGTATTTTGGGTTGATTAACCATAATCCGTAGAGAAAAGTTCGTGACTCTCATAAGCACACTCCTAAAAAATCAAGAAAGTATAAATGATAGGTGCAACAAACTTACGGCGGCCATTTTGAAAGTGTTCCTTTCCTCCGAAATTTCCAAAAAAATTCATGGGATTGTATTTTGGGTTGATTAACCATAATCCGCAGAGAAAAGTTCGTGACTCGCATAAGCACACGCGTAAAAAATCGAGGAAGGCTATAGAACACGTGCAACAAACTCACAAACGCCATTTTGAAAGTGTTCCTTTCCTCCGAACTTTACAAAAAAATTAATGGGATTGTATTTTGGGTTGATAAACAATAATCCGTAGAGAAAAGTTCGTGACTCTCATAAGCACACTCCTAAAAAATCAAGAAAGTATAAATGATAGGTGCAACAAACTTACGGCGGCCATTTTGAAAGTGTTCCTTTCCTCCGAACTTTCCAAAAAAATTCATGGGATTGTATTTTGGGTTGATTAACCATAATCCGCAGAGAAAAGTTCGTGACTCGCATAAGCATACGCGTAAAAAATCGAGGAAGGCTATAGAACACGTGCAACAAACTCACAACCGCCATTTTGAAAGTGTTCCTCTCCTCCAATCTTTACAAAAAAATTCATGGGAGTGCATTTTGGGTTGTTTAACAATAATCCGTAGAGAAAAGTTCGTGACTCTCATAAGCACACTCCTAAAAAATCAAGAAAGTATAAATGATAGGTGCAACAAACTTACGGCGGCCATTTTGAAAGTGTTCCTTTCCTCCGAACTTTCCAAAAAAATTCATGGGGGTGCATTTTGGGTTGTTTAACAATAATCCGTAGAGAAAAGTTCGTGACTCTCATAAGCACACTCCTAAAAAATCAAGAAAGTATAAATGATAGGTGCAACAAACTTACGGCGGCCATTTTGAAAGTGTTCCTTTCCTCCGAACTTTCCAAAAAAATTCATGGGAGTGCATTTTGGGTTGATTAACCATAATCCGCAGAGAAAAGTTCGTGACTCTCATAAGCACACACATAAAAAATCGAGGAAGGCTATAGAACACGTGCAACAAACGCACAACCGCCATTTTGAAAGTGTTCCTTTCCTCCGAACTTTCCAAAAAAATTCATGGGATTGTATTTTGGGTTGATTAACAATAATCCGTAGAGAAAAGTTCGTGACTCTCATAAGCACACTCCTAAAAAATCAAGAAAGTATAAATGATAGGTGCAACAAACTTACGGCGGCCATTTTGAAAGTGTTCCTTTCCTCCGAACTTTCCAAAAAAATTCATGGGATTGTATTTTGGGTTGATTAACCATAATCCGCAGAGAAAAGTTCGTGACTCTCATAAGCACACGCCTAAAAAATCAAGAAAGAATAAATGACACGTGCAACAAACTCACAACCGCCATTTTGAAAGTGTTCCTTTCCTCCGAACTTTCCAAAAAAATTCATGGGATTGTATTTTGGGTTGATTAACAATAATCCGTAGAGAAAAGTTCGTGACTCTCATACACACACTCCTAAAAAATCAAGAAAGTATAAATGATAGGTGCAACAAACTTACGGCGGCCATTTTGAAAGTGTTCCTTTCCTCCGAACTTTCCAAAAAAATTCATGGGATTGTATTTTGGGTTGATTAACCATAATCCGTAGAGAAAAGTTCGTGACTCTCATAAGCACACTCCTAAAAAATCAAGAAAGTATAAATGATAGGTGCAACAAACTTACGGCGGCCATTTTGAAAGTGTTCCTTTCCTCCGAAATTTCCAAAAAAATTCATGGGATTGTATTTTGGGTTGATTAACCATAATCCGCAGAGAAAAGTTCGTGACTCTCATAAGCACACGCGTAAAAAATCGAGGAAGGCTATAGAACACGTGCAACAAACTCACAAACGCCATTTTGAAAGTGTTCCTTTCCTCCGAACTTTACAAAAAAATTAATGGGATTGTATTTTGGGTTGATAAACAATAATCCGTAGAGAAAAGTTCGTGACTCTCATAAGCACACTCCTAAAAAATCAAGAAAGTATAAATGATAGGTGCAACAAACTTACGGCGGCCATTTTGAAAGTGTTCCTTTCCTCCGAACTTTCCAAAAAAATTCATGGGATTGTATTTTGGATTGATTAACCATAATCCGCAGAGAAAAGTTCGTGACTCGCATAAGCATACGCGTAAAAAATCGAGGAAGGCTATAGAACACGTGCAACAAACTCACAACCGCCATTTTGAAAGTGTTCCTCTCCTCCAATCTTTACAAAAAAATTCATGGGAGTGCATTTTGGGTTGTTTAACAATAATCCGTAGAGAAAAGTTCGTGACTCTCATAAGCACACTCCTAAAAAATCAAGAAAGTATAAATGATAGGTGCAACAAACTTACGGCGGCCATTTTGAAAGTGTTCCTTTCCTCCGAACTTTCCAAAAAAATTCATGGGATTGTATTTTGGATTGATTAACCATAATCCGCAGAGAAAAGTTCGTGACTCGCATAAGCATACGCGTAAAAAATCGAGGAAGGCTATAGAACACGTGCAACAAACTCACAACCGCCATTTTGAAAGTGTTCCTCTCCTCCAATCTTTACAAAAAAATTCATGGGATTGTATTTTGGGTTGATTAACCATAATCCGCAGAGAAAAGTTCGTGACTCTCATAAGCACACGCCTAAAAAATCAAGAAAGAATAAATGACACGTGCAACAAACTCACAACCGCCATTTTGAAAGTGTTCCTTTCCTCCGAACTTTCCAAAAAAATTCATGGGATTGTATTTTGGGTTGATTAACAATAATCCGTAGAGAAAAGTTCGTGACTCTCATACACACACTCCTAAAAAATCAAGAAAGTATAAATGATAGGTGCAACAAACTTACGGCGGCCATTTTGAAAGTGTTCCTTTCCTCCGAACTTTCCAAAAAAATTCATGGGATTGTATTTTGGGTTGATTAACCATAATCCGCAGAGAAAAGTTCGTGACTCTCATAAGCACACGCCTAAAAAATCAAGAAAGAATAAATGACACGTGCAACAAACTCACAACCGCCATTTTGAAAGTGTTCCTTTCCTCCGAACTTTCCAAAAAAATTCATGGGATTGTATTTTGGGTTGATTAACAATAATCCGTAGAGAAAAGTTCGTGACTCTCATACACACACTCCTAAAAAATCAAGAAAGTATAAATGATAGGTGCAACAAACTTACGGCGGCCATTTTGAAAGTGTTCCTTTCCTCCGAACTTTCCAAAAAAATTCATGGGATTGTATTTTGGGTTGATTAACAATAATCCGTAGAGAAAAGTTCGTGACTCTCATAAGCACACTCCTAAAAAATCAAGAAAGTATAAATGATAGGTGCAACAAACTTACGGCGGCCATTTTGAAAGTGTTCCTTTCCTCCGAACTTTCCAAAAAAATTCATGGGATTGTATTTTGGGTTGATTAACAATAATCCGCAGAGAAAAGTTCGTGACTCTCATAAGCACACGCGTAAAAAATCGAGGAATGCTATAGAATACGTGCAACAAACGCACAACCGCCATTTTGAAAGTGTTCCTCTCCTCCAATCTTTACAAAAAAATTCATGGGAGTGCATTTTGGGTTGTTTAACAATAATCCGCAGAGAAAAGTTCGTGACTCTCATAAGCACACGCCTAAAAAATCAAGAAAGAATAAATGACACGTGCAACGAAATTTCGGCGGCCATTTTGAAAGTGTTCCTTTCCTCCGAACTTTCCAAAAAAATTCATGGGATTGTATTTTGGGTTCATTAACAATAATCCGCAGAGAAAAGTTCGTGACTCTCATAAGCACACTCCTAAAAAATCAAGAAAGTATAAATGATAGGTGCAACAAAGTCACAATCGCCATTTTGAAAGTGTTCCTTTCCTCCGAACTTTCCAAAAAAATTCATGGGATTGTATTTTGGGTTGATTAACCATAATCCGCAGAGAAAAGTTCGTGACTCGCATAAGCATACGCGTAAAAAATCGAGGAAGGCTATAGAACACGTGCAACAAAGTCACAATCGCCATTTTGAAAGTGTTCCTTTCCTCCGAACTTTCCAAAAAAATTCATGGGATTGTATTTTGGGTTGATTAACAATAATCCGCAGAGAAAAGTTCGTGACTCTCATAAGCACACGCGTAAAAAATCGAGGAATGCTATAGAATACGTGCAACAAACGCACAACCGCCATTTTGAAAGTGTTCCTCTCCTCCAATCTTTACAAAAAAATTCATGGGAGTGCATTTTGGGTTGTTTAACAATAATCCGCAGAGAAAAGTTCGTGACTCGCATAAGCGTACGCGTAAAAAATCGAGGAAGGCACGTGCAATTTCTGAATATTTTCAACCCCTAGTTAGGGGTAGTTTAAGGGTTCTAAATTTATGTATTCATGTTGCAAACATGTTTTCCAACGATATTTAATACATTAAAGGCGTTTTGATTGGACTTTGGAACGACTTACGAATTTACGAATTTTGTTGCAATGCAACAGTGCAAACTTCAACTTCATCCGTTACGGATAATTATGAAAACTCATTTTTCATTCAATTTTTAATTGTGAACAAATATTTACATTTTAAATTGTTGTTTTAATCAAATACCACAATGTAAGTAGATATTTTTTAAATTAAGAATGAAATGGGAAAAATGGGTTTCTATACTTGTCGGTACCGGTGAATTTCACATCTACTTAAGAAATCTTTAAAATTGATAGAGAATGTTCATCACACACAAAAAATCGTATTCTACAATTCAAAATAGAACACAAAATATTTTCGCTTATTTTGTACAACTTTTCAATTATTAGTAAATTACTAATGTTGTATGCTATTCACGTCGGCACTACAGATACAGAAAAGGAGCCGCGATTGGTACAAGATCCGAACAAAGAGCCCAATGAATGAAAGCCGCCCAACTGCGTAGCAGACGCAGCACTAGACCTGGAATGTCACGTATACTTTTCTGGTCTGAAATGCCGGAGTCGAAGTGCCCGCAGGCATGAACTCTCGTGCCAACTGTGGGTTTTATCAAATTTCGTCGAGTGTTTGCACAAGTGCTTCGAGCGCCTTATCTTTAATCAAACCGTCTGCAGATTAACATCGATATATACCCTTTTTTTGTATTTACATGCGCCGTGGCCTCTACACTAGCGTTTGTTTACGATTCAATCATTGAATTAAAAAAAAAAGAGATGTACTATCATAATAACGCATGTGAGTTCTCATGATTATTTATTCCGTTTATTAACCTCGCTAAGATCTTGCGCGCGTGCGGAACGAATGATATAATAATCAAAATGAATAATTTTTATATTGGTCATTGCAAGAAAACATAATACTTTTGTTTACGATTACTTGATTATATTCATCACTAAACTTCCTACTTCCAATTCCATCTTTGATCGTTTAATTTATTCGGTACATTATAATTTCTCATTTTAGCATTTTAGCATTCACGTTACCTCACAAAAACAATGCCGTTTTTGTTACGCGTAGAAAGGAAGAGGAAAGACAAGAACTTGTAAAAAAAACCTCATTACATTCAAAGCAGGTACGCGGGCTGCCATAAAACCTTATTTAATCCCCAGCGTAATATGACAATTGTATATCTGTTGCTCTCTTTGGTCTTCTCACGGTATACATATACATAACTTGCACATTACTCCAGCGACACGTGCACACGAAATACTCGCGCGCGCGATAAAAAGCCATTCATTATCGAGGGGGCGCCGGCATCTTTTTCATCTTTCTTACTTGCTCTTGAGTTTAAGGTCTTTGCGAGGAATATTCATAATAAGAATGGGAATGCGCGGATAAATGACTATTTTTGCTGTCACTTAGTAAAGAAAAAAAATATGAAACAAACATATACGAAAATAAAATTCGAGATATAAGATTTAACGATACATTCTCTTGTGTAAGAGAACTGTAATACGCACAGTATAAAATATCTTTGTCAATTAACCAATTTCAAAATTTCTATACGCATTCTATTCATAATTAAAAAGTTTTTAACCTATTTTTTTATTTATCATTTTTAGTGAAAATAAAACCGTTTTCGATAAAATATTTTAAATCATGCACTATAAATATGGAATATTAATTTTTTATCGTCACTATTCATAGCAACATTTTCAAAAGCTACATAGAAAGAAAAGCAATATGAAACATTTTTTAGTATCTTAAAATGCAAAGAGATAAATATCGAAACGATTTTTCACTTTTCATTCTCTTAAAAAAAATTCTGAAAAAATGCGTTTCTTATACGTGTGTAGGTGTATGATAAATGCTTTATAGATTGGTATTAAAAAATAAAAAATATTTATTGCTCTACAGTAATTTGATATTACTTACATTTCTTCTCTCTCTCTTGATCCGGAATCTAATAATAGATCACACCAAACTAAATTTGCATTTCGGGTTTTACCTAAATTTCTATTTAATCAATTCTATCAAATCAATCAAATTTCAATGAAATTCGGGTTTTGTAGAAGCATTTCGCAAATTGCCGGCTTCGACTTTTGACGATAATAGCACATACATGAGTATGCCCTTAACCTGTTAGCTATGATATTTATATTCTCTTATATATATACTTTGTGCTATCTAAATTTGGCATTCCAGCAATAAATTAAATAATTTGAAAATAAAAATTCAACTTATACTACGGAACTCTATTCTTTTACACACATACAAGTGCCTTCATCCCTTATTCTCGATTTACCTTCTTTTTACTTCCAATCCATTTCCTTCCTCCTACAAAGGAAATAAGTCTCTCTAACTTACTACCCTCCTTTTTTTAGTCTCCAATCGCGATTGCTGAGCGCGCAATTCTGGCTGCATCGGAGCTGTTTAAATTAGCCCCGGAGACAAAAACGACGGCGACACTGCACGACGGCCTGTCTGTCTAGTCTTCGGTGCAGACGAGACGACACACACCGCGAAGATTCGGGAGGGCGATAGGTATCGTACGCCTAGAGTTGGAGCAGAAAACAGACGGCGAGAAGCGCAGTGGCAGTCGACCGAGGAAATAGTTTTGCCTGAAGAGCTTTATTTCAAAGCGTTTTACCCGCGCTGCAAAGCTAATTCGGTGCTCGATCGTTTGCGCGGGACGAGTAGAAAAAGGTGTTTTCTATTCTAGTGAATATTGAATGGATCTAAGTGTTTTATCTGTATGTTAAGGTGGTGCATATAGGTTTATGAATTTCTAAGAAAATTAAAGTCGTGTATAAAATTTAGTAATTGTTATTATAAAGATAACAGTTATATTTCATTCGTGATGCATCTTTATTATATATATAACTGAGCTTTTATCATTAAAATTAGAAAATTGTTTGCACTTCTTTTTCAGACCTTCTAACAATCAATCGATGATGAGCGATGACTTTTCGTTAGCAAAATGTACTTATCGTAAGGTACCTCAAATAATTTTTATAAGACTGACTTCAAATTTGGCATTTATTTTCTAAATCTATATAATTATTTGAACTACCATAATTGTAATATAATTAAAGAAATATATTTTAAGATGCATATTATTTAAGGGGCAGGTCTGGGTTAAACCAAAAAAAAGACGGTTATTCGACTCCTTTTGACATGTATTATAAAAAGAGCATAGCACTTTTTCGTTAAAATTTTTTTTATTTTTTTTTGGAGATCTAATCAATTGTTAAAATAATATCAAAAAATCTTTTTAAAAAAATCTAGTAGAGCGTGTCAACAGGAGTCGAATAACTGTAAAAAAAAATTTTTATTTATCGTGTCACCCCGAATTGTGTGAGGATCAAAGTTACTTTAATAAATTTGGTATTGGAAACAGTGATTTATTGTGACGTGTTGGGTCAAGATTTTGAGGTTTTACATCGGTAAAATTTAAGATATTATTGTGTTTTGATAGCATACAAATTTTCAGCTTTTTAACATAAAAAGTTTTCTGGACTCGTAAAAAAAAGTCTTTTTTTGGTTGAACCCAGGCCTGCCCCCTTAGTTTTAAAACAATTATGAAAAAAACAAAATGAAAAAAAAGTGATATGTTTGTAATTTTAGCGTTAATACTGTTATAAACTCTTGTGGTTTTGGTATCGTAGATAAGTGTGTATATTATGCAAAAAATACTTGCCAAATTCAAACCAACCTGATGAAGATTAGTTAATATAAGATACTTTATGGTAGATTAGTGTTGCTAGGGAAAATAATTTATCAAGGAATGGTTAGAATATTTAGGTGAAAAGTGTGTGCAATCATGGACTTCTTATCTAAATAATATTTTATTTGTACAATCTTATTTATAAGAAAAATGTTACAATATATTCAGTTATTATACATCGTAATAAGCATTTTATAAATGATTATAAAAGGTTTTATTTATTAAATTTTATTTCTCGCAAACTAAGCATAGCACAACATTCTAAGAGGTATTAATTTTTTCAGTTTGATATGATGAATATGCTACATTCCCTCAGTATAGATTTAAATTTGATATATTAATTTTTCTTGCGTGTTTTTTAGGGTCTATTTTAATAGTTTTCTTTACGCTTCTCCCAAGCCGTCAATTTTTTATATTATGTGAGGTTAGTTAATAGAAGTCACACATTGAAGTAAGCAATCTGAGACCTGATAGAAGTCTGTGCCTTGTCAGGAAGTTGAATTGTGGCTTTCTTTACGCTGAGGCAATAAGGGTTAAAAGTTCGGCGGATTTGCCCATATATTTAAAATTGAAGATATGCAGAGTAATTTTTTTTAAATTTAACGGCTATTGTACTGCAGCTGCTAATAATCATATACGAACAATTTTAAATTGATTTATAGCGTTAATAGTCTGTTATAACGTTGAATTTTTTGTACATAATATTTTAATTTTTTGGGTTTACGATCGTAGTTCATAGTTTCTTTTACTTTATTTGTTTTGTCAGGCATAATATTGACTCAAAAGTGTAAAATTATCTTTTCATAGAATAAATAAATAAAATAACGAAAACAAGTTTTATATTAATGGAGGTTCAGGAGTTACAAAGCAATCAATTTATTATCATTTTTCTCTCTATTTTGTTATATCTTGTTAGTGTCAATTATTATGTATCTTATACTAGTATATCTTATGCACATAATACAATTTTTTAATCAATAATTGTGATGTTGTAAACACGATTATTGTCAATTGAAAAATAAATCATTGAAAGTACAGAAACTTTTCTGTATTCCAACCAATTTTAATGATCGGGGTCTTATTTTGTTCTTTAGATGTTGTTTGACAAATCGATCGAAAGGAAATTGCATAATAATTTATGGGTCCTACAGAAAGACTGATTATTTAACTAAATTACGTGTTTAGTTATAACCAATAAGCTTTTCCGCAGCTCTCAAAAATTATTTTAAATTTTTATTTCGGTTGATCTGTCAAACAACATTCAAAGAACAAAATAAGACCCCGATTATTAAAATTGGATGGAAAACAAAAAAGTTTCAGCATTTTTAATGATTTTTGTTTCAATTGGCAATAATCGTGTTTGCAAAATCATAATTGTTGATTAAATTTTTTTTATGTAAATAATGTATACTAGTATAAGATATAAAATGATTGACACTAAGAAGTTTTAATAAAATAGATAGAAAATTGAAAATAAATTGGTTGCTTTGTATCTCCTGAACCTCCAATGAGATGATAAAAAAGTAATGTACTACAAAAAATTATTGTTTATAAACAAATTTGCATCAAAGCATGAGCGGTCAAAAACTGTTACAGTATAATTACGATTAAATTAGCTAGGATATGATTTAATCGTAGTTGAATAATAACAGTTTTTGACCGCTCATGCTTTGATTATAAATAAACAATATTTTTAGGTAGCGAATCAAGTATGCTTAGCATTCATCAGGTAGCTTATCAAAAGAGGTATTTTTGGCATATTTTTTGATACTCAGAAATGATTGCGCTGATTTTATATTAAAAAAAAAAGAAATCAGTGCAATTTTGAATGTTGTACTCCCAGCGTTCGGTCATGTGGGGTCGTGACATCAGACATGAAAAAGCTTAATGGAAGTAAGCTGCTTTTTATTGGCTAGCAATTAAACATTTCAAATCCGTTTTGACAAATTACATTATAGTGAAGTGTACATAACGATAAGTCATAATAACTTGTATCGATGATATTTGTTATGCTTACTATTATCTATAATATTTCTAAATATATATCAGTGATTAAAAATAACCGATGAATAATTTTATATTACATTAAGATTACAAATATTACATTGAGATTTTTCATGCTCAACTACAATATCGCAACCATCGTATTTTTATAAAACTATTATAATTCAAATATTATTTAACGAATCTGCATAACAAATATAAAAGTTCTTTTGAATATCTTAATGAAGCAGAGGCACTATATATCACAGTGCAAATAGACTTGACTTAGAGTCTCAAATAAAATTCATTAAATTAAAATCACACCCGGACGATTCGTCTTCCGAGCAAACGATAAAAAATCGCGAGAGAAAGAAGCAGAGAAAAAACGAGAAAAAAGGAATAGGTTTAATCATCGTCGCATTCAGCGCGGGAATGTCTTCGAATCATCCTCTACTACTTAATCGCGATTCGCGATGACGCGACTTCTGCTTCTTCTTCTTTTTCTTCTTCGCTTCTTTCTAAAGACTCGCTGCGGTGTGGTGTTGCTTCTAAAAATTGCCATTGTGTAATTCGTGCAGAGTGTAACTGGAAAAGCTATATCAATTTATTATCACCGAGCCGTGGCGTGTGTAAGTAGTGGGATACCTCTTTATCTTTCGCGCAACCCGGGCCTTGGCGATGGCGTTTATTGACATTGAATAATATGTAAATGTTATTCGAGAATGGGAAATGGAGATCTAACAACGAGCGTAGAGAGGAAAAGTACACGAGTTTTTTTGTATAGCTAACATTTGGATTCTGCATGACTTTTAGGAATGGGTAGTAATGATTTTACTGCAAGCTTTCTTTTATCGATTTATCTGTTTACAACTTCTACCGTATACTCGAATTTGCGCGGATTTTGTTGAAAGTAGATATAAAATAGTGAGAAAGAATAACTTAACGAAATGGGAAAGATTGAAAAAAAAAGTTATTGTGTGATATACACAATCATATATATTGAGTATAACTGTAGAGTAGTACGTGAAAACCTAAGTCTCTTATATGATAAAATCAATTTGTCAGGTATCAATTATATAAGTAATTACATCTTAGTATATAAATGTCAGAGTTTAAAATAGAATTTTATGTTATCTTACAATAATGAATCATACTTAGCATTCCTCAGCATGCTCGTTGCAATTCCATCAATATTTACAGCCTTATCGTAAATCATACCAGCGGTGCAATTTTTTTTATGTATTTAAGAAAAAGTATTGCAAGAATTAATCAGAAAAGAAGTACCATTCTTACACTTTAAGGTGTATACCTAGTTAACATAATAATTTATTTATAGTTGCGACTTGCAACAAAAAATGTAGTAGTTAATAATAATTAAATTATTCAACAGTAAAAGAAGTTTACTATATAATAGCATAGTTGTTAGATTGTAGATATTTAGAAATTAAATAGAATTGCTTGTATATTTATTATTGTACCTCGTCTGTGAAGAATTCAAACAAGAAAAGAGCTAGTGTTAACTACTTATACTGAAGCACATAGCGAACATGCAAACCATGTGTGGGTTAAGTTCTGAAACGAGTATATGGAAAGCGGCGAAGAAAAAAAATCTCCGACACCTGCCAGCTGACGCTGCTCCAAAATGTGAAAAGTTCGCCTATTGATGCAAAGATAGCTTCTCATATTTTACTTTTAAATAAGCAATAACTATTTTAATGGTGTGCATCATCATAATTTGAAAGTTCTGAACAAAAATAGATACTGACTCTAATGTGATAACTATTTCTATTTATAATGATGCCTTTTACTCAAAATAAATACGTTTAAGATACAAAAACAAAAAATGTCATTAATTATAAGATATCATGTATATTATATCTTATATTTATATAGAAAACAGTCGGTACATTCGGTTAATACTTTTAAACTCATCAGTTTCATCGGAGTGCGTACACTATTTTCAAGCTTACTCCAGAAGTAACCTTTTACGTAAAGAGTTTCCTTCAGTGAACATCTGTTTAATTAAAAATTCCCCCTCATGAAGTCACCCACTTAATTTGGTATAGTACCCATAAGAACAGTTCTCTAAAACTCTCCACATTTTAGAATAAGCGAATGTAGCATAAATACGACTATGGAAATTTATTGAATGAAACATACTAAGAGAACAGCTGACTCTTGCTTCAAAGTGACTCAACTCTAAAGGTGTACGCAAAATTAGCATCATTTTTATAAAAACGAATTCTTTTAACATTTTTAATATTTTATGATATTGTTGTATTAACATTAAAATTCATATAAATGTTAAAAACTTAATTATTTAAATCACTAAATTTGTAATAGATAATAATTAATACATATCTATCAACAATCATACAATGCATTTTCATTTCAGGCTGTACCAATAGATATGATATGTACAGTCACTTTGAAAATAAGTACCTATTTATAAAGACACAGCTGATTTTCGCTCTACAACTACTTTAAAATCAGTCTGATATCACCCACATGCATTTTATGACAATATCTAATGTAAACACATTAGAAAACAGAAGATAATTTCCTTTTAAAATACTCAAACTTATTATTATACCGCGGAAGTATACAAAATCGCTTGCAATTCACAATAAAAAGCAAAAGATTTAAAGAACATAATTTTTGCAACTCTGCTCCGAAGTGCTAAAAGCATATACGGCTGAGAGAGAGACAGAGAGAGTGGGACACAGTGAATAAAGGTATACATAAACATGAAAAGAAAAACATTTTATTTAAGTTAATTTAACAATGTTCATTTTTTATAGGCTAACATAAATGCTCATATGATGTTCATATGATGCTCATTTATATAAATTATTAAAGAGTCCTTCAATTCTCCACAAAATAAATTCACCCATTTAACACGTTAAAAAACTTGTTCTGAAATCAACGTTGCTTATCTAACCATAGTTCGGCAAGTAATCGAAGGAAAAATTTTGGCGAATAATTTTCGTATATTGCGAAATACTTAACGAAATAAGAAAATTTCAATTTTTAAATGTCTCACATGGAAAAATTAGGCTCATAGGAGTGGTTCCAAAAAGTATTCAAAAATTTATTCGACGAAAACTTTTTTCGAATAAGCTATTATTCGTCGATTAATTTTCGAATAATTGGTTATTCGAATAAAGTATTCGTCAAATAATTTTCGAATAACCGAATCTAGAACGAAAAATCAAAATTGACATTACGAAAGTCTGATGACTTTTATAAATTAAAAAAGTTTGTTTGACTTGTAGAAATTCTTAAAATGAAAATCAGATAACTTGAATTGGTGCATCTGATTTTCATTTTAAGAATTTCTACAAGTCAAAGAAACTTTATTAATGTGTAAAAGTCATCGGACTTTCGTAATGTCAATTTTGATTTTTTTTCAAGATTCGGCTATTCGAAAATTATTCGACGAATACTTTTTCGAATAACCAATTATTCGAAAATTCATTCGCCGAATAAAACTTCGAATAAGCGATTATTCGAAAATTTATTCGATGAATAAATTTGCGAATAATCGCTTATTCAAAAAAAGTATTCGTCGAATAAATTTTCGAATACTTTTTGGAACCACTCCTATAGACCTTATTTCTTCGTGTAATACATTTAAAAATTGAAATTTTCTTATTTCGTTGAGTATTTCGCAATATATGAAAATTATTCGCCAAAATTTTACGGTCGAATACTTGCCGAATTATGTATCTAACCATCTGCTACTACTGTAAAAAAACGTCTTTTCCCCCCAAAAAGCAAACCATTGAAGGATGATTCACGTCGCCCCACTCTTCCATCGTTGCTAGCAGACGTACACTCGTTTACGCTCTGAACTGCAGTTCGAAGGCCAAGATCGTCTTAGATTCAAATTTTCAATTTCTAACCAATAACAGACCTCCTAAATACTGGCATGTTATTGTTCGTGATTCACTAGCGCTCCGATATTGTTAAAAGAAACATTTCAAATGAGATTTAAATCTTAGTTATTAATGTAATGTATAATTTTATCTACGTATTAAATATTCTTTTAAATTTTTACAGAAAAATATCAGTTGCCACAGAAGTTTTGAACGAAAACTATAATTTAATTCGTGTATGAAATGTTTTTTCAGCTTTTTACCGAAACATATCGTGGTGTCAGCAAAGTTGTTACTTAATGTTCAAGTTTTTTTCAGAAAAGTATTGAAGAGTGAGCAAATTTTTGTACGTAGTTTTATTTTATTAACTCTAGCAAAACAAAATCAATTAGTGTTATTTATTAGGATCTGACATTCTCGACAAATCAAACCAATGGATCAGCTCTCTTATAAATGAAATAATTCACTATTCAAATCTTCGAATTCAGCGCTCGATCAGAGTCCAGAGCATACAAGTACCCGTTACACACACACACATGGATATATCCGCAAACTACACACACATGGAGCGCACACTTACGTTTCTGACCAGAGTCCCGTAGCTCCTGGCCTGGGACGCGAGGCCGCCAGCAACAGCAGCAGCAGCCCCGGCCGTAGCTGCCGCACCGGCGCTGCCGCCGCCAGTCTTGCCGACTCCCATCGCCCTGCAGCTGGTCGTCAGCTCGAGCCTGAGCGACAGCATCGCCCGACAGCAGGACGCACCGGCACTCGCCATGTCCTCTCTGTGTCTTATATATATATATATATACACCGCGCACAACAACTGCGATTCTCCGCTCCACGTGCACCTTTTAAAACACTATCCCTCTCTCTCTCTCTCTCCCTCTCTCCCTCCTATATATACCCCTCGTACGTACACAAAAACAACACACTCATCTACACCGGTGCAGGAGGCACATCAGCGGATTTAATTATTATTTACTTTTCCCTTCTTTGTACACAATTGCGGAGCGCGCGGCTTGCTCACTCGTGCGAACTCGGCCTTACTCGCGAGAGGGACAATATTACACACATGTACCAACGGCAACGAGCGAGGAGGAGTCTGTAGCTGCTGGTGGTGCCAGCTCGCGCGCGCGGTACCACGACGACGAGGACGACACCTGTTCAGGCGACGACGCGCGGCGGCGGCGGCCTGACGACAACAACACGGACTACCGCTGGCTGCGGCACTGAGGCGCGGGCCGGCTGCTGGCGGCATGTTCCGCGGCGCATACGGCCGCACCACTGAGAGAGAGACCGCGGACGAGTCTCCCCGGAGTGCTAAGTATCAAGGTGTATCGCCGAGTCGCGGCGTAGTGCACGAGACGGACGACCGGCGGCGCAAGTAGTTGTTGCGCACGCGCGCGCTCGCTCGGCGCGTCGGGCGTTCGCCGGGGGCAGAGCAGCAGCAGCGAGGCAAGGAGAGTCTGATTCGGCTCCGCGCCGCCGAACCGGATGGTAAGTGCGCGACTCGGTTGCTGCTGCTGCTGCTGCTGCTGCGATGCTGTGTCATGCGCGGCGAGCGCGAGCGGTTTAGAAAGAGAAAGAGAGAGTAGTAGTAGGGTGACGATCAGCTGTGACCTGACGAGGCGAGCTGTGACGGTCTTTTATTGCGGGCAGGATGTGCGTCGAAATGGTCCAGTCAAAGAAATTGAAATCGTAAAGGGAATCTTTTCAATGGATCCCTATAGTGCTTTTTACCTTTTTTACGAGATTGTACTTTTAAGACGAATGTATGAAATGCAAGCACGAGGCACTCGTCGACGACTTCAAATTTAAATTGCATAGTTTTTTTTACGCTTTTGAAAACTTAGACTTAGTTATTGTAATTTAACTAATAAGTATTTGTGTTCAATTCAGCGAATTTATAGTATTCAATGCATTTGATAAGAAGCGCACAACGCCTTAATGCAAGCAATTTTCTCTTCTTGTCAGAATAATCTCATTAAAAGTGTTTTTTAAGAAATGTTATATAGGTATATTACGCAGAATATTCACGCATACACACATGTGCACATACACATACATGCATATACGCATACATACACACACATACATACAAACGTACATACATTGATATATACATGCATAAGCGCACACGGATGCAAATACACACATTCATTGATACACAAATGACAAGTGTCACATGCAGACGCACACGCAGACGCATTTAAACACATACACACAGCTGTCATGAAAAATGATATTAATAATGCATAATGGGATATTTAACAAATTTTACAATATTCTTTCAAATTCTCCCAAACGCTCAGTGTTGCCATAATTATTCGAAAAATAATATTAAAATTATTTTATTTAAACATTAGTTGAGAATTTTTGGGAGTTTCAAGCCTGCATAATGTTGATGGTGGTTACTTAAGAATTGATGGTAAATTTAATAATAAATTTTAATAGGTGATAACTACTTTGAATTTCAGAAGTAAATAGTGAGGAGTAAGCTAATTGACGGAATCGAGCATTTAGTATTTAGCAATTTATTGATGATTATTGGAAGTAATAGTATAACTCATCTATGTAGAGATATGTGTCAAAATGTAATTGTCAGCCTTTTTAA
Source organism: Gastracanthus pulcherrimus (assembly GCA_949152435.1). Classification (NCBI taxonomy): domain Eukaryota; kingdom Metazoa; phylum Arthropoda; class Insecta; order Hymenoptera; family Pteromalidae; genus Gastracanthus; species Gastracanthus pulcherrimus. The sequence continues at coordinate 156,821,920 of OX424575.1, read as the reverse complement.
CGATGATTTTTTAATACAAATACTATTACATACTTTGTAATTAAGAATTAATACTGACTACTATATTTACAGTTTTGGAATTATTTGTTACAAACTGACTACTTATTGATTTCCATTAGATGACAATATTTGTTAAGTGCCACAAGTCTGTCTAGTGTCAGGCGTTACTACTGATTTATAATTAATTTAATTAATTTTATTTATAATATTTACTTTCTCTGGCAACAATAATAATAAAAGAAGCTATGATAACTGTAATTCATGTTAAGAAAATTTTAAACTACTTGTAAATGCAATAATGTCTGTTATCAAGTTGTAGTATTTTAAAGGTACTTTGTATGGCGCCACTGTAATAAAACATCAAAGGATACCGCCGTTAATATCCTGACGTCACAACTTGTAAGTGCTATACCATCTTTAATTTTCGGCATAAGTATCGGAAAATTCCAAAAGTTCACAAAGAAAGTAATATGTGATCTATCAAATAAAAAATACATTCTCATAGATAGAACTTATCAATACAAACATTTGACTTTAAACATTTCGTTTCATTTACACCTCAGTTTCACTGTTTAAATAATAATTTGACCGATTGTTAAGCGCCCGTGAGAGTTTCTCGATCCGGACCCATCATTGGGTTAAAAAGTATTTTTATCTAACATATTTGAATAGATCGTGGTATATTTTCTTTGTAAATTTTTGGAATTTTATCTATATCTTGGTAATTGAAAGAGATATGGCACTCCAAAGTTTTTGATGACGTCACGATCATGCATCGGCATCTTTGATATTGTTATGATCGTGACGTCATAAAGAAACTTTAGATAGCTATAACTTTCTGAAATAAAGTTCAATTTCAAAAATTCTAAATGTATTGAACATCGGCTTACAATTTATACTAAATAAATTCATGTCGACAGAAAAAATTTTTTTTAGAACCCATTTGTTACATTGAAATCAAATTCAGAATTCATACAACTGACAAAATTCTGAAAATTATTCTGATAAATTATTTTTACAGGGCCATTTAAGGACCCATTGTAGTTCCTTAGCTTCATATCATAACTGCAGTTTATACATATAACTTATGCTTGCCACGGTATTCTTTGATAATATTAATTGGTATTTTAAGCAGATTGTAAGTTTTGACCTGCTGTTTTGAAATAATTTGGTACTGCATGCTCTAGTGTGGAAAGTACCCTTAAACTTCGTATACGGACTTTGGAATAAGGAGTTAAACTATTATAATTAAAGTTATGTGGACTTTAGAATTTACTCCGTGCAGAAAAGGAACTATTTGAAAATGACATACTGATTTTCACATACGAAATTGCTTACTATAATAAAAACGGAAATAACAAAATCAACATTTTTCTAATGTACAGCGAAAAACTATTTTTTCTATTGTAATTTTGTATATTTTTATATAATTAGAATTTTTAATAGAGAATGTTATGCATAAAACCGAGATCATTCGAAAACGTTATTCGGTTTTTCTTTGATGTATACAATGTATAAAATATCTGCCAATGACAGTGAAAGTTTCCTAATTGAAATCTACATGGCAACAAAAAAGTTATAATTATCGAAAATTTGAATTGTAGTTAGATTCATGTGTATAGACATTATTATAGGGACCGAAAAGAAACTTCCAATTATAAAAAAATCGAGTTACCACGTGATCGAATTATACATAAGTTTTACTGTATTCAATTCAATTTTGTAGTAATTTAAGATAATTCATTGAGCAGGATGTTTGATGTTACAGGTGCATTTGCTTTAAAAGAGGTTTTTAAAGCTGATTAAATTTAATAAACTGAAAATTATTGGATTGACAGGTCTTACCATGCCGGACTACTTCTACTTAACTCATTAAAAAATAATGTCTTTTAGACCTCAAGTATTTATTTGCCTTTTCTTTATAGTATTAATTTACAGTGTATTTATTTAGAGTTGTAAAACGAATAAAATTTAATAAAGAAGTAATAAATTATAATAAATTAATAATAATTAAAAATATTTTGATATATTTTAAAATTATTAATTTGTGTTCAATTATGTGTTTTTTTTATATAATAAATTCAAGATATTTTCTCTTTTATTTCTATGCGAAATAGATCACCAATATTCATAATAATAATATATTAATTGTTATCTTTCTTCTTTTACTTCATCTGCTGTTTAGTGCAACATTTTTTTTTTACAATGTTTAATATATAATTTTATTATCATTTAATCCGTTAACGCCCAGACCCTTACAAAAATGAAAAAAACTTCGGATAATTATTTAGAAGTGCGTGTCAACCCTTAACTAAAGGATGTTTTCAATACATTTTTTTTTTAACTTTTGAAGTTTTCTCGGGTTTTATGCAACCAAAAATTACTTATAAACCCCTTTACGAGATCGAAAATGGTACAATTTTATTTGATCCATACATTTGTTTTGCAGAAATTCGACTTTATTATGAAGAAATCTTAGAAAAACAAAAAAAATATGTGGGTCTTCCAGGACCCAGTGGGTCATAACGGGTTAAACAAAGATTTTTTAATAAATAAAATAAAATTGTAATAAAAATTGTTTTATATTATAAAAAAATGTATTTATATTTTGTACAAAATTATTTGTATAAAGAATATATATATAAATAAGTTATTTTAATCAGTATAAGGGTGATTTTCACGAAACTGTCCTTTTTGATGGCCCATCTTATAAATGCTATTGAAAATTCTTTTTATAATTCAAATCACGTGATTACGGAATTATTATATCTTTTACTAAAAGATCAATAATATTAAATAACATATTCAGCATAATTAGTAGCGTAAGCAGGCGAAATATACCTCAAATGTTCTCTCCGTGACAAGCTTTTAGTTTCATTTCATGAAGTCAACTAAATATAGCTGTATTTAACAGTATATAGCTGTATTTATGTTAAATTAGGATAATTTTAAAATTGCACAACTTAAAGTAAAAATTAATACGAATATTTTGTATGCGTTCAGAGTTTGTAAGTTTAAATTACTCGTTTAAAATATCACTCAATCAGTGTCTCTGTCTCCTCCGTGGCAACAAACATGCACGTGTATCTGATCAAAAATAATATTTACGTCCACAAATACAATGTATTATAATCAAACATTAACAAATGTATAACATGCATTTATAAAAATTCAGATATATAAGCCCTGGCTTGCATAATAAAAGCAGTTTGATACCACAGAGGGGACATCAAAAAGGACCATTTTATGAAAATCACCAATAAGTTAGTTTAATAAATAAAACTAATGTTGTCTGATATAATTAATTTTCTCCAATTGCACCAATGGTTTTAATTGTTCCGCAAATATTCTGATATCTTCGGCGATTGCATTTTGTCCACTCGGAGCTAGAACGCTCAACTCAACCAGGTAGCTCTGCGATATAGCTTCCATACTTTCCGGAAGTTTGGATTGGTTCATTTTAAAAATTTTTGACACCGTAACTTTCATTCTGCCCTTTCGAAACATGTACCCTCGGATTATGTACTCAAAATCCAATCTGCAGCCTAACTCTGTTAGAAAATCTACAACAGTACTGCTAGTCGCAATGTCTAAGCTACTACGGACTACTGTTGGTTGAGACTTGTCTCCCAACTCTGGTTGACCAATGTACCTGAGCTGCCAAGGCATATCCTGATAATCTAATGCTCGTCTCACCCTCAGTAATAAGGGTAGTTCTGGCGGTGGGCCTCTTCGAATACTGAAACACATTTCGTGATCGTGAAATTGCTCTGGCCCTGTGTCAACATTGTCGCAGAGCCCTCGTAGCCTGTGAAGAAGGACCTCGACTGCGCTGTCGAGCACTGAACCTTGTAGAAAGTATTCTTGATTTGGAATGATCTTAGATTTTAATGCAGCGCTAAGGCTGTCCATTGCAGTTCCTATTGGAGCAGACATTTTTCCTAGAACAATAACGTATGAACATAAATATACGAAAGAATTAAAATATTAATTTAGAGGTTATGTCAATACAACTTAACTTACTTTGTATTTATTTGATAACTGTTTTCAAAACTTTTTCTGTACTTGATGGACTGTTTAAAACCTCTATTTTATCAGTAAGTTTTCAATTATATGCGGATATTCATTTTCTTATTTATTGATTTCTCTGTATTTTGTGTAAGTTAAGGTTAGGTATGTTTTGATAGAAAGAGAGAGAAAATCTATAGAGTATGTGACGTCGCGAATTTCTCTATTTACGTTATTGACCGAGAATATAGTTATTTCGTGAACGTAACACGCGGGTAATTTAATTTATTAAGCGAGCATTAAAATGCTCTCTCAACACGCGGAAGGATAGTAGAAAAAGTTTTGATAGTAGAAATAATAAAGTAAATGAATTTACGTTAAAATATACTTAGGATAACCTCCTAAGATCTTATGTATATTCTCTAAATTAAGTACAAAGAAAAATACAAATAGAGTATCGCTATCGGCTGTCGAACTCGGACTGACTGCTGGTGAGCTCTTGGTGATGCTGCCTCGCTCTCCTCTCCTTGAGGGCGGTGACATTGGTGGCGTCGTTGAGGGTGCAAAGGGAAGAAGAGGTATGAGTATCTCCACCCCTGCCTCCTCTTGGCGAATGAGAGAGACTTTCCACTGGCTTTTCCCCGCGTCGCCAACCAATCAGCGAAAGGCTGCAAGGCCCGTAATGGCGTGGGAGAGAATCAGAGTGGGGCCCTTTCTTCTCTCCGATAACGTCACGCTGTAGACACATACCGTTACGGACGCAGTTCCTGATCAGGACCCAATTCCTGATCATTTTCTTAAATAAAATATTACTTTAAACTTGTTGCTGAAAAAACTTTTTTGAAGATTGCAGATATAACTATATCTACTATTTAGATGTTCCTGTTCAAAGTCTAAAAAGTTTAATTGTAATTGGCTTTTATGGAAATCAGAGTTGATCAGGAATTGCTCTTAGCTGATCAGGAACTGGGTCCGTGATGGTATCTGAGAGTGCGGCGTGGTTCTCGCCTTTCCCAGTGTAGTAAACAAGTAGTGCATTGTTTCGGCTTGTTCGTTTCCGGGAACCCTTAATGCTCGGTACTTTAGGCGTCTTAGTTGAACACATTATTTGTGACTCTTCTCGGGTTTTCCGCTCGCGAGAGAAAATAATCATAAATAATATTGACTGATGTGTCTGTTTTAAATTTTACAAATCGCTTTTTATTTTCGAGTGGCCGATAAGTTAATTTACACGCTTGTTTGCTACGTTTTAGGTACGTACAAAATACATTAAAATATACAACCGTTTCCGTGGGAAAACTAACGGAACGAAAGAGAACGACTATATCGTAGTATCTGAATTTTAATATTAGCGCGTAATATAATACACATATATATATATATATATATATATATATATATATATATATATATATATATATATATACTATGCGCGAATTCGAGAATCGCGGGAAGTCGCCGGACTTCACAGGTAATTATCAATGGAGGAGGAAGTTCCTAGTAAACTCTCTGGTGATTCTCGTTATAAGGTTACTTCGTCTGACGAGTGTGGTAGCAAATTTGATTTCTTCTATTATATATCTTTTAATTTTCTTAATTGTATAAAATTCAAAAAGAATATTTTAAATAAATTTTTTGCGTTACTTATATCTAAAATGACTATTTTATTATAATTTAATTCATAAATTCCTTTATGTTTAATACAAACATTGTTATTTAATCAGAAGATATGAAAGAAATGATCGTCAATGTAATAAAATTTTAGTGATTTTACAAAATAATTTGTATCTAAGTACATACATGATGTAGGCCACTGTTATTGTTGTGTACATATATATTCACACAATTAAAGATATTTGAAAACCCATAATAAGTGTTACTAACCTTTTGCTGGATAAATTCTGTTAAACATCACTTCCCTATAATATATCTTGCACGTATATTATAATTAATTTAGTATCATCTTGCGTTTTTTTTTATTGATTTCTTATTTTTTACACCCGTCGTATATCTAATGCATTAAAGAAACTATTAAATTAAATAACTAAAGAAATTAAAATAATTAAAATAACTTTTACAAAGTAAACATTTAATTCACTAATTTATAAAAAAGCACAAAAGAAATAAAGTTGATAAAAACGTTTAAGTTGTCCTCTTGTAGTTATCTCCACAACATCTCGCAGTTCTATTTTCGATGTACTTGATCGTCACGCTTCCAATTCAAGTGTTCTTCTATCAGTTGACAGTAAACACACAGTGTACCATCGTTCGATCGGCAATCACCACTTTAGTGACCGTTTCCTCCAGACTGCTGTTTGATTATCAGAGCATTGCCCGAGAATTCAAGTACTTCGTCTTTCTTGATAGGTATTTTATCGTGCATTCAAAACAAAATATAAAAAGAAAATACTTGCTTTGTTTAAAAAATCATAAAAATATTTACTTTTTGATTCATCAATTATTTGAAGAAATTTATTTATAAATTATTATATATTAAATTGTGTATTATTAAAGAATATAAAAATCAAATATTAACATTGTTTTACAAAAATATAATCAATCCTTATGTCATCAAAAAGTGAAAAAATGTTACCAAATTGAAACACTTATATGAATAATTTTAAACTTGCGTTTGTAATAAACTGACGAAATGCTGGATCATTGGTGCCACATAACTGTTTTTCCGTTTTCTTCTTTTAATTATTCATTAAAATGTAATGGGATTTTCCAAAAAATAATATATGTCAATAAACTTTAAGCTATTTAAAATGTATTTATATCCTTAAAAAGTTTAAAAACAATTAATTAACTAACAGACTACGTAGTTTAGGTAATCTTTTTATAAAAAAAGTAAATCATAAATTACAAATTAAATAACTTTTCATATATTAATTTGTAGTGGTCAAATGAAATATACTGATGTTGTTATCATCATAGTTATTATTATTTATATTAACAATGAACTTTGTACATGATTCGTTAATCTGCCAGGCGGCACAAACGACAGTATAAAAAGGAAAACAAATGTACAAACGTAATAACAAAAAACGTTAATAGATCCTACGTATACGTAACATTCAATTATGGCATGGTGGGTGGCATCGCGCGACGAAAAAGACATTCGTACGCGCACATAGTATGAACATGAGACTGGCGTTTTTTGTGTTTATACACTTCATGCTGCTAAATCGCTCTAATCGGTGGTGTAATTTATAATGCGGTAATAATGCGTTTAAATTTTGCGTGGATGCATTTGAATTGGATTAGTGAATTTAGTGATGCATTCTGCGCTTGACAATTGTTTCTTTATAGTTCAGTGAACAAAATTATTTTCCTTTGTTCATGACGGAAAATTGAAAAGTCCTTCGTTCTATTTGGACTTTGATATGCCTTTGGATCACAAATCATCGAAAAGTAATATGTAGTACCAAACTTAAGCTAACAGTCATCCTAAATGATTTTTTAAGAATAAAAGCTTCAATATACCTAAAGTAAACGTATATCAAACACACTTCATAATTATTAATTATATATAAATAAAAGCAAGTAGAAAAATATAGAATATGCGCATACGTTAAGTTTTAACTATTTCCAGATAGTTAAATCTTAAGAAACGAATATTATAACATTATAAAAAATATTTTTAAGTACTTGACTTTATACCAATTATTCAAGTCAGTATTTAATCTATATAGAAATGATTTTCCTTATCAACAAAAATACGATATAAAAATAAATTGTTACACTTAAAAGTAATTAGATATGCCAAATAAAATGTAATGCCATTCCAAAATTAGATTACAAAATTTCTACATAATTATAGATGACTGTTACTTTAAGCGAGAATGAATTACACATCATACAAGTATATCGCAATTGACATGTCAATTAAATCTATAGTTTCCGATTTCGAATTAATTAAGTCTCACAAATTTAATTAAAAACGTCCGCAGACAGACGAAAATATTTTGTAAATGTGTAGAAATCGCAACGCCATAAAAATCGTCCTGATATGAGTTATTTATATTTCTTTGTTTTTCTACAATTGATTTACGCTTGTGCTTGGTTATCTTACTCTTGCAACTGAGTACAATCCGCAATTTTTTTCATTTCCTTACAGCAAGTTTACACCCAGAGCAGTAAGAAAATATCATTCTTCATAGCGACTAGTCAAATTGATTGTAAATTTTGTGTCACATTGAAATAACATAGCTTTCTGTCTGTCCGTTTTTATCCGAGCGTGGTTAGTCGATTTACACCTCATCGTATTGCAAATGAGCTCTTACGTACATTTATTGCGCTCAATTATAGCTTCATTTTCATTATTACATTTTCATAGAAAAACGTCACAAGTGAGTTGCCAAAGAAGTTTGTACGCATATACACCAAAAAAATGTTATTCAAAATCGATGCGATTGAAATAAATTCATTTGAGAATATATTTGCTATGTTGTTTGATTTATGAAAAATTAATCAATAGTTTATTTCAGTTCAGTTCGATGGCATTTTTTAATTTTAACATAAGATTACTTTTTAAAATATTTAATGATATTAATAGGCAGCATTGATTCATTTACATATATTATTGCAGCTCGACAATTCTCAAATTATTATAAAAGAATTCAAAAAGTTTAGAATAAAGCATACAAAACAATTAGTACAATGAAACATAGATATAATATGACTGAACCATCTGCTTATAAAAAAACTACAAAGTCTCGAGGAAATAAAGTATAAAAAGTAAATAAAGTAAAAAAGTAACTTCTTTGACTTCTCAAATACAATATAATATCGTAACTCTTATTTTAGTCAGCATATCACTGTCAATACACTAACATCTTTACAGCAATGTACAAATAAATGCGTCTTACACCGATGCATTATATTCTTTTTATCATCCATTCTTCAAACAGTATTGTCAAAATATACAAGGAGACGCTTCAATCGTCTTAAATTTGATAAACTGTACATACAACAATGAATAAATGATGTACACTGCCTTCGAGCTATTATGCAGTAAAGCAAATCATGCAAAAAACGTTCGCTTAGGCATTTGTATTGGTAAAACACTGCATTTATAAAATTAATAGCTAGTTACTAAAATAAGAATTTAATTTAAATAAATAGATTAATATTTAAATATACATATAATTTTACAATGTTAATTAAAAATAGAAAGACTTTCTTAAGAACTAATATTATTTAATTACTAGTAAATTTTTCAAGTTTTATTTCAATCCTAAATTGAGAGTTTGTGTTAATCATGCAATGTCTTCCATTTTTAATTGAACGTTTTGCCATGACTTGTACAAATTTAGTGATTTTCGAAGGAGATGAGTTTACAAATACATAGAAACGTCTCATACACTAATTTGGTCCAACGACTAAAGGTTGTTTCAAAAGACGCTTTTATCGATAAATTTATTCTGGACGATTCGAAGTGAATTAATCTCAATCGCATTGAATATTGCATTGATTTTTTCCCCCTACAGGTATTAAAAACACTGGTCCAATGATAGATATCGAAAAGAAAAGTATCGTCGTTCTCCAAAAAAAAAACTAAATTCTTAATAAATATCAAGAACAATTATTGCCGTCATCGAAGCCGACCAATGGCACTGAAAAAGACGGTGTCGCTTATACACTCAACAACACTTGGTTGGCTCAACCAAACGAACGTCGTACAAGAAATAATTAGCGTAGTTAATAAACCATCGATAGCTATATTTTGTTTCTTGTTCACATAGGCTGCCATTTGCTCAAAATTTCTTAGTGACTAGTTTTCTTCTTTTTATCTCCGTTCGGCTTTCTTAGGCCTTTTCCTTCGCTCTTCACACTATAGGCTGCTTCTCTTTATATATAATATATATAATACTCCATTGAACGCGGAAAATAAAGTCCAGCAAGGTGCTTTTTTATAATTTATGTACTGTACAGGTAATTACAGGCTCTCCACTTCCGGAAGGATCGAGGCGAGCGCGACGAGTATCTCGTCGAACGTGGACTCGCTGGCGTTTCATTTGAGCTGCGTTTGCTAGGTCATTACGGTGTCCGTGAGGTCGTCCTTCAGCCACTGGGGTATCGTCCGTGAGCCCAGACGCTTCAGGAGCTTCACCAGGGCTGTGTTGTGCGACAAGTAGTACCTCTGAAAATTGAAATAAGTTAATAGGTATAGAAAACAAAATTCTTAAATGAATGCATACATTTTAATCACAAAGCAATGGATTGGGCAATAAATAACATTTTAACTTTAATCAATATCTGAAAAACTGGTAGAGAACCTTTTTAGAGGTACCTTGGTAGAGAAAATTTTTTAAAACAAATTTAACACAAGTTGTAAGTAGCATGTCGAAGCATACCAGCCTTACGAGGCATAGTGTTTCTTACACATAAGAATTGTACACGTAATTATTGTGCACAATTTAGCATTGGTCAAATATATCTATATATAATTTGAATAATAAATTTCAATGCCAAATTGTGTACAATAATTATGTGTATAATTCTTATGTGTAAGAAACGCCCTATGCCCCTTACGATATTTTCTTTAATTTAAAAAAATGTTTTGAAAATGATTTCATAAGTGGATATTTTATTTAATTTAATTTTACACTGTTATTTCATTGTTTTATTTAATACACAGGTCAAAGTCTTTTTATAGAATTGGTGATCATAGAGCAGAGCAATATTGACAAAAGAATAAATATTTTTATAATAACCAAACGTATTAATTCAAAATTAAAAGAAAAACTTATTTATTCACCATAAATATCCAGCTAGTCAGAGTGATTATTAACTAAATTGTAAAGTCTATCATATCAGTTAATGATTGATTATTTAGGTGAAATTTAATAATTTCTTACATTTTATATAATACATACAAGTCTTGATAAATTATATTAGATTCTAAAGAATTAATATTCAATTTTGACGCTATTATTATATAATCATGACTGCACTTAGACGTAGGTTTATTATCTTTAAAAGACAAATATTAGCAAAGCAATCTAAATTAAACAGTTTTAGTGACCTTTGGTTAACACATATATTAATGAAGACATAACCAAAGTTTATTGAAGATAAGTTGGTTATTTGTAAAGATAATTGATTGAAATTTGATATTTCAGATACTTCATAGTGATATTAGATTAAAATGCATTTTTCCCTAATTCATCTTTTTAGAACTAATTCGTTTACCTGCAAGAACTTGTAGGACCTATCCTCCATCGGTGGATACTGACGACCTTTACTCTTACCGAGACACTTGGTACGATCTTCGTTCGTCACCTGACAGAAGAATCCCTTTTTCGGATCATACCTCAAGTGCGTCGAGTAATTGAAGGTTGGGGTTATTTTCAGAAACCTTTGCAGCTCGTGAAGAGTTTCAACTGGATTCTGTCGCAATTGCTCACCGTCGATAATGTGCAACTGCTGGGCTGGATAATATGACAGCCACCTTTCGAGATGCTGAGAGTATTTTCCAGGATTGAGACATCTGAAACGAGTATAATTCAATTATTATTTATGTCAATAAAGTTATATTAAATAATAGAAATTAATTATGAATTGTAAAATTTGTTAATAATTGATTCATTTCTTGCTTCCTATAAGTTTTTACTTCAGAGGAATTCTCTGAAATTTTTAATTTTTCTTGTATTTTATAGTTTTTTAATGGCCATTATTCGACTTTTTGAAAAAGAGTGTGATCATACCTGAGTGGAAATTTATCATTTTTGAGCTGAAAATGAATAAATCCTAAAATTTTAATATGAGTATGTACATTGAAAGTTTCTTTTCAAGATTTTTAGATAACTACTAAACTTATGGGGCTGTTGGTACCAGTATGCTGTTAGGTACTTACCGACTATTTTTGTATTTTACATTATTCTAGTTCAATTTTTAATTTGTATTGACCATCTGAGTCATTCAGTGTTCTTCAAAGTATTTCAAACATCGGATGACCCAGATCATTAATAAAAATATAAAGTTAAGTTAAAATAACGATAAATACGATGTAGGAATCTGCATTTGGCTCCGACATCTTATTATGCCATATTTGCATAAATATTGCATTAAAAATGCAAAATATTGTTAGTTGTTTTAAAAATCTTCAAAAAGGATTTTTATTGTAATCTCATATAAATATCAATTTTTCTTAATAACAAATAGAGACAGAGTCACGTGCCTCGTTAGGAAATTTAAAACTTTCAATTATAATTTTCCTAACAAGACACATGACGCTACATGGGTTCAAACAATTTATTTTTAAACCATGATTTGAATCCTGATATTTTTATTATAAAAATATAACGAAATTTCGTCTTTCAATGCAATATTTAAAATGCGTTTCTAAAAATTGTATAGAAAACTATCAATAGACTCGTATTAAAATATAATATAATAGGATTTCTGTGTTGTTAAACGTTCCAGAGTTCTTCTTATTCATTACTACTAATATACAATCATCTGATAAAAATTTTCCTTCAGCAAATACTCTATTAGAAGTTTAAACATCAACATACTTTTCTCTATCACTAAAATGCAAACATAAATAACCACTGAAGTATCCATAAACAAGTCGACTTCGCTTATCCATCGTCAATATCGCGAGCTGCATCATTACCTGTTCCTAAGATCCCTCAAGGCCTTCGGCGCGGTGTCGGTGGCCGTGATCACCGAGTGAAAGGAGTAATTCTTGGCCGTGACGTCGCCGTGGACCTTGGTGTGCTGGTACCAGGAGTAGGCCCTCCTCGCCGGCGAGAGGAGTATCGTGATGAGCTTGGCTTTCGGCAGAAGCGCGTGGGCACGTCGAGGAACAAGTTCACCGTCGAAGTACGTCGCGGACTTTTCGAAGAGGTAGCGCGAGCTCTCGTTCTTGGCCACGGGAAAGAAGCTCATGTACCTGGAAGCATTGCGATTGCGTGAATTTTCTGATTGATTTTTGGTATGTGGGTCTTTGGGAGTAATTGTGATAACTACAACGTATTATGAAAGCAGCTAATAACTTTTTAATTTCTTGATAATATTATTTATTGTAATGAATCAAGAGCCCAGGTAATTAAATGGTTATCTTAAATATCGAGTAGAATTTTGAAGCTGCTGTTTATAATATTGTTTCTGGGGACAACTCGAAATTTCAATTAGCCGTTTGTTACCCTGAACCAATTAAAAAGCTCAGAATTAAAACTCTTTAAACTAATATTGTCTTTATAATTACTTTAATTTATTATTCAAGTAAAATATTGAAGCCTTAATATATCGTGATAGCTTTTTCATTTCTAAAGACTCAATGTATACATTCAAATTTAATTTAATATTATATTTGGTAGAAATTAAACGGTTTTCCTGGGTAATTACTGAGCATATTTATTTAAAATGTTTTTTTGATAGAAAATAATAGTCGTTTGCTAGTAATAGGCACATTCTTCAGCGTATTTATTCAAAACATCTATTTATTTATATTGACATTATTTACTTCTACCATAAAAGTTTCTATATGTACTAAATATTAAATAATTAAGTATTATATAAAAAAAGGCCCGTAATGAACGTTTAAAATTGTTTTCCTAAGAAAATAAGCATGTTTTAACAAAACTGGTGAAAAATTGCTAAGAATCGATAACTTACCAGTCAAGGCCCCTATAATAATTTTTTCCGTTGAAAAATTGAATCTCTTCGAAGGTATCGGGACTAGGTAAGTTGCTGCTTATCGCGGGATGAAGCGACAGGAACGTGTACAAAGCCGTCGTTCCCGTCTTCTGAGGCCCAATCACCAAAAACCTCGGCAGTTGATCGCACGTTTTGTTTTTCGACCAAATCCTTTGATGTCGTGGATCATCGCAGGGATTCTAAAAGAAAATATTATGATTCAATTTTGTTTTACTGTTGAAAATCGATTTCATAGTTAAAATTAAAGTGTAAAATTAGTTTTAAAGTGTATTGTGTCTGTATTATATTTCAAATGTAGGAAATATTAATGTAAAAGTACGTGGTCATTAGGTTTGTTGATTTACAAAATTAGTAAAATAAAGTGATACAAAAAAAACAAATTTTAGACATTTCAGCTCAACTATTCATTCTATTCATAATATATCTAAAACCAACTCAATTTGAATTAGCCTTGTAAGTATTATTTTAATACAATAGATTCCTTCAAATTCAAAAATATGGCTAACTCTAAAGAACTTAATTTGCTTCCTTGAAAGAACATCTCTAACTCGAGAAATTATCGAAAAATTTATTTCTACTACTAAATATTTTTAATTGAATTACTGAATCACAAATATCAATAACCTGAATGTAATAACTATTCACGTCATTCAGAATATAAATGTGAATAAATATTCACGCATCTATCAAACACTTAGGTACTACATTATTTTAATCAAAACCATTGATATTTATCAATGTTTACAATAAGCATTACTCATAAGTGATAGTATTTAATGATAAACTTGAAAGCATACCAAATATTACTAATCAATTCAATATAATCGCAAGTACGCTTTCCACAACGTTAAAATAAAGAAACAATTTAACGGAGAGTTTCATTTAAAAGAAAAATAAATTTAAAAAATAAGCCTAATGCTAATTTACATTCTGAAACAATAACAATAAATGTCATTTCTAACAAAACATCAATAGCTCGCAAAAATATCCTGTTCCCCGTATAGAAAAAACTCTCAAGTCAAGTGTTATTTCGAACCCTCAACTAATATTTGGTAGGTTATTAGACTTGTACACCATAAAAATTCAGTTGACGGTTTGAAATAACACTCAACTTGAGAGTTTATTCCATACAGATCCCTTGAGTCTCTTAGCAAACGAATCAAACAGTACTGGAACATTGCGAATGTCTATTACTAAATCCATGACAATACCTTCTTCAACCTATTCATTCGCAAAATCAATAATGCCCACAAACTTATAACACTTACACCCCAGACCGGATCCGTCTCCTCCGGATACAGCTGAAAGTACCTCTCGCCGAGCTGCAGCGGCGGCGCGCTCGACAGCCGCAGATTCGTCCAGCACTGAATGAACTTGATGACCGACTCGAACGTGTAGAGGGCCAGCCGGTCGTTGCCGTAATTCGACATGTGCGTCATGAATATGTTGATCTGCGAACGAGCGAGACAAAAAAGGTGTTTTTTTTTTTCGTTTTAATACAAAATACAACGCTGCCGCGCGCCTCGCGCGAAATTTCGCCATATTTGTGGCTGCGCTGTATTTCCTGCACCGGCGAATTTATATAATAAAATGCAGGCGCTATATGGATTCCCCGTGGGTCGACCCAATTTTTCCTGGATAAGCGCGCATTGTTCGCGTTCGTCGAATCGTCGAAAACAAATAAAGCACTTGAAAAATGGAATCGGTATTTATGCGCGAGGAGGGGGATGTTTATTGCGTTTCCCGCGAAATGTGCTTTTGTTTTAGCGCGGCCGAGGATCTGACACATTGTTTGAATTGCGATCGAAAGTAATTTTACGCAAAAATGGGTTATTGCAGAATGAATAGCGAATAGCGTGAAATTCGGGGCATGCTTTATGGGAGCATTTTTTGTTTTTTACGCTCGACAAAGGTGATGAATTACCATTTTTAATTACTTGGCAATTGCAGAATATTTTGGAAATTTATAACGGTATGTGTGATTTAACGCGATTATTACATTAAAATAAATTAATTTACTGATTTTCGCTAATATATATCTTTTGATGAATTTACTGTTTTCGAGGTTTCTGACAACGAATATGAAGATTTTTAAACAATGACTATACCCAGACAGCAAAAAAATGAATTCAGGTTATGAATTCTTTTTGAACTCTAATAATTTATTATGAATGCAACTTAATTAGTCATTATGAATATAAGTTAGTTATTATTAAAAGGTCGGTGTGTCGCATATATATGTCACGAATTGACGAATTGACCTGTAAATGTTGAAATTAATGAAACTTTGTATGCAACTGATTATTGTATTCTTTAAGATCTTAGAAACAGGTAGAAACATCGAGTTTTTGTCGAATATTTGAAATTTTAATTGATTTTATAGATAATTAAAAAAATTGGCGTATACATTAGCTACCCTTAACCTGTTAAAGAGTTCGTAAAGAGTTCAAAAAAAATTCTTATGCCAGTGACATACAAATGAAAGGAATATTATAAACAAAGATCCGAGACAAAAGTACGATTTTGAATCTTGTATTTGCTTGAAAATGCTTATAAGTATTTATCAATAATTGATTATTGTAGGAAATAAAAAAAATTGTGTCCACTTTGTAAAATAGATAAACACAAAAATATGCACAATATATTCTGGAAGTACACGTACTTTTTAGTCGATTCATGGATCCAAAAATCATTTTAAAAACATTATTCAGAATGTTTTAATTTTAATACTTCTCATATTTTTAATGCAAGACATTGTTAATTGCAATGTTTTTCTTGTTATTCTTTCATTCAGAATACAAAAGTCGGCAATCTAACAACTTCGACTTTCATAAACTACTGTATAATTGAGGATCCTAACTTTCAGTACCCAGATCTCTCCTACCTGTCAACTGTGGATGTGGTAGTTATCAGTTTTAGAACTTTTTTATATTCTTCGATTCCCGACTGGTAGAGTTTTAATTTAAATTAACAGTGTAGAAGTTTCTTAATTAAAACCTTTTTGAGGAACTACTATAAAAAAACAGGTAGAAGCACCTTTTATTTTATTTCACCAAAACATAAACACTAGTTGACATTAGTATATGAATTTGAGGAGTGGCAGAATAAAATTGGATCATTCTATTTTTCGTTTCTGACAAGCAGTTTATTAAACAATTTATTTTTCGAAGAATTATTCTATTATAATTGAAAAATGGAACTTTTAATGTTCTTTTAATAATTAAATATTGTCGTTCTTAATAAAATGTTACCATAAATTAAAAAGAGACAAAAATACCAATGCACAAAAAATATACAATCAAGTTTCAACAGAAATCGAATTATCCGGTTTTGTCTAAATTCCAAATCTCATGTATTAATCACATCGGATCACACCCAAATTTAATCCTCGATATTCTCCACAATTGCTAATTACGTATTTATCGTAGCTCGTATCTGAAAATCGCCCCCCCCCCTCCCACAATAATGCCAGAACGACGAGGATATCTACATTGGAAAATGCCCGAGCGTTCGAACAGAAACGAATGTAGATATTGTGACACCGGCTTACCGGATTGTAAACGATAGTCTGGAACAGTTCGCCGCCCTGGATCGACTCGTCCAGCTTATCTCGGCCGCCGGGATACCTCTCGATAAATATTGTGTGCGTAAATAGACCGCACGTCTGCCTTGGCAGTACCTAAAACAAACCAGTGCGTTAGTTAGGGCCGCTATACCCACCTTGTTAATGCACAATATGCATTATGGATTTCCCTAGTTTGCAAGAGAGAGGGAGCGAGAGAGAGAGAGAGAGAGAGTGTATTGAAACTTCGTCCCACGAGCGCTCGCAGAACTCGAACTATATACGGTATTGAATAACAATCGCGCATTTGAATAGCCTGCGTTGGATGTGTATGCAGGAGCTCCAGTAAACTAGATCAAGCTCTTTTTTATATACCTATGGCACGGCTAATGAATAATCATCGAACATTTGTATTATATTAATAGCATCGTTTAACTATAAAAATAGTGTACGGCTAAAAAGCAGAATATCATGAACAATAGGCAACATGAATACACATATAGGCTACTATACCTAATGTGATTTTTTTCTATAAGATTTATTTAAATCATATTAAGTTTAAATTTAATAGACATGCTTTATCGTTTAATACATACACATTATTATATTATACATCAGAATTCAGTAGAAACATACTATGGTTTAATCAAACAACTCTCCGTCTCCTACAGCATGATTTATGTTATTACTAACCCCACAAACTTGCGTTGGTTTATTAACTTATGCTTCACTATTAGAGTCGGTTTGACTGTTTAATATAGAAATGTTTAATTCGAGTAATAAAATTCTATGTCTCAAACAAAATTATTAATCGTCTTTTTAAATAAGATAATTTGTAATACATATTAAAATGAAAATAATTAGCCATGTATCCGTACTAAATTAAAATTCTATTTGATCTACTTAAAAAAACTTTTTAATTCTCTATTTCATTGACTATTTATCTTGGCTATATATAAAAGAAAACCATTTTAAATATGAATGTGCATTTTACATGTCTAAATGTAATATTTAAGAAATCTAAATATATAATCACCAAAATAATTAAATAGATTTTAGTTCGAAGAGATGTATTTAACTTTCTTAAATATTAAAATCAAAATGAAAGTACCAGTTTAAGGAGTTCACAAAATATTAGTATTCTTCTATAAGGAGTATATCAGAGACAATTTAAAACTCAAATTTTCTCTCTGAAATCTTACCAACCTAAAAAATGAATAATTATTTGTAATTAAATATATTATATATTTATAGATTAAATTATACAAAACCAGGATATCATTGCCCTTTTGTAAATATTAACTATTTATAATTACGCAAAGATTCAAAGAAATCTTGCAAGATTTCGAAGTCTCGAGAGTGCAACCTGAAGATTTTATTTGAATGACATAAAGAGTTCGGAACCATAACAAATAAATCTATTTTGAAGTTTTGCAAATTTCAATTTAAGCGAGAACAATCACGATGATATAATTTATAAAAATTTCCAGACTCTCGTGATCATATGCGAAATTTAAATATTGCACTTATTCTGTCATGGTTTTGAATATTCCATGTACCTCTCTCTGAATGGCAGGACAACGGTGACTTAATACAACACAATCTGGCCTATCTCATATTTAATTATAACCAATTATTCATCGTTAATTCAGTTACAAGCTCAAAGGCGGAAAATTCGAATGTACAGAAACGAAGAGAGAAGAAAAAATCCCGCCTCACCATGATACCACGATGCACGAAACCGCGCCTGAGCCTGGCTGGCCTGAGATGTGGATACTCCTCGGTGCTGGTCACCTTGATGCCCCAGACCTTTTTCCATGCCTCGTAGAGGCCCTCGTGAACTGGATAGACGCCCGAGTGGTGGGGACTGACGCTGTAGCCGCTGCCCGTCGGTATACCGTGCTCCTTGGCGAACTGCTTGTTCAGGGCCATGTCCAGCTGCAGGTGGGTCACGTTCTCGTACAGGTGGGGCTGCTGATGGTTCCACATGTGGGAAAACCACGTAAATCTGCGCAGGTCGAGCGGGACGATTAGAAGGAAATTCGGGCTTTTACGGGATTATTGCTTATGTAGCGTAAGAGTCATTAAAGGATGTGGATTACCGATCCGATATGTACTTTAACGGTTTAGCATTTTTATCATCGAGTTACTATATCATTTTATAGCATTTTAAGTAATAAAAGATAGAGGGGCATACTAAATGACTGATTTACTCTATTTACGAAAAATGTCATTGTATACACTTCGTATTCACACTAGGAATCTTAAATTTGATTTTCAAAAGATTTGATTATCTACTGTAGAAGAAAATGAATTGAAAACTTTAATATAGGTACAACTACTTGAGTTAATAGCTTTAACATTTTACTACGCATTTTCTTCTCTCCTGCAATTAATAGTGTGGGCACATAATTGCGGTATGTTTTAGAAATATTTACTTATTATAGAGGAAAGATTATGTATATATATGCTGCATCAAGTAATAATCTAATGAATATATTATATCAAGTGTAAATTATTAGCTGTAGTAATTATATTCATGCAGTTGATTGGATTATTAGATGTTCAAATATTATTATGTAATACATAATTAATGAGAGCACCGTTCGTAACTAAGTATTAGAATGGTTAATGTTATTATAGCTAACATAGCACCACAGCAATAAACAAATCCCTAACTCGTTAAATTAAATTTGAATAGAAATGAGATAAGTTAAATTTGGAATATTTAGAACACTTAAAATTATTCAATTGACGATATAATATTAGGAATCTAGATTCCTTTTAATTAAACAACATTTTATACTTATTTTAATCAAATTTATGATATATAAATACATAGAAAACTATCGACTTACAGGTAGGTCATGACGCCACTACACATTTAGAGTAAGTGAAAAGCGGAGTCTCATGACATTTATAAGCTTCTGAATGAATTTCTATGCATTCTTTATAATTACAAAAAAGTTTGCTTTCTGATAATATCTTTAAGTATTGTAGTCATTCTCTAGTGCAGGGACGTTTAATACAAAGATACAAATAGAAAGATAAAATATTTTAATTTATTTCCTGGGTAAAAAGCTCTTAATAATATGTTGGTAAATATGCTCGTGTACAAAAATATTCTTAAACTATCGTACATCGTCTATGTATATATCTATAATAATGCATATGTTTCACATGCCATCGTACACGAGCATATAAGAACTATTGTTAGATGGGTTATTTCAAGATCGTGTGAATTTCTTCAACGATAAATCATCTATTCAATTGACTTATTGTCGAAGCCGTGTTTACTTAATTTGAAATAGTAAAACTCACCGGAAAATAGTAGTAAGTGCTTCTCATTAAAATCATACCACCTCAGCCACCCTTATTACAAAGAAAATCCCCACCAAGTCGCACATCACAAAAGAACATAGAAAAAAAGAGAAGCCAAGACCAACCTGTCGACGTTCTCGAGTATCATGTCGTCGCCCAGATTCTCCTCGGCCGTTCCGTGATGAAAGTACTTGCCGGAAAACCCCAGATTGAACTTGAAACCCGGCACCAGTGCCTGTATCCGCTGCTGGGTGGCGAGGAGCGCCAGCACGTCGTCCTTCTTCAGTCGCGTGCTCTTCTCGCCCACGAATATGTCATCCACGTCGACGAGGATCATGCGATTCAGGCTGAGACTGAGCTGGCCGTGCGACAGGTAGGACAGCGAGTCGAGGAGCAGGAGCTTGTGCAGCCAGAACTTGAGGCCGCCGCCGAACAGGACGCGCTGGATGCCGTCGTATCTGCCGTGATCCTGCGGGGAGACGTGTGGATTGCAGTTATTTCGTCGATTGTGTAATTTGTTGAAAAACGCTTTTAACAAAATTTGTAATATTTGTAATAAAAATCCTTCTTATAGTTTAATATTGTAATTAAGAAAAAGTATTTTTTACACGACATAGTAAGGTGAATGTCCCGATTTCTGCTCATATAAGCATTTTGCGTCAAACAAGAAGTTTTAAAAAGTTATTCTAACATTAATTTATAAAGCAGCTATGATTGTTGTCTTAATTATGAATCTAACAATATAGTGTAAATGCGTAAAAACCATTTTAAAGACTTAAATATTAATAATAGTCCATTAAAAAGCGTACGCAGAATGCACCTATTTCTGCTCACAGCAAAAAGCGGTGATTTCGATGAGTACATATTTCTGATCACCGTCGATTTTACAGACTTAATTCATATGATTTGTATCGTTTTATTGTATGAGTATGTTAATACGCGCAAATACTTCACGATGCTTAAGTAGAAATCAGTGTACATATTGTATAAATACAACTAAAACGTTATATTTTCGTGATTATAAATAGGGACATGCAGAATGCATCTGCGTCTAACCTCAAACTATCACTATTATCAAAATTTTTCATCAGAATTTACAATATTTTTAATTTAAAAGTATAGTTTCTAGTTGTAATACTAAAAATGTACATATAGCTTGGATATAATATATATTATAACAATCGTCATATCTATAATAACAAAAAAAATTCGCGTGATTAGAAATAGGGACGTGAGCAGAAATTGGGACGTTTACCTTATTCAATTTAAAGGGATTTTAATTTTAAAAAATTGTTTCGTCTACAAAGGTGGTGCTAGAGACATTCGAAACATTTAAATATAAGTAGACGCTCGAGTCAATATAGGGTTTCTGGATATTCTTGTTATATTCATAAATGAGAGCGTCCAGGGAATACCAGCCACTGGGTGTCCGCTCGGTTCGATTTGCGTATAAAACCAAAAGTGACACTTTTATCTAAAAATAATAATAATACCATCGAATAGAGCACGGAAAAACCTTTCGAAGTATATATGCACAGTTTATGTATTGCTTTATGAATTTATTTTCTAGAGAGCCAGAAAGAGAGGGTATTATACGAAAATCGCACCGCGTGGATACACAGTAGACGCTTTTCAGTGGACGTTCTCAAATATGGTTTTATGTTTTATTTTATAATGTTAAAAGGAGGATGTTGAAAAGCTGCTATATTTTGTCCCACAACGTTGTTTATCTGGTAAAATTACATTTCGTAGTGTGTCATGCAGTTTGTGGAAAAATTAAAAAATTGTTAATATCCTGTTTAACGAATTCTTGCTACTTAGACACTAAATAATGTTTATATTGTACAAATTTCTGCTATATCATTTAATTACTGATTTTTCTTTAATTTTACCTAGTTATACTGATGAAATACTGTAAAATTTAGTTTCATGAAGTTAAAAATGCACAAATAAATCATGAAGATTTGACAAATCCTGGATGCGAAAATTCGCAGTTTTTCTTTCTCATCCTCTTTTACTGAGCGAAATTCACAAAATTTAATGAAATTATATTTGGTTTAATTTTAATTTAAAAAATAATATATTTTAAAAATTTAGTTAAAAGAGAGAAAAATTCACCAGCTAAATTCCAACATAAATTAACAATGTTATAGTATGTCAAAGAATAATTTATTTTCTTTCTGAAACTGAATTTTATCAGAATTTTATCAAAATTTTACCTGCCGGAAAATCAGATAAAATAAAAAAAGTCCCTATAAGCCTAAAAGCTTTTGTAAAATTGTATAACATTTTATAATGTATACATAAATAGTATTACGTACTAAATACGATTTTTGCAATATTACGTTGATGGAGCTGCGTTAATATTTTAATCAATAATCCATTAAAAAAACAGGTGAGTAATATTTCACATTTATAACATCATAACAAATCCACAACCATGCATTTGTGTAAATTATTCAGATATTCAGATATAAAATCTGATTTTTAAATCTTTCCATAAAATTTCTACAATTACATCTCTGTAACAAAAATACGCCTGTTTGTTTCTCCAAGTTTAAAATGGTATTACATCCCACAAACAACAGTACACAAAGTTAAATCTCTCATTAAGGAATTGCACTCGAGCATAAAATGTAGCCAGACAAATGTAGCTCCGGCTGAATGTACCGCGTGTAATATGCCGTGATCCTGCAAATTTCCAGAGAATGATGTAGGGCCTCGAATTTTGGTAGACCGCGACTACTACGACTACGAGGATGAGCACGACGACGACGAGAGGTGTATAATGTCGCTCGGGGAGAGAAAGAGAGAGAGAGAGAGAGCGAGAGAGATAGAGAGAGTGTGGGAGAATATAGCGCGGGACTTATACACGTCTGCGAGAGAGGAGAGGGTTCGCCGCGCTCGCAGGTAGACCGAGTTATTGCCTCGTTACGCGGGCGCTGGGACGACGATGAATACGGCCCGGGTTGAAACTGATGTAGAGAGGATTGGGCCACTGAGTTTTCGGGAATGTTCGATTTGCGGGTAGAGGAGGGAGAGAGTCCAGGTGAGGTAATGGCTATGGAAATGATAGGTGTAGATACTTTGAGGGTAAAACGGAAGTTCCGTCGAGGTCGTTGTGGACTCCACAATGTGGAGCATTTTGATGAAGGTTATTCGGAGTCCTTTTGTTTTGATATTTGTGAATGTGTTCTTTTATTATAATTTTAATGCTTTTAAAAATAAATCTAGGAATTCTAGACTTTTCTTACTACTATATTTAGTTCATTCAAATGTTTTAAATAATTGCTTTTACTTAAAAAGTATAAACATAATAATAAAATTTGTTATTCTTTATTTAGTATGTAATACTCTAATTACACGTTATGAAGGGATCACTCTACTATACAAACTTCTGGAAAAAGTCATTTTTAAAATTTATTTTTTTAAGAAATAAAATGTTTAACGTATACCTACGCCCTTCGATGAATTCGACTGATAGAATGAGTTTCAAATTTTTTGAAATAACGCTGTGCGGTGTCAGTAGAAATCAACGGAAAGTGTATAATTATTACCCAATTTATATATATATATATATATATATATATATATATATATATATATATATTTATATATATATATATATATTCTTTTTTGTTTGAGATATTTACTTTTCCCAGAATGACCTATGCTAATCAGACGTCGGTTTTCCCAGTATGTGCAGTTCAGTGTTATATTATTTATTTAAAATACAATTTTATTTATTTCTACAAGAACAAAATTCTTAAATGAAGTTACATTGTTTCAAAGTTTCTCAGTTGACTAACCTCTTAATAATGAACTATTATACATTTCTTCATATTTAATTTTCTTACTAAATAATTTAACAATAATGCATCAAATCTGTTTCGTGAAACTGCTAATAAAAGGAACACCATATAAAAGTATCAGCTCGACTTGGTTATTATTTAATACCAGCCGTATAATCACAAAATATACCGCTAAAATTCCACCCCTCATAACACTATGTCCCATCTAAACAGCATGAAGGCCGCGCTATGTGCGCCTCATAAACGCGGAGTACAAGATTTCCTCGCAACAATTTCCCGTCTAAACTTAATCACCCATAAAATATACACTCATTATAGCCTCCTGTGAACGTCGCGCGCACACACACCTACACCTATACATATATACACAAACACCCCCACACACACACATACACACACGAAAAAATAAGCTTAGCTTGCAACGGAGCTTTCCGCAAATCTATACGCAAGCCCCATATAATTATAATCCTTGCGTCGCTTTGAGGGGAGGGATGGGGGCGCGATTGGCTCTTGATTTAATTATATACCGAGGCTACAGCGGCAACGGCAGCAGTTGCAAAGCTGATGTCTATGGCCCTCCGCTCTCCGCGGAAAATCACGAAACTGTCGCGCTAGCGAGGCGCGCAGGTGCCGCGCAGCTCGCATAATGGGCTTATCAGAGCGCGCTCGCGCGAGATTATTATTGTTGTTTACTGCTAACAAGCTATGCCTGCAGTGCGAGGGGACGGGGCTTCTCTCTCGCTCTCTCTCTCTCTCTCTTTCTCTCCTCTGCGAAGCGCGTGGATATGTCGACTGTCAACGGGATGCAATTAACGCTAGCTGCTGCCTAGACGGTTGAAATGTTTCCTCTGTGTGCGTGCGTGCGTGCGTGTGTGTGTTTCTCGCTCTGGCGCTTATATAGTCGGGTTGAAGGATACTGACGTGCTGTATATGAGCGCGCGCGAGCACGTGACACGTGGGTGCCCACAGGCCTCATCTCTACTTGTCGATATGTGTGTTTGCGCGCGATGGGAGGGCACGGTATCCGCGACGGTTACGGCCGTCGCTGGGGGACGCTGGGGAGGAAATTCCTCGCGCTAACGCGAGGATGTTATTAGCGCGATTGTGTATACCTGCGAGCTGGGAGATTATGGGTTTGTAATAGGATTGGCCGTTGGAATTTGTTTTGTGAGAGCTGGGTGTGAAGTTGATGAAACGCGTTAAGCCGATTTGTGTTTATTTTGAATTTTACCTGATAAGGTAAAATATAGGTGTTTTCTGCGTATGCCTTTAACTTATCAATTTCAACATATTTTGTGAAATATGCCAACATTTCTTTTAAATGCATGTATAAAACCAAATTTAAACTGATACTGGTTTGAATCTTGACCTTAAGAATCCAGTTCATAATTGACAGGTACTGTTTTTCTAGTAAATTCAGAATGTTGTAAATTCTGTATTAACGTTGAATGTAGAGATTTTAGAAAGCTATTTGTTACAATGTAGCTTGTAATTTTAAGGTAGATCCTGCTGCATAAATCACAATAATATCAACCTACAAAAATTTAGAGTAGGTTATCGACAGTTTTAAGAAGATAATTTATATTGATTGAACATGCGCACCCTCTAACGGATGGTGATATAGTAAACGCATATTGTCAAGTCAATGATTTATATTAGACAACTTTTAGATTAGACACGTGCACTAACAAGTGTGCAAATTAAAAAAAATATTTTAAATTTTCTTCATTTAAATTGTATGCAACAAAATAACGGTTTATAATCAAATAAGTAACAGCAATTAAGACTTTACAGTCATATATTTTAAGAATACCATTTTAGTATTATACGAATAAATTTTTTACTTCTTTTATGGTACATTCTATGTTAATTTAAATTAAAATTTTGTATTATTATAAAAATAGATTTTTAACAGTCGTTCGTCAATTGATTAGCGTCGACTCAAGGAGTGCCTTAGCTCATTTAAAGTGACGGCTATATGGTCACTAAAAGCTTTTGAAAGTGCATTTTTTTCTTCATCATAAAGCAAACTTGCAAAATTACTCTTCTATACACATTTTCGCAAAATTGACCTGCATAAAGAAATCTCTTCAAAAATTGTACATACTAGCATTACATAAAGTGGGTCAAGTTTCTTGTGCCAATTTTCAACTTTGAAGAAGCTAACATAGCCACATCAATTTTCTAAAAAAAGCTTTCTTTTAATTATCATTTGATGATGATGTACTCATCAAATAGTGAATTTCACAATTTTCAAAATGTCAAATACGTCTATAATTTAAATCTCATTTCAAATACAATAAAATCATTGAATAACGTTATTATGATAAAAGTATAATTACATTTGTATACAAAAATATTCCAACAAATGATATCTACTCATATATTCGCCACATTATTTCAAAAAGTACATATACAAACCATAAAACATACAGACGCAATTTCCCGTCCTGCGACTTCAACAACACCTCGCAATAATCGTCATCCCCGGCTTTTCACCCAGCAAATCCCGAATCGCGCCTTTCTTAAATGCCCCGACCCTCTCTCTCTCTTTAGTGGATTAGCGAAAGCGCGATTCAACTCTGCTAAAGCTCGGTACAGAGGCCGCGAAGGGGAGGGGGAAGCCCGAGCAAAAATGTAATTGAATCCAGCTTGCGCGCGCGCGCGGGCACGCGATTGCGCCCGAGCTTTTTGCAACTTTGCTGCAGCTAGACTTCCATTACACTGCAGTGCTGGTTGTGCGCCGCTGGATATAATAAATTAACTGTCAGCGCGCGGCGCGCGGAATTTCTCGATGGGTTGTGAAGGCTGCTGCGCGCGTAGCTGCGAGTCAGGGTTTCCTCGTGTCCGTGCGCCGCGAAGTTCGTCGTACGTGTATATGTATGAGTGTTCGATGAAAGGGGGCATATGTGCGCGAAGGGGACAGGGAGGTGGGTGTGTATTTGGAGCGTGGGTGAAAAGTAATGACCGGAGATGCGGTCGAGAATTCAGAAGTACGACGTGAATGGATTATTCGTGGGAGGATGGGAGATGCGAGGATACTTGTTTTTGAGGTTCGGAGGTGGTGTGCTTTATTATTTATTCGACGGTAGAGTGCTAAAGATGGATAATTGTGGTACGGAGGAGTGAGGTTATAAATATCGAGGATATGTCAGAATCAAATTATAGAGGAGCACTGGTTTAGTACAGGATTTTTAGACAATAGTAAAACTTTATTAGATATCTTGGAATAGTATATTTTATATATAGGGTAAGAGAGTCAATTACTGTGCTCTATACTGCTGCCTTAAGCAAAAACCTCCGTAACTTCCAAATGTCAGATTCAGCGCAATTTTGATGTGTACTTTGAAAGCTTGCCGTTTTACAACAAAATAATATATTTTACCAGAATAAGTTCATTTATTTATAAATTTTTATTTTCTACACAAGAAAGTCAAGCTTTCGTATAAAAAATGTTAGTTACGGCATGTTCGTTATGGCATTAGAGCGAAACCATAAGCAAGAAGGCCGTAATGTACAATAAAAATGAATATCTTTATTAATTTTAATACTTAAAAATATGTAATTTAATAGCCAATAACTTTAAAAGGTCAAAACCCAATTTTATTTTATTAAATTGCTATTATTTTAATAGAAAATAAATTAAAAAGTCGCTTACAAAATCCTTGCTTTTTCATAAGCAAAAGGCTGTAACTTCATTTGTTTCTAACCAAAAAGCCATGATTACACAAAAGTTACGTCTTTCTTACTTATGAAAGCATTTTACGGCGCTTTTGCTTAAGAACATGCTAAAATAATGAAAACCATAATTTTAAATATCGCGTTTTTACACAAAATATTATACTTACCTGTTTTTCTATTTTATTATTAAAGATATGATAAAAAGCAATCATAATAATCCAAAATCTCATTTTCGAATTTTTTGATGTTACGAAGGATTTTGCTTAAGGCGGCAGTATATCCAATACTAGGTGTTATGAAAATTTATAAAATTACATAGTAACTCAATCCAAAAGTAATTTATTTTGCAAACTACTATTTCATCAAGTTACTATACAATTTTATCTTTTTGAAACAGAATATCAAGAAATATGATAATCAATTCAGGGTACTGCAATGGACTCTTTTACCTTATGCATAGTACACTCTATGATTCGTAATTTTTTTAAACCAATCAAAATATAATTTATCAGAATATTACATATCGCGTATATTTTGTTTATTTTGATTATCGTGAATTTATATTCCGTATTGATTCGTTTTGTATTATTTTGTATTTACATTATTTTGTATTTTGTAAAAATAATGCAAATTTTCAAGTAATTGTGTTTCGTATAATAAGTTTATTAAATGAAACATACGTTAAACCTTTATAATTCGGAATTTGTTTGCATGACTCCTATATTTTGAAAAACTCTGAAATTAAAACGCTTCCATGATTAAAAAAAATTGTTTTGAGTTTTGAATAAGGGAGGTTCCACAATATTTTAATAACATATATACAATTTTCGTATATGTATCAGATTCTTTATATTCAAAATACATAACTACGTATAGTATAATGTGTAATCATGAAAACCGTAATATTAAATATATATTCTGCGTACGTTCAGAATTCCGTATCCCTAACCCAAAACATGCGCCCTATATTATTAACATACTTTGTAGTAGACAAGAAAATTGGAATTTTAATTAAAATGAAATATGTGTTAACTTATGAAAAAGTTGAAAAATACGACGAAATTTCATGAATTTACATTGTATTTAAGTTTTTATAAATACACAAGAATTACACGTCTGATCATATCCAACCTTTTCTACTGAAATCAACATAGAATATATGTACTTTCCGTGGAAATTCGTTAACCCTAATCGTATTTTTCCAGCTTTTTCCATCAGATAAGCGTGCTCTTTTTAAATTTGTACCTTTTCCAGCTCTACAAGATTACGCTAATGAAAATGCTTGCGTGTTTGAAGCCAATTATCTCGCTGCTTGGACAACCTCCAAAAATACGTATTTTAGTCCATTAAAGATCCGATCGATCGTTTTCAACTCACTGATGTAAATAATTGATGTACATCTTTTAAAAAAAACATTATAATGACATTGTGATATAAATACTAAACATTCTAAAAAAGTAACCAATTAATTTTAGAATAAGCACGCTATTATATAACTATTGTGTAACTAGGTACTTGATAAAGTAAGATTATAGGTACTTTAAAGCTAATCAATTTGACCTTTGAATTTTGTATCAATATCTACTGGTCACTTTAACACATTTAACATATATTTTCACAATTAATATTATTATATTTAATTTACCGTTTATTTGAAAATATATTTAATATGCTGATGTTAACATAAATAGTCACGCGTGCATTTATTATTACTGTTCAATTCAGTTGAATTTTGTTTTAGATCGGTAATCATATTTGCTATTGCATTATTAACAAAATTAAACAAGTTTATAATAATTCCACCATTTATATATTGAACATTGGGATATTTCATAAACTCAATAAATATTTTTAAAACTATCAGAATCAGCTTAATTTTTGCAGAGATGTACTTCCATTAACAATATAAAGATCATGTTAAAATTTCCGATCAATTAGTTTACTGGTAAAGTATTATTAGATTTATTATTAGTTTACTGACGATTTAATTGGTTTAAACTAATATAAGTCAAAAAGAATACATAATGTACTTTCACACAATCTATGTGTATATTGAAGATTTAAGCTGTGAAGAGACTATTTTAAAATTGTAGTACTTTGTACTAATGTTGTTAAAATCATGCATGCAAAATGTTATATCGATTAATTAAATTATTTCTGAAATATAAAGAAAATTGTCAATCAAAAAACACTGAATTTTTGGTACATCATTTTTGACACTATTGCGGTCAGGATGATTATTTTATAGTATTTTATTAATACAGTTATTTAATTAAGATCAAGAGTTTATCCTGCATATGATTTATTTTATTAGCTTTTTTAGAAGATGTCTAGTTTAAAGTAATTATTAATTTATTAGTCACACGACGCGCAATCTTATTGTACTATTAATAATTACAATATTTGAAGAAGACACAACTTTGAATTCTTAACAATTAACGATTCGTGACAATTAACCTAAAAATTCAATATTAAAAGCGAAACTTTAACATAAATTATCCATCAGCAAAAAACGTACAAGCGCATATCCCTTACAAAGCTGCAGCGCGCGACATCTTTCCTCTCCGTTGCTTTCATCCTTCCAAGCTTCCTCCCATCCTCTCAATCTCTTCCCTTACAAAATTTTTATCTCCCACCTCGCTCACTCACTCAGTCTCTCTCTCTCTCTCTCTCTCTCTTTTCCACAGCGCCAAAGCTCGTACAGACACCAAGTCGCCGCCGGGGGGTGGGGCATGAAACGACACATGTCAGGGCCGTAAACGTACACCCACACACCCACACGTACCTACCCTTATACTACGATTTCGACCTTCTCCCCCCCCCCCCCGCCTCAACGCGAAAAAGTAAGAGACGCGAGAAACAGAGACGCGAGCTGCAACGTTGCGTTCTCCTCTGTGTGCAGCCGGGACGAGAAACTTCGCAACCACTTTGTATTGGCGTCGACAGTTGCACCGCTACGTCGCCCGTAGGTATATATACCTTTCATAGCCTGTCGCGCGCGGGAACAGGAGATATAGCGAGAAAAGACTTGCCTTTTGGCAAACTGCGGTGACGGTGAGGGTGGTTGCGGGGAGGCGTGCGCGACGACGTACGACGTTGAGGCTGATATGATAAAACCAAAGTTCAATAATGGAAGTGAGCCGAGGAGGATCTTTTCGAGTGCGGGAGGAAGATGGAAGGCCGCGGGTGATGTGTGTGTGTGTGTGGGGAGGTCGAGTGCGGATTCTGCGGCTTTTTGGGATTAAACGTTGCGGAGAATGTGCTTTATTGAAGGGGCGAGCTGCTCTTTTTTGGGTGATGAAGGCTTGCTTTGTGAGAGGTCGAGAGTTCGGGGAGTATGGAGTTAATTTGGAAAATGCGGTGTCAGTTGAAAATATTGTAGAGTATTTTTGAGTGTGATCGTTTTTTACTCTGCTGTAAGTGTAGTCGAATTTGTCATAAATGTTTTAAAATAAGAAAATAAGTTGTATTTACTCTATAAATATATAAATAGATTTAGAGGAGATAAACGTTAATTAAGTTGTTCTACTCTATAAATGTTGTATTTACTCTATAAATATAAATAGTTTTAGCAGAGAGTTAAATAAAGTTAAAAGGAAACAAAGTAAATATCTAATGCAAGGAATTTAAT
Organism: Gastracanthus pulcherrimus; assembly: GCA_949152435.1. Classification (NCBI taxonomy): domain Eukaryota; kingdom Metazoa; phylum Arthropoda; class Insecta; order Hymenoptera; family Pteromalidae; genus Gastracanthus; species Gastracanthus pulcherrimus. The sequence goes on along the minus strand of OX424575.1, from coordinate 156,790,236 downwards.
TGTTAACGCATTACTAGTTCTAAATATATTCGGTATTTTTTCTTCTCTGCTAATAATAAAAGATTATCTTATTACATATGTCTGAACATATATGGGTTTTTCTACTTTGGAATATTTTATTTCATCGTACTCAGAGCTTACGTGTGTGAAGTAACGTAATGAAATTTTCTCTGTAGAAGAAAAAATTCATTAAAAAATATGGAGTCAGATATCACATATCCAAAATTTTGCACTGATATTCTAAATTTTCTAACTTTTAGTACTCTTACTACGTCTGTTGAAACTCTACCAAGGAAGCTAAAATTCAAAGATAAAAAACACGATAATGCCAATATTTCAAGAAACTTTACGTTTTCAAACCTATTTCAAATATCTAGCAACCATAAAACCTTTAATACCAAGGAGGACGCATACGTCTATCAAGCTCACGCAAAATATCGATAGTCACTAAGAAAAAAACACTTTTGTAACACTTTTGTTTAGGTATAGAGTAAACCGCTAGCATTGTAAGATACCAATAAAAATGTAATTGGGTATTACATGAAAAAATTTTTCTTCGCGGTATCCAGGATTTGGATAAAGAACATACGCTGATGCTTCATTTATTTGGAATTTAAAAAAAAATTGAAATCCGAAGAACTTAGAGCCTAAATACGTTCCTTTGAATGACGTCACACTCACATAACATCAATAAGTACCGCTATATGAATGTGACGTCCTCAGCATTTTGAAGCGCTGTAACTTCAGTAATAAGCGGTAAATTGTAAAAATTCGAAAAGTTCGTACAGAAAGTATTATATAATCTATCGAATCAAGCTATAAAAAAATTTCATGCAAATAGCCAATAGCCTGCAGTGAAATACAAAATATCAATGCCATAAAATCAAAGCTATGCACATGAAGAAAAAAGAATGCGTATGTCGCAGCGGATTTTTCCTTAGGTAAATAAACGATTAAATAACGGTTTTTATTTGTTTAATATAATACTCAAACTAACTATAATTATTATGATAGAAGATAAGAAAATCACAACTTATAATCCATTTTAAAATGCACCTCTAATTTTTTTTTATTTTTAAGAGTTTCAACTTCGAACTGCAAACTTTTATGTTTTTTTTTTCTAGATATAACCCAAGTTAGATTTTTACGTTATTATAATTTCGTTAATTTTTCGTATTCTTAAATCTATGATGTTTTAAAATATTCCTTTAATTAGAAACTTCAACGAAAGTCAATGAGAAATGACTTTTCTATAAAAAAACGTTAGAACTGTATTACGACTATTTCAAAGATAACCAACCGTTTCACATACCTTCCTCCTATCGAATAAAGACAATGAACGTTGAAGGGTTAACCCAAAAAAAATCCAACCCTCAAAAAACGTGCGATTAATATTTACCCCATCGTCCGCCGCACTCGTATTTTCCAAGCGCGAGACAGCGAGAGAAACTACGCGAGCAGAAAGAAAATTCGAGAGTCGGAAAAGAAAGTACTCTTTCTCTCTCTCTCTCTCTCGGCGCCCCCGTGGAATCTTGCAATCGCGAATTCCGGGGCCCTGCATCCCCTCCCCCACCCCCGCCGGATGTAAATGCTCTCGGCTCCCTCCCGGGGGTGGGAGGCAAAAAAGTATACCCCCTCGAGGGCATAACGACGACGACTCGACGTGGATTGTTTTGCTCCGGCCGGCCATTCTTCTTCCGGGGATTCTTATATTTTTTGCGCGCCTCGCGTTCGCTTCCGCGTGTACGCGCGAGCGGGCGATTCTTTTTGCGCGCACAGGGACGACTGAAATTTTCATTCGGTCGGGGAGGAATATACGCGCGTCTGGGGAAAAATCGTGACCGTCGCGCGAGGAAAGGTGTGGGTGTTTATGTTTTAACGAGCGGGAGAGAGGGCTTTGGGGGTTGTTTATTGTTTAGCTGGAGAGCTTTGTGCTTTTGTGAAAGGTGAGAATGCTTTTTCGAGTGATTTTTGGATTCGGGAGAAGTTGACCCTTTCACTACTGTGAGTTTTAAAGTCGTGGGGTTCAGTATTGATTTTACCGTATATTGAGAGTACGTGTTTTAACTGGAAATTCGAAAGATGATTTTGATTATTTCAGGGAAGTATGGCTTTTTTGAGATTTTTATATTAATTTGATATATTTTTATGAGGATGTTATATACAAAATAAGATATATAAAATAGATTTTTAGTTCATGAATACTTTTCTTTTTAAGTTATAATATAGCTATATCCTTGTATAAAAAACTTTTTATAACATATAATGAAAAAAAATTTTTTTGGAAGCATCCTTCAAAAGAGTAACCAGCCACCTTAAAATTTAATTTAAAATAGGTTTCATGGATGAAAAAGTAATGTCATTTAAAAAAGGATAAGGGGGCTGAAAGGGTTACAATGTTATGAGTTTTTGCTTTTTGAAAGTATAACTTACTTAATTTCGAAACAAATTATCCTCTTTTTTCTTTGAAAAGGAAAATATGTTTTTTACAAACCCAGCCTAGCTCGAGCAAGCATGGATGAAATTGGATTTTCATTTGATGAAAAAGCAATGTCCCTTAAAAAGGATGAGGTGACTGAAGCGGGTCAGCTCTTGGAAGTTTTTGCTTTTAGAAAATATAAACTTAATTTCGAAATAAATTATCCTCCATCTTCCTTGAAAGCCAAAAATATGGTTATTTATGTATCCAGTCTAGCTTGAACGTGTATATTACTACTAGCAGTGTATAGCTAACTTTAATCACGATTTTATCAACTTTCCGAAAGGGTAGGGCTTCAAACTAAACTTGTTTAAATTAAATTTGTTTTTGAGTTACAGCACTTTAATTCAAAAGCAAATATAGGTCTTCTCCTCGGAGCATAAACCTCAACGTTGACGCAGCGAATACACTATCGGTTAAGCATTTACATCATTATATTCAGGAAGATATAAACGAAAAACAAATATTTACAAAATATTACTTTATACTTTGTATACAAAATATTACTTATCATTCGGATTGAATTAATTCATATACTTTACTAAATACTACATCTTTATTTGTCATAAATCTTTATTATGAATACTTTAAAATATAAAATATAAAATATAGACTAAAACTGAATGCAACACCATTTATTCGCACCGCGATAAAATGCTTGTCTAGACCTTTCCTCCGAGTCATACGTGCATTCTCGCGCGCGTCCCAGTTCCACTCTCTCGCGTCTAATGTCGCGACTCGCTTTTCTCAACACCCCGTGAACACGTGACACCCACACCTCCATCGCGCGCCCTCTCTCTCTCTCTCTTCTGCATCATTTATCTCGCTTCTCGCTATTTCGCTTCTCGCACCCTTCGCCGCGCTCTCGTCGTATATATATATATATATAGAGGATCAGGAGCGGATTAAAAAGGTCACGCTTGATAATTTTTATTTTTCCAGGAGATTGTGCGTGTTTACGGATTAGGATGGAGTGTTTAGATAGTCTTTTCTCCACAAGTACAAAGTCAGGTTGATTAAGAAATAAAGTGCGTGTTAAAACCTACATTCTTAGAAACAAGGAATTGATATGTAAGTAAAAAGGCATATTTATAAGTTTACGAACAAGCAAGAAAAGTTTATTAAATAGTTTTGTAACTTCAAAACGTGAACAAGTAATAAGATAGTTGTAACTTTATAAAATAGTTGGATATACATAATTAGACATATATTTTTAACAAGTTGAGTGCTAACAATGTAATCGAGCTTTTTTTATCTTCGAGCTGATGGCAAATCGAGATAATTTTTGGATATAAAAGAATAATGACTATTTATCACAATTACAAAACAATTCATCATCTATTTGTTTTTGTTATATTTCCAGATAGCTAAAAGTTACAATTTATTATTACGTAGACCGTATTGCATCTGAGTCAACCAATTTATGGTACACATATAAGTACCATACATTGATAAACTTTTACCATCCACTTTTCACACGAGAACTTTATTGCGACTTAAGAATTTCCCAAGCCGCGGAGGCTGAAGTAGTGTTAATCCACCGCTGCACTACCGGTGGGGCGTCAGCTAAGGAAACTCGAGGAGCACCTCGTTTATTTTATTCTTGATCCTGATGACGGTGCATCGACAAAATAAGAAGTGCTCAGGCTAAGGCGGAAGAGAAAACGTCACAAAGAACGAGTATGAGAAAAGAGCAGGCACACGAAATTTCGCGTAATTATGCAAAAAATGTTGATGCTGTTGACTTGAAAGATAATTGCCATAGGGCAAAAGTAAATGCAGGCATTGATAATAGCGGGGAACGGAAGTATTTTAAAATATTTTAAGTTTCTGAAAGTGAGTAAATATATATAAATAAATCTGGATTATTATTTGATTTGTATAATATCTTTGAAATAAATCATTATTTGGATTATTTATAAAAATAGAAAAGTATCCAAGGGCTAAATACAGTTTTTATACATTTAAATGTAGGTAAATTTACGTTTTTGTTTGATTTACATAACACACTTTTAACATAAGTAATTCTTAATAATATTCACAAAAATAAAAAAGTACAATTTCTACACTATGTCATAATTCAAATTATATTCGTTTATAATTGCAATCTAATATCGTGTACGTTAATAAATTTGAACTCTACAGCAAAAAACTTCACTCAGAGGATATCAAACAAGTTGACTAGAAAAGAAGCAAGAAAAAAAACCCAGCTAACAACAAAACCAACGCGCTAGTAGTAAGAAAAATAGGGAGGAAAAGAGCGAGAATAGCGGCGTTGCTGCTGTTTCTGTTAGAAAAATGACCGGCTAACAAACTGCTAGCACGAAGTACGATGAATGCCTCAGCGGAATTACATTCTGCGCTTCGTGCAACCCACCACACATACGCACATAAACACACGGAATGCACGCATACACACGTGTACGTATAGACATACAAATACACATACATTCAGATACATACGCACACATAAAGATACAAATACACATACACACACGCAGGCACATACACAGAATATACGTATGTCCAGATAAACATACAAACACACGGAATACACATATAAGTATAGATATACAAACACACGGAATACACATATACGCATAAATATACAAACACACGCATACACACACAGTCACACAGATATGAGTATACCTGGCGCACGACACGAAGAGAGAAGCGGCAGGAAAAGAGGAAGCTGAAAGATTGCAAGCACGACGACGAGGGTGGAAAGAGCGCGGAAAAGCGCGGATGCGAAATGGCGAGGCGCGTATAAGCCGTACACGGCGCGGTTGCCGCCGTGTATATACATATACCCAACGGAAAAACGTCGCGCGACAATGCCTGTGTATAACGCTTGAGTGGAGCCGGTAACGAGGCGGTGGTAGAGGGGGGAGGCCGAAACTGCGAGCGCGAGCACTCTTTTTAGGGCATTTAAGGAAATGCCGCCAGCCAACCCCGCGCTTTTATGCTTTCTTGGAACACGGCTAATGTTTGTTAGCCTTGCCCTATATAGGAAACCGAGGGGACGGGACGACGACGACGACGACAATGCATTTGTTGCGCGGGCTTGCTTTTTGTTATACATTAACTTTGCGACTGAGCTCGCGGAGTCGGCCTTTGCTATGTTTTACGAAGAGTTTAGAGTTTTTCTTTTGCTGATGTAGTGGTGAGGTCTGGACCGTTAGGGTTACTTTTTAGTACTTAATTTGAATGTTGATGGTTTTTGGAATTTGGATTGTTAATCTCGATAACAGTAAGAAAATAATAAAATTATAGAAAGCTTGTTAAATTGTTTTACAAAAAGAATTCTTTTTACACAGAGTACTTTTATAATATTATAAGCTTGAATAATTTGAAGATCAGTCATTTTTTCCTAGATAAAAGTAGATTTCTTTTTTTAAGAAACGTTATGAAGTCTTTTTTTCAGTAACCAAGCTTCGAGCTAAATGAATGTGGAGTTATAAGGTAATTATATTTCCGACAAAATATACACGCGTGCGCGACGTAATTAAAGTGTTTTTATGATTTGTGAAAAAGGTGTATAATAAAACATACATTTTTTTATTATAATTATTTAATTAACAATTATTTCATTTTCAGCGAATGAAAAATTTTAGATGAAAATAATTATTTATAGAATTTATTTGTAATTACAGTCGGTTCACAGTTTTAACAAAATCTAATTTCTGTTAATTACATTATTTTGTTCGTGTGCGCATTAAAATTCGCGTATTCTAAAGAAAGCACTGATTAAAATACAATTGGACACTGTTTTATTCTTTTAGGGGCAATGCGTCAATTGGTGTCGATTTTCGTAATTGGCTTTTCGCGGCTGAGAGGCTTAATTGACTAAAGTTAATTGAACTCGCGGATAACGGAGTAAACCTTTTTCACGCACAAGTTTAAGTGGGAAATGATTAAAAATAACTCGTGTCGATTATATCATTAGCGAACATTTAATTGGGCATTTTTGTTCTACGGATATTTTATAATTTTATTATCGATATTTTAAAATAAACGGATACTACTTTAATTAAAACTGCATACTATATTGAATCAGCAATTATTAAAATATCAACATTATAATATTGAAAAAGTCAAGAAAAAATTTTATGTAACAATAGAAAATAATACAAAGTTTAAATAATTATTGAACCATTAATTAGACTTAATTAGTACATTTCAATATTTCAATTTAATTATTTATTACAGTCATTATATGATAGAAGATAATTACTACTCTTAATTATTAGTAAAAATTGTTTAAAAGACTCAGTTGGAAGAGCATCAATTTTATGCGCTCAAAATACAGGCAAGTTCAGGATTACATTAGCATTTATAGATGTTACATATTCATAAAATTTACATTGCAATCGGTAACTGTATCGATAATTTGCAATCTTCTTTTATTTGCACTAATTAATAATAAAATTAATCATTATTACATTATAGTAAAAGGCATATTCGTAATCACGCACAATAACCATAATTATGTTGGATTGTATTATACAGCCACCTTTTAGAGACAAATAAATAGATAAAAACATTATTAAAAATAATATAACTTGATATTTATTTAATGAAACACTAATTTCGCTCTTAATTTAGTACGAAAAAAGAAAATGAAACGTATGCTTATGAAATCTATGACTCTATCGGTCTTCACTATAGCGAATGAGAATGGTGTAAAATCATAAGAGAATACTGAACTCGAAGTAACCAATAGAGTCAAATAAAATGTAGTGTTAATACTCTAACGAGCGATAAATTCTTCAATTTTACTTCGAATCTATTTAAGTTTTAAAAAAGCTTAATAATAACGTATTAATTTTCATGTTATATTCAATGTATTTATATTTATGATATATAATTTCATACTGCGTTTCTTTTTTAATACAAAAAATGTATCTGTAACTATGTGCTAAAAGTCGTATATCTTATATGCTCCGAACATTACTTTCGTTTCATCTCAATGACACATTGAAGATTGCGCAGCTTCTAATCCGACTGCTCAACCACACACGTCTTCTCTGCAATAAGCCATCTACAATATATAGTTCCGCTCATCCGAATGAGCCTACCAAAACAGGCCACCCTACGCGACGCGCATATCAAGTAAAAGTTGTCCTTGGTCAAAAGGAAGAAGGAGTGGCGAACTTTGCAAATGCAGTGTTCAGACGTGCCAGACGTTTTGAATTTCCAAAATTAGAATAAGAATACACTATTTTTAGAATATGCATTAATTAAAAAGCCTATACATATGGTTTTAAATATATGATTTGACTTGTAACAGTAGACAACATGTATATCACGTTTATTTGTTTATTTATTTATATACGGGCATTGTTGCCTTTTTACTATGATGTTAATATTACGTATGGTGTTTATGATTTTAATATTTCTTAAGCTATATTGAAATGACCGAAAATGATTTTTACTTTGACTCTTTAAGTTTTGATGAAAAATAACAGGGGTTTTCACCTATCGGTGCCAGTGGCTTAATTAGTTATTGATGTTGTGTATAGCTTTAAAGTTTGTCGATTACCAGTGACCCGTACTACCTTAATAGGTTAATCTCTATATATGAATCAGAAAGAATAAAACTTTCTTTTTCTTAAACGGTACTCATGAAGCTGTTAGAAAACCTGAGCGAAATTATGATACTTTTTAACATTTTTAAAAAAGCTAAATTTACAAAAGTTATAGCCTGTTAAATGTTCTCTGTGTAAAGACATCGCTAAAGTTAAAAGGTTGCTGTCTGCGTTCAGAAACAATAATATAACGTTACAACAACTTCAAAACAATGTCTTCTTTAGTTTTTACGACATCGTGAACATTTTAAAAGTTTACAAAAAAGTGTGTCATTATATCATATTGTACTAGACATTGACACAATTTCTTTGTGAACTATATGCCATTAGTTAACAACTAGTATTTTCCTTATAGTATTTTTTGTTTTATTTATATACCAGTTATTTGGCTTATACTAGGTAAATTATACGTGCGATGTACGTGTTTCTTTCCATTTATGCCTGGTTTTTGTTCAAAAACTTATTTTTAATTAAAAATCATTCCCAACACTACATTTTATGATTATAACTGCTATTGATTTTGATATTACAAATATATAAAAATAATAATGAAATGCATAGTACATAAATGAAATATATTTAAAGAAATAAATTCAACAATAGTAAAATAATTCATAAAACAATCCAAAAAGTTTCCTTCCCTCCCCCAACAATCAAAGCCAAGACTCACCTGCATGACCGTGGCGAGGGGACTCCGATTGGTCGCGTAGTCGAGACTGTCCCGATGGGCCCAGGCGAGGGGCTCGTACGTGCTGTGGTTCGCCTGGAAGATGGTCCAGTCGTAGCCGGGCAGCGGGCCCCAGGCTGTCTCGCCGGCCCTCGTCAGTCTCAGGATCGGCGAGGCCGCGTTCAGCTGGGCGTCCTGCGAGCAGACGCGGATGATAAATCTATTTCGTTCTTCGTTTGTATCCGTCGAGCGTGCGGCAGGGGGCGAGGGAAGACGCGAGTTTAATAAGCACGGGGCTGGGCTTTTTTTGTGGGTTGGGATTGGGATTAGGGATCGGTGGATGGGTGTAGGTTGCGCGAAAGAGGGCTTTGAGGATGTCGAGGGTGAAGAATGTTCCTTTTGGGGTGACGGGTGGGTTGACGGATATGTAGGATGGAATATGTTGAAGTAAGATTGTGTTTGAATCGATGTTCAAGAGAGATGAGAGAACAGTAAGTTATTAAAAGGTTTACTGGGTAGCTTAGAAAATGATTGTCTAGGTTATAATCGGAATGTCTAGATCATAATAAGCCTTGATAAAACTGAATAATTTTATTATGTATCAAGGTAATAACATTTTTTTACAGCTGTTCTAAACCTTTTTACAGTACTATATTTGTTGACGATAAAAATGTTATAATTAATTTCTTATTTGTATAGCTGTAACATTTAAAATATACAAACATATACTTTACTCTATTTGCTATCAAAAGTAATAAGTAATAAAAAATATAAATTAAATAAATTGATTTTCGATAAACCTGAGTAACGTAAAAAGTACGCTTAAAGAAATGGATCGAAACAGTCTATATTAGTCGAGCAGTAAAAGTAAAATAGTGTAAAATGTGTACGTGTTAAGTAGTAAAAGCCGAACGATCAATTATGTGTGTACGTTTGAGTAGTAAAAGTCAACCTACAATTCTGTAAAAGCTATTCATTAGCCAAATGCACTTATAGTCAGACATAAACGTAAAGCGCAGTATTCAGAATAATATATATGTACAACTTCTACGTTCGTATCGCAGTGATCTGAATAAATGTGAATTATATATAATTATACATGATTATATATCATGTACAAACATATATAATTATACATACTTTTGTCTCTATGTAACTATGCATAAATATGTATGTAAGTGTATTTAAAATTAGACAAGAAGTTTACATCATTTTTAAGGGGGCAGGCCTGGGTTAAACTTTAAAAAAGTTTCTTTTTTACTAGTCCAGAAAACTTTTTATGATTAAAAGCAATAATTCTGAAAATATTTGTGCTATATATATTGGCATAGAGCGTTTCTTACACATAAGAATTATACACGTAATTATTGTACACAATTTAGCATTGGTTAAATTATATATAGATATAGATAAAATCTTGATTCTACACGTCACAATAAATTACTATTTTCAATACCATATTTATTAAAGTTACTGTGTTCCTCACACGATTGCAGGTGATATAATGATAAAATTTCTGTTTTCGACGGTTATTCGATTCCTTTTGATATGTGGTACAAAAAGAGCAAAGCACTTTTTCGTTAAAATATTTTTTAATATTTTTCTTCAAAGACCTGACAGACTTTTTTGAAAAAAAAATTTTTATTTTTTTTTAAATCGGTGGGTCTCCGAAAATAAATAATAGCAAATATTTTAATGAAAAAGTGCTTCGCTCTTTTTGTAATACATGTCAAAAGGAGTCGAATAACTGTCGAAAACAATATTTTCGTTCATCATGTCTCCTGCAATCGTGTGAGGAACACAGCAACTTTAATAAATATGGTATTGAAAATAGTGATTTATTGTAACGTGTAAGATCAAGATTTTGCGGTTTTACAACGGTAAAATTTAAGTGATTACTAAGTATTTAAATCATAAAAATTTTCAAAATTATTGCTTTTAAACATAAAAAGTATCCTGGACTAGTAAAAAAAACTTTTTTGGGGTTTAACCCAAGCCTGCCCTCTTAATTAAAATACAAAAATATATAATTATAAAAGTTTATTACAGATATATTTGGATAAAAATATGTGTCTTATCTAAACAAACAATAAAGTTTTATAAAATAGTACATAATTATATATGACCATTGATGATCATACATATTTATACATTTTATTTTATACATAGAGACAAAATTTATACATAATTATACATGATATATTATATAATGCCATACGTCACGCTCTAGCCGCGTATATATATATATATATATATATATATATATATATATATATATATTAACCGGGGGAAAATGTATTTTTAACAATTCCTACAAAGCTATTTATGCATCATATTATATTAAAATATTAGCATACTATATAAAAGAATAAACATGGTAACGTTAAATAATCTGAAAAATAATTATATCAAAATAATCGTTCTCTAAAGATTAGTATCGCCGCGTATTTATAACCTGGAATAAATATTGAATCTAACGTATTCATGAAAGATATATAACGAAAGTAGATCAAAGAAAAAGAAACGCGATATTCGTTTCCGATCTCATCTCCCCATCATCACAACAGAAAGCGGGTAAATACGAATACTCAGTTGTAATTACACGGCAAGAAAAAAAGCAAAGAAAGCAAAGAAAGAAAAGAAAGAAAAGAAAGAAAAGAAAGAAAAAAGAAGAGATCCGAGAGAGCACTCACCTTGAGCCTGAGATTGGTGTGGACGAAGAGCGGGAAGCCCTTGAGCTGGGCGCCCACGAGGCTCTCCTCGCCGGGGGGCGTGAAGCCGACGATGCCCACCGAATATTCCCGGCAATATTTGTCGAGCAGCTCGCGATTCCATTTGTCCATCTGCAAGTATTTGTTCAGGTTCTCGAAGATCAACACCCCGTAGCGTCCCTTGTCCAGATTCGTGAGCACGGGCAGGGACTTGCCGGCCACCTCCACCTTGTACCTGAAACAGGACGGGCCGAGAGTGAATTTTTGACACGCCTGCCTGCCTCGGAGTGCGCCGGTAAAGGCTTAGACAAACATGATTAAGTTTAATGAACGGCCCCGATTCTTTCGCCGCCTCGGGGGCTGCAAATATTGGGGACGCCGGCTCGTTTGGGTGTAGGCTGCGCGGGTGCGGGGGAATGTTTGTCGGGGATTTTTACGCGAGTCTATTTCATTGAAAATATAACTAATATTTGTGGAATTCAATTAGGAGAAGTATAATACCACTAATATTTGAGCAATTTGTAGAAAGTAGTAAATATTTCTACGTTATTTTACTTGGTAAACAGAACAATTATATATAGGAATTTTCACTATTTCAATATTCTCGATTTTTTATACAAATAATATTTATAAATAATGACCATATTTTAAGGAAAATATTACAAACCAATATTAAACTTTTACTGTGGATTGGATCATTTTTACTAAAAATATGGTATTTTTTATATAGAAATTCGAGTATGTCCCCAAGGTACGATTGGAAATACTAAATTTTGCTGTGGAATTCGTAATTTTTGTTATACAATTTTTCTCGGTACCTATGCATAAATCAAGTGCTTCAATCAAGATTGATGCGCATTTATTATTATTTTTTTTTTAAATTTAAATAAATGAAAGTCAAATGAGACGATCAATATATCACTGTAGGTATGTCTTCATATATCTACAGATATTTAATAAATCTATTGAAAATAATATATTGTCAGACTTAACTTGTAAAGTTAAGCGATTCCTACATATTTATAATAAGTGCATCAATGTACCTCCCGGATACCAGCGACTCCAATTGAATTATTTCACGATTTTCAAAAAATAGCGGAATCGAAAAATTAGATTATATTATAGTATAATAAAATAGTTTCAGTGAATTATAAGACCTTTAAACGTGTTTTTTATTTATTTGAAGTTGAACTAAATTTAAAATTGTATCCTTTGCACGCTACTTATCATGGACGTCGAAGTTCATTTTGGTAACAAAACCTAAAAAACTGGTAATGTAAACATTAAGATTAACACGCTTTAATCTAAATATTCGAATTGATACAGTATTATTACAGATCTGACTAACAAGGGGGGGACCACGAAGTCCGGGTCACCGATTTTGATGAAACTTTAGGGATCGTTTACTGGTACCTAAAAACGAAGCCCAATACTCGTGGTTTTATTCCATGGGCCTTTGTACGGTATATACGGCGTATTTCATTAACGTTGATAGTATATCTATATATATTTGTTTTTTAGCATTGCCTATATGGGCAATGCTAATGTTTTAAGGCACTATCTCAGATTTAAAGTCTCATGGGATAAAACTACGGATACTGGGCTCCATTTTTAGGTTCCAAAAGTCGATCCCCAAAGTTTCATAAAAATTTAAGACCCGGATTCCATGGTCTCCCCTTATAAGTTCCAACATGGTTATCTACTGTTTGAGTCATTATTAACAATCGTTTCCATACAAAAATTAATCATTTCATCTTGTACATTCGATATATGGCCAGTACATAGACCCTGAACCATGACGTTGCCCCTCGAGGGAACTTATGAAACAAACCCCATCGTGTAAAGCTCATTTTAATATGAATTAAAAATAAAATTCGACATCCTTAAGTGCGGGGAAAGCTGAAAAAATAATAATATCTATGAATTTGTCTCATTTATGGGCCTGGGTTAAACCCAAAAAAAGATTTTTTTTATGAATCCAGAAAACTTCTTATGTTTAAAACAATCATTCTGAGAACATTTATGCGATCAATACTTACTATTAATAATATCTTACATTTTATCGTTGTAAAAGCTCAAAATCTTGATTCTACGCGTCACAATAAATCACTATTTTCAATATCATATTTATTAAAGGAATTTTGCTCCTGATACGATTCTAGGTAACATGATGAACGAAAAATTCTTTTTCGCTAGTTATTCGACTCCTTTTGACATATACATATATGTATATTACAAAATGAGCGGAGCACTTTTTCGTTAATTTTTTTTTATTATTCTTTTTCGTAGTTCCAATAAATTCTTTTAAAAATAATAAAAAGAAATTTAAAAAAAAAACAATGAATCTCCGACAAACAAAATAAAAAAAGTTCACTTGTAAAAAGGAGTCGAATAACCGTCGAAAAAGAAATTTCGTTCATCATGTCACCTAAACTCGTGTGAAGAACAAAGTTCCTTTAATAAATATCGTATTGAAAATAATGATTTATTGTGGCATGCAGGATCAACATTTTGAGGTTTTACACGGTAAAATTTAATATATTTGTGTGTATTGATAGCACACAAATTTTCAGTATAATTTTTTTTACACAAAAAAAGTTTTCTGGACTTGTAAAAAAATTCTTTTTTTGGATTTATCCCAGGCCGCTCCCTTAAAAACCTGTATAAAGTCTAACCGTGCTCGGGACTAACTACTTTTTTTTCTTCGAAATTTCATCAGCTTTTTCTCAAACTTCTCTGCACATGGATGGGTGAAATTTTTTTTTTAAATTTATGTTTTAGTCAGTTCCAAATGATGGTATTGGTTTTATACATTCCCCTTTAACGGACAAAATGTTATAAATCTGTGCATTCTCCTCTTACCTTTTGAAATTATTAATAACTTTTATTATTATTTTTTCACCTATACGGTCACTCAACAACATTTTTTTAACGTAGTTCATTTCCTTAGATCTCAGTCTATACAAAACCATTTTTTCCAGATTTTTTGTATATTTTTAAATAAGCCAATTGCTTGACTCATTCGAAAAATACACGTCAGAATCAATTTCCCTGTTCAGGATCAGTTTATTTTGAGAACATGGAGCAGCTCAGTTCAATTTTAAGCGAAATTTAAAAAATTAGATGCGTGTCAATGCTTCTAGAGTCTGTTAATCGCGTTTCCTTTACGATTGGACGGATCTGCTTTTCATTTTCACAAAATAAAGTGATCCTGAAAAGGACAATCATTCTGATCCGTATTATTTGAATGGAGTGATTAATGTTCTAGCACATTAGAACAAAAAAGTTATAAGTAATATTATGTGCAATATTACACAAAATACCACAACAAATATTTAAATAGCATTTAACGAGAAAGTGTAAGAGCAAGCCCGCGTTTTTTATAATTTAAAAGGTAAATGGCTCTATTATTCAATCTCAGTCGTAACGTCAACATTATATTATTATAATAATGCCCTTTTATTTTCTAATAAGGAATCCGATAACCCCCAGCCGCGTATAAAAATCCCATCACGCCTCGAGGATCGCGCGCAATAAAGGATTTTTTTATCGTCCGTATAAGGACTCGAGGCGTCTTGGAATGCTGATGGATTCCTGAGCATCCTTCAAGTGCCGTAAAATCTCGCTCTCGCCTTTCGAATTTAATGGGGGGTGCGCGGCCGGTATAAGAGTGGGAACAAAACAATTTTATTTTCTACGAAGACCTGTGACTGCTCTTCCAAGATACAATTTCATATGCAGAGTTGTATTTCACATGAATGTGAACTTTTGAGGTTTTATGAAGTACTTTAAGAGCATGATTAAGTACTTGTATCGTGACTTTTTTATGTCTTGACAGACGTAGTGAATATCTCAAATTTTATTTAGTGCTCTCAATTTAAATTTGAATAATTTTATAAAAGAATATTCTTATTCTATTTGATTTTTCAAGTAAACCCTAGTAGAAAATGAATCTATTTTTAGAGCTTAAACTAAGTATTGTGCAGGGACGTTAAAAATAATCCGCTGAAAATGACCGATTAAAATCGATGAAAACCGATTAAAATCATTAAAAATGAAAAAAAGGAGCACAAACCCGTATTAAAACCAATTATTTAATAATACTTTTAATCGGTTTTAATCGAACATTTTCAGCAGGGGTAGTTAATCTATCGTCATTAAATCAAACGTTTTATAAAACTGCTTGCATCTGTCATTAAGGGGAATGTCACTGTAAATGCCCAAAAATCAAAGATATTTTATTTCATTAATTATAAAAACAACTACTTTATCAATATTTTTGTAACTTTTTGGGGTCTTTATTGGCTTCATTACAGAATAAAACAAAGTTTTTCTAATCACTTCGGAGTCAAATTACAGATACGATATTTTGAATTGACACGCGCGAGATACGCGATTTTAATTCGGTTTCTAATCGTACCTTATGAAATACACGTTTCTTATTAGGACCCATCGATATAATTAGATTTATACTTAAATAACAGCTCTATAATAAAAAATTATTTTATACAAATTAAATCAACAACAGGACTTTATCGAAAAGGAAGTTCAAAAGAATAATAAATTGAATATTCCGAGAATTAATAAGCATCTAATTGAACGGAACTCGCGAGAAATTTTTCAATTAAAATGGATAAATAAGGGCTGAGGAGTGGGAATCGAAGGAGTTTACGCTTAAAAATAAAGTCCGCGGCGAAGCTCGACCGCAACGATTCCAGACGCTTGGTCGTCGACGTTAATTAGCTTGGCGGGTAACGAAGCTTTACTTTTCTATTTCCTTTTCCGATTTCCGCCGGCGACCGACCGAACGAAACGAGGCGCACGCGCGCGCGCTCTTGCTTTTGAAGCCGTTTGTAAACTTTTGTAAGTACACTCTTTGCATACAATTTAGCTTTGTGAATTTGTTTTTCCTGCTATTATTCGTCTCATTTATTTTTGCGAATGCTGTTTATTTTCTTGCGAAAAACGAACTTTGTTGTAAAAGGAGAGTTTGAACATAAAAATAATTAAAATTTGTATTTTTAGAATTTAGATGATTCGCGTATATTATAAAATAAAATATAAGGTCAAGCCAGCAAATTTAATAGATATTGCATGGTACAATATGAGTATTATGTATTGTTTTATTACTAATATTGTAAAATCGTGTAACTTTGTTCATTAAAAACATATTTAATTACATTGCTTTCGATGACAGCAAATACGGTAGGTACTAATATAAAATAAACTTTTTATTTTTAATTCAAATTAAAATTTACTAAAACTACTGCACCTGCGAAAGGCCACAATACTCAACCTTCCTGAGGGCACTGGCAATATCTCATTAAAAATATGTATACGTATACATTAAATTTTGCATTACAAATTTAAATCTTTACATCGCATAAACAACTACAATCTGCCGCAGGAGAGTTAATAAAGCATCAGAAAATAAACTTTTACTGCAACTATATTACTGCAAAGGAAATTAAGTGCTTCTATATAAGCAAGGAAATGTAGCTTTTTAATTCATTAGGTGTTTTAAAAGTTTATTCTTAAACAAATAAAAATGTGCATCTAACAACTGTGTATTCACCAATGCACTGACAGTATCATAATTACAAGAGTCCAATCCAATCCCTCTTTTTAGAAAATAAATCAGAGATTGAATATATCTATAATACAAAATATAAATAAATACATATTCATTGGTTCAGTAGCGGAATTGTAGGATACGAGAGTTAATTACTGTGCCCTGCATTGCTCACTGAATCCCTAGGTATTTATATTTAAAAAGTTACAATATTATATAAGCAACTTGATGAAAATATCAAGGATGTACAGAAATATATGCAGGGTACAGTAACTGACTCTCAGAATATATTTTAAAAATCATCATATTATGAAAATCCTGAATTAATCTCACCACGCACTAATCTACATCGCAAGGATTCACTCTGATCTATCGGACCTTTCGTCCGCAAAAAAACGCACCATATGTAAATCGCGCATCCGCGCGGTAATCGCAACATTTGAGGCGCAACCTCCCTCGCGACGAGCGCAACGCGACGAGAAACAAAGTTTTCGCCGACTCAAATATTTCCTCTGGCAATTTCACGCCGAGAGAGGGAGCGATAGAGAAAGAGATCAAAAGACAGAGATAGACAGACGCGGAGCTCCATTTTCCTCTCTTTACCCATATAGTTTCGTCTCCTACACGCGAGCGCACGTCGCGAAATGTACGACTGCAGCACTGGAGTACGCGCTCTATTTGCGCTATATATATAGATATATATACTGGGTGAGCGAAGCTCGTTTCGCTATTTCGCGAGAGCGCCGCAAAAATTCCGTCGGAATTAAAATCACAACGGACCTGACCGGCATGAAAGTGGTTGTTCCGTGGACAGTGTTGATTTTTACTTTTAGGGGTTCATTGTGGCTACGTTGTGTACGAGGTTGGATGAATGTTATTGCTGGGTCATTATGCTTCTTCATTCTTTAATTTTTATTTATTATCTCATTCGGTGTTCTTGAAGGTATTGCAAACACCAGATGATCGAGATCATTAATGAAAACAAAAAGTTGAGTTGAAATAACGAAAAATACGACGTAGGAATCTGCATTTGGCTGCAACATCCCCTTAAGTGATTTTGAGGAGCGAAGCTTGAGTCTTACTGTCATGCATAATTTTGTTTTCAAGTACATTTGAAGATCTCCATGAATGTTTTACTCGCAAGTAGCGGTTGATATTACCTTTATTATGAATACAAAATTTGAGATGCATTGTATTCACATTGGAAGAGAATATTTCCATTTTAATGAGCTGATCTACGAAGCAAATGCTATGGATGTAACTTACGCTTGAACATTTATGTAACTTTGTTAAAAAGTTCAGCGGAGCTAAGCGCAATTTCAATTTCATTTAAAAAATGATTTTTCATTTTCTACAAATAAGTACCTTGCTAATTTGTTTTAATACCATAGCGAAATATTCCCGAAATTATTCTACGCGAATTTCGGTCTGCACATCAAAAACCTTTTAACTCAAACGAATCATATGAACGAAACATTTGCGCATAATATTTTAAAACTCACTTAAAACTACATTTACAAAACCTCTAATTCGCTTTCACGAAACGTACTCCCCGCCCATTCGCCCGAAAATGAAGCGATCGCTCCAGCGTAACAAGCTGCTAAAATTAACAAAAAAAAAACCGGAAATTCCCCCGTACGACAAAAGTCCTCGCCGCTGCGTTTCCTCTTGTCGAAAGCACGCACACGCGCGCGCGTGAATTTCGGCCTCGAAAAATCCAGCCTCTCTTTGAAATTCCCTCTCTCCGCGTGCACGTGAAATGCGATTTCCCGTCTCCCTCTCTCCTCCAGCTTGCCGCGAAAAAAGGAGGAAATTAAAGCCGACGAGAGAGCGCGGGATCAGCTGGTGTTTTCCATATATACACACGCGCGCGCGCGCGCGTACGAAGCTTACCGGCTGGCTCTCGCGGGGTATTTTTTTAAATCGAATCCCCCAAAGCGAATCCCAATATGTCAGAGCTCGGGGAGCGCGCTACCGCCGCTCTGCGACTCTCTCTCTCTCTCTCTCTCTCGCTCTCTCTGCCTATGACAGCGAACCGAATGAAATTCGCATTCCGCGAGGATACGCTTTTTTTTTCGCAGTGCGTCCGTGCGTCGTTGTTTTTTTTTTGCGCGAGCTCGCTTGCTTGCTCTCGGTAAATCATTTATGCATTTTCGCATTTTCCGGACGCTTGCTTCGAGAGACAGGGAGAGAAGTGGCGTAACTGCTGCTGGACGGAATATCGCGAGTTAATTAAAAATAGAAATCATGGAGGCTTGAAAGCGCGAAAGACGCTCTTTCCCACGCGGAATAATGATGAAGTTTTAATGAGCGATGGGGAAGGAAAAGCTTTGGGATGCAGTGCGCTAAGTTTCTTTTTTTCGTTAATTATTCATGTCCGTGTTTGAATTGTATTCATTTTTTAAGTTTTCATAATAACAATGTCGACGACAATATAATTATAGGGTTAATAATAGATGCAGATATGCGTATTATACAAAAATATGAATTAACTGTACGTATTAACGAGTACGTATTAACTGTACACACGTTATAGAAGAGATTATAATACAATAACGAAGATATTTTCAAGGTTTCAGTAATATTCAGGATAGGTTTAAATAAATTCGGTAAACATGCAAATACGTGGTTAGTAAATTTTCACTGTATGATATCAACTGAATAAGCTTCATATAATTGTATTGTTTATATATTTTAATAGCTATCCATTGTGTACCATGAATGTAAATCATAATAATAATAAATATTGATAAATAATGTGTAAATTCCAGGATATATTAATAATAAAGTTAATGCAATAATTATTTTGTGTATGTAAATTTTAAACATAATTGTTTGTCATTGTTTCGAAATAGTAATACAATCATAAGATCATTACTTTTATATATTTATTTCTTTACCTTTTTGGTAAATAATATCTGGTTAAACTTTTTCCACGTTATGTTTTATAAGTGATAAATTCTAAATGCTTTTATTGCTTCAATTATTATTGTATTTGGTACATAAATAATTAAGATTACCTATAATTATTCTGCACACCCACCCATTTAAATACTTCACCTACTTTAGTACTATACAACAGTGAAAATGTAAGTGTGTAATTTTGGAACACTTCTTTCTTCTTTTCCATGTAATCAGTTTCTACTACGTACATGGACATGTGTGAATGTGGTGACAAATCACGCATTGAAATTGCATGTTCAGAGTGATTTGACTCGTTTAACGCGTGTAATTTTACACAACTTGAATTTTCAGTGAATTTCTTTTTAAGCATGTACATTATACAAAAACAACTTTATATAGGTACATGAACTTAAATAAGAAAATAATATAATTTAACAGAAGTACAAACAACTTTGAAGCGCAAATTTGAATTTCCCTCCTCTAGCAAAGAAAACTCACTCGAAACTTCCATCTCATCCACCGGAACATCTCTCCTCTCCACTTTCGTCAATAAACCGATTACAAGCGAACTTCCTCTCGCAAAAATCGAAAATTTCCTTTGCAATTATGCTCCCCCCGTTCCTCCCAACTAAGTTTCGGCGAAATAAATATAAATTACACTGTACTCGAGCACCCACTCTCTCGCATTATACACGCGCGTACGCCGCAAGTGCGCCATTGAGGGGAAAGGGGATCCCGGCGAATGTACTTTGATGACTTGCAGAACTCGGAGGAATCGCGTTAGCATTGCAAAGTATCGGATTAGCCCGAGCGCAAGTGCAAGCGCGCGCGAGCTTCTTGAATCTTTCATTTTGGTCCGCCGTTCGCCGATGTTTTCGCAGCTTCAGCACTTCCACAATCCTCCACTTCCCTATACCACTTACTCAACTACGTCTATGTCTCTCTCTCTCTCTCTATCTCTCTGTGACGCATTCTATGGTGCTAGCTCTGACGGTGTTGGATATTCGTATGACATATTCGTGTCTCCGTACGGAGGACCGTGTGGATGAAATTCGCGAGCACCGGCATGTTTTTTGAAATAATATAAGCTCGAAGGAGTCTTTCGATGCCTTTTCTGGCGATATGTTTATGTCGCAGAGGATTTTTCCAGAGGTGATTGCGATATTTTTCTGGGTAAAGTAACAGAAACTACGAGGAAATGCAGCGAAAAGCTTCTTTTAAAATATTTACATTTTCGTTATGGATGTTATCGGTGAGCCAGACACATCAAAGTGTGAAAGTTATTATGATTAATCGGAGGGAATGACTCAAAGAATCTTTATTGAGTTAAACGTTTACATACTTATTGATTTATAGTGTTAGGAGAGTTGTAATTGATGACTTGCAGTGATTTCTAACGAGTCTTGTAGAAGAAATGCAAATGACTAGCAAAATTTCATCACATCAGGTGCATATTGTATGGAAACTTTTAAAAGTATTATATCAATAAATGAAAGTACAGACTTTCTAATATTGATTGTAAATATGATAATTCTCCTCAACTAATCATTAAATTTACATGTCAAAAATACGAATCATGCATAAACGTTTTATCAAACCATATTTTTATAGATTTAAATCAGAGAAAGTTTCATTTTTAATAATTGAATAGAGGTTTGTTAATGAAATATATCTGATATTGATTAAATGCTCCATTCACTAATGTTCGCATAATATGAGTATTTTTACATAATTTCATTTGAAATATGAAATATACATCATATTAATATTCATTTTTTATATGGTTTTAAAATAATTTAATTTTACTTCTCCAAGCAGAAGCTTTTCCATCGTGTATACATTCCAATATTATGAAAAATACTCTTGGAACACTATTCCATAAAACAAGTTTAATTTTGCTCTGATTAAAAAATCGGGAAACGATTCACTTTAATTTTTCCTTGTGCACTCGTAAAATTTGTTTAAAAGAGCGAAAAACGTACATGTTTCACTGAGAGACAGTTTATACTCAAATTTCTCCACATACACACTAAAAATTGTATTAACAAGAGTGAAAAATTTAGAATGCCAAACGTGTTTACGAGAAACGTCAAACATATAACGAAGTCGCGCGTCGACGTTGAGAATCGGAGGTGGGCTCTTGAGGCAATATTTTTCGGCGGAATGATTGAGGAAGGCACAGCGCGGCGCGGGCGTCTCGACGGATGACATTTTTCTTTCTCGACGCCACCCAGGAAGAGAGAGAGAGAGAGAGAGAGAGAGAGAGGAGAAAACCGTCACTGCTCGGGCAGACGGAGAGCGAGATGTTACCGTCGTGCTGCTGGAGGTGGGATACGTGTCGGATTATGGGCTTAAATCAACGTTCTTTCATTACGATGGGAAAAAATAGTATACCCCGCGGTACACGTTTGACCCGAAATATATACAGGAATGAAATGTTACTCCCCGGTGAAATAAAGGGAGGCGCATATTTAATTCAATTCTGTTCTTTTTTTGTTTGTATGCGCGGGATTGATCGTGAGTAAGTGCTTAATATATATGTATTGAATATTGTGGTGTAGAATTGATGATTGATTCGTATTTCTGCGAATAAAAGTAATTATTATTTTGTAAAAGTCTGTAGCAACTAAATAAAGTAAAACTTTATTAAAACAATTAAATTTATTAAAAATCCATTTAATTTTATTAAAACTATTAAGTTATCAATATTTTTTATAATATTCGTTTTCAAACATGTATCGCATTTCGTTGAAATTATTTTTATTTGTTTTTCGTTGAAATTATTTTTATTTGTTTTACGTTCAAATTATTTTTATTTGTTTTACGTTCAAATTATTTTTATTTATTTTTCATTGAAACTTTTTATTTTTATATAATGATTTCTATAGTAATATTCACTCCATCATCATCATCATCATCATCATCATCATCATCATCATCATCATCATCATCATCATCATCATTATCATCATCATCATCATCATCGGCATCATTATTATTATTTTGTTAAAGTATATACATATTAATTATACATAATATACATGTATATATACATATGTATATATATATATATATATATATATATATATATATATATATATATATATATATATGTATATATGTATATATATATATATATATATATATATATATATATATATATATATATATATATATATATATATATATATATATATATATATATATATATATATATATATATATATATATATATATATATATTAATTTGAGACCAAATATTACTGAAATCCGAAAAAAATATCAATCAAATCAATATTATTATATGTCGCAAGTATTAAATGTTTTGTATATTAATAATTATAAATACCAAACTTGTATTTTTATTATTTTAAAAATTACCTAATTAGCTTATTGTAAGCCTCAATGTTCTGAAAGTTAGATGTACGGAATTTTCATAATAGTTTTCAAAATCATATTTATTGTATAAATGAATATAACTTTCACCAATGAAATTACACAATACGGCTGAAAAGTTCGAGCAATAAAAAAAGCATAAAAGAGAAAAACTTGAAATTAGTTCCAGGAAACTATCGCGACAAAGCCGAAGAAAGACCCTTTATCGAGCTCTAAGACCTTTCGAGATTTGAGGTATAGGTATACGGCATCCTCGCTCACATCTCATCGCGGAATCTCATTTGAAAGGATTCGCCGTAGAGCTTCACTGCTGAATGACATTCCGAAGACTTCAATTTGAAATTTGCGCGGTTTGCATACGAAAAGTTAGAATATTTTGCAAATATTTATATATTTTAATTAGTTAATAGTTATGAATTTTCCAGGTCCGAGCGTTTTTTATTTTAAATTGTTTTCAACAGTTTAAATAAATAGTTATAAAATTAAAAGGAGATTTCGATTAAAATATTAATTGTATTTCGAATCGACTAATGCGTACTGCTAAGTAGCTTATTGGCTGCATAACTTTTACCATTTTTTTAAAGTTGATTATTTTTTGTGCGTACATATCAAGTAAAGATTTAAAAATAGAAAATAAAAAATAATAATGCTGCGCAGGTAAGTATAAAGAAATTCAATATGGAAAAAAGTGGTTCAACTTGCTCGTCACGTAGAACCCATATCACGGATAACTTTCCAGAATCAATTTTCATTCTACGTTTCTAACAATTTCCAAAAATAAACCAAAAAATCAGATCACGAAAAATGCTGTATCCATGACCTGGTAGCAACGTAACACTTTTTTTCAGTTTTTTAAAAGTTTTGTTAAAGACGCTCAATTAGTGCAAAAACTAATTTTCGTATGTTAGGAAACTTTCCGTAAAATAAAAGAAAAATATGTGTGAACATTCATTATTAGAAATAGTAATTGCAGCTTTAGAACTTATACGTTAGAAGATAGATAAATTCAAGATAGATAACTGGTTATGTTGATCAAACAACTATTAGTATTGTTTTAATTCACAATGCACTGATATCGTAAAACTTTACTAATAAATGTTTTATTAGAGCAAAGAATTTCACATTGGAACAATTAATTTAGTTTGAGGAAGCTAAGTGTCAATAAATTGGTAGTGCTTCTTTAAAGTGAAATTATACAATATATCAATGGCCCTTTCGAAGACAAGCACGTTTGCGGTGTTTGCCACGAAGAGCATAACATTTGGAAATCTCTCACGAAGACTAGCACATTTCCTCATTCCCCCACTAAGACTAGCACATTTTACAATTTTCCCACGAAGATTATTTTCAGGATTCTCCCACGAAGACTGGCACATTTCGTCAGGTTAGTCGTAAACTGTACTATCTGAAGTTTTCGTTCAAATCGATACCATCTGAGAGCTCGCTTGGAAACGATACTATCAGAAGTTTTCGTTAAAAACTGTACTATTTGAGATTTCCGCAGGAAAAGGTATTGCTTTCGGATGGCCCTGCGTGTATCATGTGACCTTAAAATTGCTGAGACCCCCTTAAACATCAGGTAAAACATCCGTATGATACCCCATGTTTAGGGGTTCTAAGCAATTTTAATATATGATTCGCGTAGGAACATTCGAATGTAATACCTTTTCCTGGTTAAATCTCAGATAGTCTAGGTTTAGTTTTAGTCTAACCCGACGATTTGGCGATTTTTTGCTGCCTGATTATTTCAGGCTACTTTTATCTATTCGGATAGCCTGATTTTCTCGGGTAAAACGATAATTTTTTGAGTACCAAAATGGTCTACTACCCGACCCCAACCCGATAAAAAAAGAATCAACTCGATTCACCGAGAGTTTATGAGTACACCTTAAATTTACATATTCTATACGAAAAGTGCTAGTCTTCGTGGCAGAATTTCGAAATGTGCTAGTCTTCGTGGGAGAACGTCGAGTTGTGATAGTCTTCGTGGGAGAAGGGCGAAGTGTGCTAGTCTTCGTGTCAAGTGCTGAAATAAGTTACTCTTCGTGGCAGTTTGAAATGTACTAGTCTTCATAAGGGCCATCGATATATCATAGACATTACGATATTTAAATACGATGTTTAATTACGATGTTTAAATACGCGCATACCACGGTAAGATATATATACCAATGTCAATTTTTAACAACGACTCTATAGTTTGTATATTAAATTCTTGAGCTACATTCACAAAAATCGTACATTAGCAGCCATCATGACTCAACAAAAATTATCTCTTTCTTATACAATCAACTTTAAAAAACATTCAGATAAACCTTAAACAGGCCTTTCATCGTTAAAGCTATTAATTTGCAGCACGGCAGCATCGAACTAACTCCTCACCTGCAAAATC
Source organism: Gastracanthus pulcherrimus (assembly GCA_949152435.1). Taxonomy (NCBI): domain Eukaryota; kingdom Metazoa; phylum Arthropoda; class Insecta; order Hymenoptera; family Pteromalidae; genus Gastracanthus; species Gastracanthus pulcherrimus. Next base: position 156,764,524 of record OX424575.1, on the reverse strand, counting down.
TATCACTCCGACGCCCACCGCATCCAATAATCTTTCCCCGCGCCGCGCGACAGCGCAATTTAAAGCACGCGCCTGCAGCAACTGCACGCACGGCCGTCCTTTTTATTCCCGCCGCGTGTCTCTCCAGAAAGTACGCGCGCGCGTCTTTGTCCCGTCGCGCACGCCTGACTGAATTGCGAAAAGATCCTCCCCGCGGCAGCAGCAGCTCGAGAGAGAGAGAGAGAGAGAGAGAGAGAGAGAGAGAGAGAGAGTGAACCGCGACGATACATCAGCCGCCGACGTGGATATATATACCGTTAAAGTGCCACCTCTCTCGCTCTCTAATGCTTCGTGGTTAAGGAATTTCGCGTTCGCCTTTGAATTGTTTAGCGGCAGCGGCTGCAGCTTAACCCCGTTCCGATGGCATTAGCGGCTGCGTCGACGTCGTCGTCGCCGATGTTTTGCGCTTTGTCTCCTGTAGGGAGTCGCCGGGATATTGGCGTCGTTTAGCTCGGCTATACGCGCGGCTGAGGCCAGATGGGGCTCGGAGGCCAGGGTGATGGATGTTTGGCGAGCGGTGAATTTGTTTTTCTACTGTTTATTTTGCTTTTATTTTCAAATTGCTGCCTAAAGGATTTTCAAAGCGGAAAATTGTAAATGAAAAGTCAATATTCTGCTGTTTGGACGCGTTGTAGCTTTCATGCGGTGGGTGAAACAAGTGTTGTATACATTTTTTTATCGTTTTTTTTATTATATTGGTGATACAAAATAAATATAAAAAATAAAAAACGCAGAAAATTAAAAGTACACTTATGCTATGAAAAATGTGTTTTTACAATTTGTTTATTTTTAGTCATATTCGTTGAAAAATATAGTCTGTAAACATATGTGATCAAGTGACGAATTTTTAAATGTAAATTTACTTTGGAAACGTCATCATTTACATTGTATGAATAAACCAAGAAATAATTAAATATTATTTTTTTTCCAAATAAATAAAGACTTTTATTATTTCACTAAGTTCCCTGGTAGAAAGTTAGCTAGAATGGCTGGTTAGCTTATTAATTATTAGCCAGATTAATAAGCTATTAATAAGTCAAATTATAGTTAATATCTGGTTAGAATCTGCTTAAGACTATGCTTTAAGCAAGAACGTATTTTGTTTGCAAATCTAACCTATTTATATTTGGTTCGAAAAGTTATTAGTTTTTAAAAATATACATTATTATACTTTATTGAATGTTCAATAAGTATGCCGCCAAAATAAATATTTTTATCAATAAATAACAACTTACGAGATTATAGAAATATGTATATGTAATACTAAAACTATTTGATACTCGTAACTAATAATTTCCTTTTCGAAAATTAGTCAGTCATAACTTAGTCAACAGAAATTTTGTGATTGATGTCGAATTTAAATAATAAAATACGATTAAGTTTCAAATCTAAATGCTCACAAGTTTGAAAATATAGTAACTAAATGTTTCAGTTTTCACCTTTAACAATGAAGTTTACGATTTCAATTTAAAAAAAAAACTAAAAATATATTAGTTATACATAGACCCAGTATCTCGATATGTATAGTTACATTCAAATACGGATATGCCTACGTATTTAAACTTTTTAATTTTATACCTTAAATGAGATATTAAGGTACTCTATCTAACTTATAGCCTCTAAATACATCACTGAATGACACTAACTACCTGAAAATAAAAATTGTATATAAGACGTTTAGTTATGAGATCAATCGGGTATTCCTAACTAATACGTATATATACTATTATACGCGATCCCAAATAGGGCTAAAACCATTATAAGCAGTGATCATATACGCAAAGATAAAAATAAGATACACACATATATATATAGATGTGCTATCGGTGAGAATTAAATAGGCTGTATCTGTTGTACAAAGGCAAATTTGATAAAACTACGAAGTTTAGGCTTCATTTTTCGCACCAGACGATCCCCAAAGTTTCATCAAAATCCGTGCACCCAATTTCATTTCAAATACATATATATTTAAAAATCGCTCCTATCAAAAAATCACCGCATCCCTCAGCCAACAACCTCATGAAAGCGACAGGCTCAAAACACCTCGAAGCACTTACGAAAAAAAAAAGCAAGCCGCAGCTCCAAACTCGAACCCCTCGGCTCCACTGTACGACCGCCGCCACCCACACCTCGAGGCATCAACTACAAGTGCACTAACTCCAGCTCCGCGTGCAAGATCCCGCGGGGCTCGCCTGCCCCCGCGCGTTAACGTCAAGCCTCGTTCCGGCGGGGCGATGCAAATCACGTAGAGCTATGAAACTGTAGTCCCCCCCCCTCTCTCTCTCTCCTTGGGGCGGAATGGAAAAGACGTTGGGAGTTGAAGGCGAGAGAGAGAGAGAGAGTGAGGAATGGACACGGGCGAAGAATTTGCGGGGCCAAGCGCGGCGGGATCAAAGGCAATTAGAGATAGGGGAGGGGAAAATAGAGCGATTAGGATAATGCGAGATGAAGCGAGAATGGAGCTGGCGACTGAGGTATTAGTGGGGGGATAGGGAGTGGGCTAATTTAGTTCAGTTCTTGGTCAGGGTTCGTGCTGGAAGAGTGGTTTAATGTCGAAACGAATGGGGTTTTGTGATTTTTGGAGGGAGTTAAGTCGTAGGCGAATTCTTGGTTATGAGGGTTTTTATGAAATATCGTTTGAAGATGATGAAGAAGTATTTGGTTTGGGTTTATGCACATCATAGCTTTGTGATTTGGTTAAAGTAAAATGAGTTTGAGAAACTTATCAAGCTTTAAAACAAATCAGCTGCATAATTAACCTAAGCACATTGACCCTTAAATGAACAAAGAGAAGAATGCATTTGACTCAAGTGCGGCGCATTTGCATTAAACGCGGTGAATTAACTATCCCGGGAATTAGAGGAATTAGAGGTGGGCCTTAAAAGTCGTTTTACTCTCAAATTAATAGGGCAGAATACCGATTTTCACTTAGCAGTATGCTCTTATAGTTAGGTGTATAAGTTCCTTTGTAAACGGTTGGAATTTTTACGATATTTTTGAAATTGAAAAAGTCTTAGGTACAACTGAAAATCATGAGACGTCACTTCATCGGGGTCTATTTATGTTTTAATGATGGGACGTCACTCAAGAGATTAATAAGCTATAACTTTTGTAAAGTTAGTTTTATTTTGAATATACGAAAATAAACACATGTTGGCTTTCTATTATTCCCTGTTAAATCTGAGTAACTAATATACTAAATTGTTTGTTTGAATGTTTTGTATAAAAAATATCCATCAGTAGAATTAAAAAAATAAATTTTACTGCGAATTTTCAAGGGAAAGTTCGCAACGCAATACGACCGTGCACGTTGCTTTGAATTTATGGTACCACCATTTTGAATTTTACAGCAAGTAACAGCGTTTTTTGTATCTCTCGGTGCTAGTGGTTTACTCTTCATCCAAATAAAAGAGTGTACATGTTTCGAAAAACTTTTTATGGGTTATCAAAATTTTACACGAGCTCGAAAGAGGGTGGACTCTTACGTCCTCCGGACTACTAAAGAATTATGATCAGATTAATGTATATTTATACATACACCGTGTTGTAATGGTTTTTTTAAAGAACTTTTTGTAATTTGATGCAATGAAGTTGTACACAGATGGTTTTTGTATCCCTCATGCAATTCTATAGAACTGTACGTTGTATATGAGACGAAAGTTGATATGAATCCGAAATTAAAATAATTCTTGAAAGAATCTATTGCAGTAGAATGTATTTTTAAATGTAATTGAAAAAATTTCTATTCCATTCTCTAGATTCGTCTTCTATTTTCACTACTGATCGTTTTAATCCTCCTTGTATTACGCTTGAAATCCGCAATATCAAGTCGACTTTCCTACATTAAATTCTATCCTACACTCCGGCAACGCTAAAACCTTCTTATGCAAGCGTCTCGCCGCGTGTCTACGCGCACGCAAACACGACGTTACAAGCTTCTTAAAGACGTATATGCGCTCGCAGCTGTCGGATAAAAAGAAGAAGAAGAAGAAGAAGAAGCACTGGGTGCCCAGAGAGTAACACTCCTATATATGAAAAGCAAGAAGAACAAGAAGAAGGAGACCAACAAGAAGGCAGAAGCAGTTCCTAAACGATCGATTGTCTCGACGCTCACGCCTCTTCGCCTTCACCACCGTCGTGCATGCGAGAGAAGCAGGGCATCATGTAACAAGAAGAAGAAGAAGAAGAGAAGGGGAGAGGTTATACTAAAGCCACGGGCTCTTGGCGCGGGGATCAGCCAAGTTCGTCCCGACGTAAGCTCGTCAGTTCCATTAATTTCCGGCCCTCGCGCGGTGACGATATCATCCTCCCCTTGTCTGTGTATACACACCGTCATACATTCTTTCCTGTATTACATCTTCGTCGAGTTCTCGTCTTTGTCTTTGCACGCAGTACGTGCAAGCCCACTTTTTCTTCGATACCTTGCTATGTCTTTAATCCTGTTACGAGCTTCGCTGTAGCTTTAGCTCTAGCTCGGATCCATTGGTTTTGTGATACTACGGAGCTTCGTTCTTTTATTTTTCCTGTCTTCTGCTGGGTGGGTTGAGGATGCGGAGCTTTGCACGGGTCTTTGGTTCTTTGAGTATAGCGCGCGCTGGGTGGTTTACGGTTTAACTCGATCTCGCGAAATGACCGCGAGGTTGTTTACATGTTTGATGGACAGTTTGCAGATTAGAGTAGGGTGTGGCGGGGGGGGGGGGGGGGGGGAGGGATGAACAATGATTGGAGATGGAAAATAAGCGAATGTGGCTAGTTTAATGGGTAACAAAACCTCGCGCACTTATTTCAAACAGTGGGATTTGTGAATGTATAACATGTTTGTCGTTATTGAAATATTTGTTTGCTAAATTAAGTAAAATAATATAACTGAAGCAGTTTTAAATTTCGTATTCAAACATACATATTGATCGTTTATTATACTTTGTAAAAAAAATAAACAAATTATTAGAAACCAAACACCTATAAAGTCAAAACAAAAGTGTTGCATTATTTAGGCATCATGACCACATCAAATTTTATCAAGGATAATAAGAAATATAAAAGTAAAATTTTAACTTATAATGAAACTAAGAAAGTTACAATAGCTGCGTGAATAATAATAATTTATCACAGCGGGATAAACGTAGAAACGTCTAAGTTGAATACAATTTATTCGAACGAATCGATTCTAAAACCGTTCAACGCTGACGTCAGGGTATTAAATGTTCTACATAATACGGGAATGAAACCCACGCTAGAAAAACCGATAGCGTGTGATGACATTCGTGGTGGCGAGAGAACCGGGAAAAAAATTATCGGAAAAAGTTTCGCACGTCGCTAGATTTTAAAAAGTTTTGCCATACTCTACAGAAATACAAATGCTATTGAATTCTTTTTTGAAATATACGGGACTTCCTTTTTTGGAGCAAGGGCACTTGTCGATGTAATGAATGGAATTTTATTCTATCAATAATAAATATAAAAAAATAAATAAATTTTTCAAGTTTTTTTAGAAATAATCTTATATAGTAAATTTTATTATTTATAAAATATATATCATATTGATACAAACGATATATTATTTCAAATATAATTGATACTCGTCTCCTTTAGATTATTCAACATTCAATTGAATATCAGACATGCATGTACTTTTTCTGATTCACTACTTCCTTTCGTCCTTCGATCAAGATATTATATCATTTATGAATGAATCTTTCGCTTGCAATATTTAACAGGATGTGGAATAAATATCTGCATCATGTTAATTTAAACAATTTTTAAACCAGAAAGTCTTGTAAAAGTCTGGCTACACATTACACTGCATTATACTTATGGTTAGTATCTATAGATCATAAAAAAGAATAGTTTTCGATTAAATCGGGGAAACATTTTTTAAAATATTGCATTCATCTATCAAAATTGAAATATTTGTAAATAAAAGAGACAAAGATTTAGGTCACAGTAGAAATGACGAATGCTATACTTTTTTTTTGCATTTTTTGCCAAAAGTCTGGAATCATCTTCGAAGCCAGACTTTTGTAAGACTTTATGAGCAACAATTACGCTATTCCATGAAGAGTAAATGAGAAAACAATAACGTAGGCTACTGAAAATACCTTTTACTAAATTTAAAAAAAGCGTTCATGTACACTCTGCAAAATATCATGACTAATCACGCAGAAAAATAGATACAAAAGATACTCTTTCACATCCCCTCAAAGAAATACAACGAAATCCAATCACCCCGCGCGCAATCTCAATAAGTAGCAAACTGCGCCACTCAAAATCCAATAACGTGTAGCTTCGCGCTTGCTTCGCTCGTCTCTGCGAATCTCATTAAAACGGAAGGAAGGACCGAGTTAAGTGCGATTCGTCCGACGAGTCTTGCGAGCCGAGGGAAAATCGCGTTAAACACGATGTAGAGAGCCCTGAGCAAAATCCAGCAGAAGTAACGGCGAAAAACGACGACGGCAGTGGAAACAGTCATCGAGAGCCGGCTCTAGTCAGACAAGCCGGAGGCGGACGTAGTCCAAGTTTCTTTCCCTTTCTCTCGCCTGTTTTCTCGCTTGCAATAGTGATTTGATATTCACGAGGTTGGCACGTAGCGAATAAAATTTGTATCAATTGTTGCTATAAATATACTGACAAATATAGTGGAATTTTCTTACAAATAATTATTTATAGTAAGTGTTACTGAAAAATGATAGAAATCGATCAAGCTTGAACAATATATATAGTCTCGAATATTATATTTTGAATTCGTTACTAAATACTGTAGTCATTATTAAAAATGTATAAAATATATTATTCATTTTCGCGTTTTAGTATAATATATTATACAGATTTATCAAGGGCTTTTGATTTTTTTTATCATGATTTATTAGTAACTTCAATTATTAGAACGTAGAGATAATGTTATTAAGTAGCTATATGATCATTTTTATTTAATAGACAATAGTTTGTCGTTCATTGTTTCAATTCAGCAATGTTTATATATGTTACGTAAATATAACAATTATGTTGAACATTTTTTTCAGGCCATTTAAATTGTGCTTGAATAAATAATATAATAAACTAAGACACTGGTAGAAATTAATCTCATTAATATATAGGCAGTAATCACCCACGAACAGCCATGTATAGCTAATAATGTCCCATTGTTCGGCTAAGAATAAGACTGATTTCTACTAGGGAATTTACACTATGTTTTACACCTTTATGTCTTTTGATATACAGTACCCACAATTTAATAGCTTTCAATATTGAATATTGTACCGTCACAGTATCGGTTTGAACTTCAAATATATACATTACTCTGGTAACGTATCTACTAATGGATTATACTCTGGTAAAGTCGTACATTATGTATTGTTATGTATTCCAAAATGTATTGGAAATTAGTTAATGGCTATCATAAATAGCTTATTTGTTAGTAAACAAATACGCCACGTAACTTTAAATTATTTTAAACCTAAATGTTTGCTTTATTCTTATACTACAACTTGAAGAATCCGAATGATGAAGCTACTTTAGAAAATTACAAATAAGAAATATTGGTACTAGATATATTTACATTACTTTTCGCGTGGATAAAAAAAAACGTTAATTTCTCTATCTTCTGTCTCTCTCACTTATCAATGAGCATGTTTGCTATGTATTTTCTGGCCAGAGAAAAGCTTAAATTTGGGTTTAAGTTAAACTATTTTTATAAGCTTGAATATCTTTAATCGGTTGAGATCAAGAGATTGATTTCTCTACTTCATTGAATGCTCGGTTAATGTGAAAAAGCGTTTCTTCGCGAGCGAAAAACTAGACTATTTTTTAAGCATTTTGGTTTAGGACTAGCCATTTACTGATTTAAAATAAAATCCTTTTCCATCAGGGTTATCAACTAGTTCATTATGTAATGTACAAATATAGTACAATACTGGCTTAAATCGATATATATGGAGAGAGAGGATGAAATAGAGGCAATGATAGAAGGAGAAAATTATAGGCGGGGATAGCCAGTGCCGATATGTGAGAGCAGATGAATCGAGAGACACTCGCAAATTATATCTTGAGGTGTAAGCACCTTTTGTTCCTGGCACCACGAGTCGCTAACTATACTCGCAATTTTCATCTCGAGGTGTAAGCACCTTTACTTACTGGCACCGCGAGTCGCCAAACTATACTCGCCGGTGAACATAGAAACAAGGCAAGGCTCAGGCTTCCATAAAGATTCTCGGAACTTTGGTGGACACGGATCTAATCAAGTATTGCGTCCCGATCATCGAGTCAACTCTCTTTTTAATAATTGGTATACCAGAAGAAAGAAGAAAACGAGCGTCATGGAATAAAATACTTCAAGAAAGAAGAGTGTGGATGGATGAGTGGTGTGACTTAATTTATGTAAGTGCGTTTATGATCTATAATTGGATGAATGATGTATGTATAAATTTGTAAATGATTCTATGATCTATAATCGACCCATGACCCATTATAAATAGAAGAAAATCTATAAGGAATATTGAGTGTGATTGTTATTATATTATTATTTTCATGTACCTTAATTTATAAAACATTACAATTATTATTCCTATTAAAGACAACTTTCATTTAACAAAATAATCAGGAATCGGGCACTGATCAAAACCTGTGCCATGCCGTGACGATAGTCGTTAACGACTTGTTTTTTCGGCAGTGTAGTCCCCGACAGAAACTAGTGAGAGAGAAAGAGAGGGAGAGAGAGATAGGCAGACAGAAAGAGAGACACGAAGAGCACGAAAAGTAGGATGTCGGACGAATCCCGATGAGGCGAATAAGTACGAGCGCGCGCGCGCGAAGACGAATGTAACGGCTGACGCGTGGGGGGCGGGGGCGCCACACTGTGGTTCGCTTTTCAGATTTCGACCAGTGTCCTCTCTCCCTCTTCCTCTCTCTCTCTCTCTCTCTCTCTCTCTCTATCTCTCTCTGGAGACGAGCGACGGGAATTATTCATGAGGGGCGCGCGCGGAACGAAACGGAAGCAGAAGAAGCCCAACTCGTTCGCGCGCGGCGGGGCTGTATAGTATACTTTTTTTGCAACCCCACGCTTTTCTTTCGACGATTTTTTCGGGAGAAGTTTTTGGGAGACGAATGTGTTTGCGCGAGGTGGAAGCCTGGTGCGCGGCTGCGGTGGAGTTTTTTTTATGGATTCGAGGGATTAACAGTTTATGGTGGATTGTGTAATGTTATATAGTGTAAAGATTTTCAATTGGTCTGAAACAACGTTTTATTATACCTATGCCACGTTGTCGGTTGAAGATATATTGATCATTGTAGTGGATGAGGATAGATGGACAAGCTACTGGCACTGTCCTAATTCATTTGCTTCACTTTCATTAATTTTATTAAAAACTTTATTAAACACTTTACGTTCTATATATCGACGTCCCTTACAAAGACGAGCATATTTCAGATTTCTCAAAAACACTTAGTTATTTTTAGAGGCTTCTTATATGAAGCTAGCATTCTTTAGATTTTCTGATTAATCATCATCTGATTAAACACTTTCTTAGATCTTGTAAGAAAATTATAGTTTACATCTACTATTTTGAAAATTCCTAATTTTTGTAAGAGATTCCTGACAAAAACCAGTATTTCTGAGAAATCTGAAATGTACTAGTCTTCGTAAGGGACATTGATATGAACATAATTTAATATTGATATGTATTAAGCCTTTATGAACTTCTTATTGATATTCTTATAAGGTTTAAATAGTAGATGTACTTTGAATACAATTTTGTTGTAATTTAATTTAATTAATTTTGTTTGTTAACTAAGTCAACGTAGTTAAATATATTTTGTCCTACCTGTACCGAAAGTATAGTTTTTCGTGCATATAGCGGGCGGAAAGTAGTTCTTTTCCGCCTTCGGGCAGAAAATAAAACTCTCGGGCGGAAAGTGCGGTATTATTCTAATATCTGAATTCGACAATTGTATTCGATAGACAAAGGATACTAATTATAAACTTAAAATAAATAAAATATCAGATTTTAATCTTTAAGTTGTCGTTAATTGTGTCACTCGTATGCGCTCTCACATAATATTTGTTCACACTTATACAGCGTTAAGTAAATTTCAAGCTAATTTACTTCTAATGTAAATGTGCTCTACATCACATTTACATTAACAGTAACTTAACTGAAGATTTATTGAGGTCAAACATAGCAAAGCGAAGTACCCAGTTCAAAGACTCCTAAAATTATTCCGCGCTCATCATTCCCATCGCTTCTGCACTCCGCTCACATTTACTCTGCAAGTTTCGCCGCCGCACTCCAGCCCCCCCGCCGAATCAAAGATTTTTGCAAACTTCCCGAGCAAACTTTCCACTCTCCCGGACCCGCGGCGCAATCTCTCGCGCGCCCCGCGTTTTGAAAATAAGACCGTGGGAGAGTGCGCGAAAGTAAATTGCTCGCGCGCGCCTGTAAAAATAAGAAAAATAAAGACGACCCATGGCAAAGCAAGGAGCGAACGAGAGCCAAGCAGTAAAGAAGAAAAAAAAACAGAAAAAACAAGAGTAACTTGAAAAAAATAACACACAGAGTTGACGCCTCGCGCCA